>OZ005655.1:217951214-218283714 GCA_963930645.1 Salticus scenicus | reverse complement strand
TGGTTTATGGTAAATTAAATAGCAATAACTTTAAAAAGAATGAAGCCAGATCCCTTTACACAAAATTTTAAAGGAAATAATGCAAAACAGATTGTATATAATGATCTTTTATGTTTAAATGTGGGGAAATTATATATTTCCCCATATTTAAACATAATAAAAACTTACTAGGAGGATTATAAGAGCGAATCATATTTAAAGATGACCTAGGTTTTAACAAAATTATTCAGATTTCGATTGGATCAGTGGAGCCCATGCGCGTCCATGCCTGGAAATCACTGCCTCCTACAAGGAGATGGTGTTGGCTTGGAAATTTATTTTTTAAATGTCAGTCACAGATTCCCCCCCCCATCCCTCTCCCCCCAGTGTAATCATTATAGCGGAGAAATTTTAGGAATATCTATGATATGCACCCTTAATTTTTTTTCCTGCCCAGAATATCTGTATGTTTAATGTTTTCGTGATTTCAGTTTCACATTAGTTCTTGGAAAATCCAGTTTTATGTCCTTGAACGTTACAAAATGTGTATTTAAAAAAAAAAAAAAAAAAAAAAAAGATATTTTGAGGAATAGATCCTTTTTGGTTATAAGAAAATAGTTCGTTATATACAGAGTGCATTTCGCTATTTGGGGTTAATTTAGAAGGTCATTCTTAAAATAATCCGACTTCAAAAGAAAAGTTTGCAGAATATAGGTTTGTTAAATAAAAATCCGATTGCTTTAAATACTTCATTTTTATATTATACACTTAGAATATACTTTAAATTTCCTGTGTGCACATCACTGAAAGGGATTCTTCACCTACTGCCGTCGGCAGCTGAATCCCATGCTATTCTCTGGAGAAATTTGGTGCATAAATTATTCGCTACCTAATTTTTTTTTTTTTTTTTTTTTTTTTTTTTTTTTTTAATTCCGTTTTCGTAATCAGATATTCTCAACCGTTTAATTTTCTCTTGTTTTCCAAAATTATTATTATTTTTAATATAGTCCTGATTATCCACAGATTTGAGTGACACGGGTTTGGTGAATAAGGCAAACTGTGGATAAACCGCAAAAGGACTGAAAATGAGGGGCAAATGAATAAAAAAAAAAATTCTCGAACAAAAACCTGATTGTTCGTATATAAAACATAATACAAACACTGACAATATGTATAGCTTAGTAAAAATATTTGTGTTTTATATACTAAAGGATGGAAAAAACAATAAACAAAAAAGTGAAGTTAGGCCAAAAGAGTTGAAATCTATAAGCTAATTTATGCACTAAATTAAACAGTACCGCGCTATACTGTACAATAAATAAATAAAACAAAAACAATATAATTATGTTCATATATATATATATATATATATACTAAAGTACGAAGAATGCTCATAGTTCAGTTTTCGCATGTTACAGCTTTAAAGCAAAATATTTAAAATTTAAAAATTAAATTTGAATGACAAGAACAATTTAAATGGTTTAGAATTTTTGAATTAAAATATATATATATATATATATATATATTATACATTAGGCAATCAGTAATTTAGGTACCATACTTCTATATAGAATAACATGAAATTTGGTTGTCATCGACAATAGATAAAGAGTAAAAAAATACTGTTATAAAATAATGATGATGACAATAATAGCGTTTTCAAACGCTAAAGTAAAATACATTGAAACTATTTTCTATACAAAATGCACGTTCATCAGAATTGCAATCTCAAATGAATATGAATAAAGAAATCCAACTAATCTGCCCTTTCTAATAATCAGAGCAGAGAAAAATGAATAATATTATATTAATCTGTTTTCAAAATATTATTAATATAACACACATGTGTTATTATTATTATTATTTTTTTTTTTTAATCTTTTCAAAAATTTTTTATTAAAATATAAAATTATAAAACGTAAAATAAAACTTTGATTTCACAAAATTCAAACATTTTTGTTGTAATATAATACTAACACTTTCAAAAAAAAAAAAAAAACTTTAAAGTTCTATATATTTTTTTAAAAAATGAAGTTAAAAGCAAACTTTATAACATTTTTCTTCGCCTTCTTCTTCTTTTTTTTTTTTTTTTTTTTCCTTTTTCTTTTACAGTAAAATGAAAAAAAAAAAAAATGTTAAAATTTACTACATATCTTTTATATAATTATTTAATACACTATATAACTGATAAAAATGTTTTCTTTTAGCTTTTTGGGACAAAATAAAATATTTTACACTTGATATTTAAGCAAAAAAAAAAAAAAAATAGTTTGCGTTATTGTCTTATATTTATAATTAATTAAAAATCCACAAATATATTAATTGTAAAATAATAGAAATACATTTACAGCATTAAAGTAAATATAAAGAAATATTTTTCTTTTCTTTCTTTCTTTTCTTTTCTTTCTTTTTTTTTTTTTTTTTAATTAAGAATTTCCCCTTTTCTTTCTTTGATTTACAATTGTTTAACAAAAATAATAATAACAAAAATTCTCAAAATAGAGCCTATATTATAACTGGACTAGATTTTACCTATAAATAATAGGTTTAACAAAGTTATATATATATATATATATATATATAACGTAATTGCACTTGCCCTATGACTTATATTAGTGATAGTAATAGACGAATCATAGACACGGGCGACTTAATATAGATTATTATTATTGTTGTTGTTGTTTCCCGTGTCTATGATAAGTCATGAGGAAAGTCCAATTACATTTTAAACTCAAAAAAAAAAAAAAAAAAAAAAAAAAGAGAAAAAAGAGAAAAAAGAAAAGAAAAAAAAGAAAAAATCTAAATTTAAAACAGAACATTGAATAAAAGTATTAATAATCAAACAAATATAATCTCATACTTAACAAAGTATTTCCCTCTTCTAGAAATGGAATCTTTTTTTTATACAATAAAATGAATTTTCAAAATATAATATCTATTAATAACAGCCCAAAAACTGCATAATTCAGATTCGAAACAGGCTTCTAAAAATTACTTCAACTTTCACAAATAGTCATACACTAAATACTAATAGTCTTACGCTTTACAATTTAAATAAATATGTGTTGATTCCAACATTAATTTCTGATAATTTAAAATTCACACTAACAGTAGTTCGGTTTCATCATTTTACACTGAATAAAAATACGCTTTTTTCTCCTTTTATTTCTTTACCAGATGTATGCAGTTTTGCCATCCTCAATATGTGAATCACTCTTAAGAATAATCTTGCAATATCTCAAACAATTCTATTTCATCTTAAGCTGACATACTTGAGCATGGTATAACTGCATTGTGTCTTGTTTTTCGAATGCTGTCATCATTAAAAGGGCAAGGATTCGCGGAATTCGAGAGAGCAACGGTTTTATCAAAATCAATTTGGGCATACCCTTCGGGCGATCTCACAGGTGAATTTACTTGAGAATGATCTCGTGAAAAATTGCTGGGCACTGTCACTGGGGACATCACTACATCATTCTGATCTAAATCCAAAACGGCATAATTTACTTGTTCTTCTTCTTTATCTAAAGAGTCTTCAACCGAAGCTGGTGAGCTCAAATTAACATAGCAATGTGAACTCAGCACTTTTGTAGAAGGGCTTGTAGGTAAAGTCAGTGTACCACTTCGAGATAGCACCTCTGTTGGCGTGGAATGACCAGACACACATTTACTACTTGTAGAACTTGACTGTGCAGTTGCTGCGTCTGGTTTGACATTCACATAAAAAGGCTGCTCTTTGTGCTTTTTTGCAGACTGTTCTTGCTTTAAAAGGTCGTCTAATTTTGCATAATTTGTGTTCACGTCGACACAATTTGTGCAGTTAACTGCGCAGCAGTTACTTGAACACGGTAGATGACCAGGACTGAGCGTCATCATAGGACTGTTGATGTAAGTATTTTCGTTCTGCTCAGAACAACACTTGGGCGGCATACAGCACCTGTGAGACATCTCAGAGGAAACAACTGATGAATTTACGTAATGATGCATAACGCACACTCTGTTCGAGCAACCTGCTGCTTGCTCAATGACCTCAGCATTAGTATAATGGTGAGAGGATGGAGAAGCAGCGATGGACCTGCCACCGCATGAATTTAGGTTGCAACAGTTCGGCAAACTTGAGGCAACACCTGGCCAGTCCAAATTGTTGCCAGATGAATGAATACATACATATCCTCCGGGGGATCCTGCCGAAGTAGCTGTTCTCGACCCAGTTGGGTAATGAAGATGTGAATTTGCATTTATTGGCTCAAGATATCCGGATGAATCCACAGTAGGACAGGATCCTCCGGCAACGTTTTGTACAGTTCCATTTGGCATAGGGGGAGGAGAATGCAAGCTGGGCATTCTATCACCTCCTGCTGCTAGACTAACCTGATCTTCAATAGAAGGAATAGAAGTGCTAGTTCCTGCACCTCCTCCTCCACCACCTCCTGAATTGTTTATACACTCTTGCAGAATAGTAAAAAGGGCCTGTGCCCGTTTACACTTAAAGGCATAAACACCAGGTCCTGTAGAACATCGTCTACCACACTCGAAAGAAAAAACTTCTGAATCGAATCCGTATCGCCGCAAGCTCTTCAGGGGCCATTTCACTACAATATTGCCCTTTTGGTACAAGATAAGCTGCGAATCAGTTACTTCTATTCTACCAGGTTTGAGGTGTCGACCATCGCCGTCCACGTTCCAGACCTGACGGGAAAAAAAAAAGTAAATAAGAAAACCATATTATTTATCGAGTTAAATAAGAATTAATGTATAGATTTTTCTGAATTTTTATTTCATAATGTATTATTCAATACATAAAGAGGATTTAATTTAAAAATATCTTCTCTTCCCCCCCACCCCACAAAATAAATAAACAAATAAATAAATAATAATAATGATGATGATTTAAAAAGCTAGATGGTAAATGTATGATGCGTTTCAAGTAAAATAATTGCCAGATTTCAATAGTGTAAAATTAATCATTTATATTAAGATTTATTATTATTATTATTATTATAACTACAAAATTGCAAGTAAACATGAAAACCATATTATTTATCGAGTTAAATAAAAATTAATGCATAGATTTTCTGAATTTTTATTTCATAATGTATTATTCAATGCATAAACAGAATTTGATTTAAAAATATCTTCTCCCCCCCCCCCAGATAGATATAGATATAGATATATATAATAATAAATAATAATAATAATAATAATAATTTAAAAAGCTAGATAGCATGTGTATGATGCGTTTCAAGTAAAATAATTGCCAGATTTCAATAATGTAAAATTAATCATTAAAGATTTATTATTATTATTATAACTACAAAATTGCATAATGTCGCACTGGTATGAAGATATAGATAATAAGAGACTAGGAAAGACTCTAGTCTACACTAAGAGACCATAATTAATAATAATAAAAAAAAAAGAGCCGCATTTGGATATTTTATTTTTTCCTTACAACAACCATTTTATTATTTACAAAACAAGTTTCGAACGGGTTTTATTATGTCGTTCACTGCGCATTATGCAAGCACGGCTATTTTATTTGTTTGTGCGTTAACTTTTAAGTTTATTGCAGATAAGTCATTTTTCTGCAGTGTGGCCTCTTTTTTTTTTTTTTTTTTTTTTTTTTCTTTTGCCTCATAGTGTTTAATACAATCACTGCTTAATTTTCAAATTTAAGATATCTCTAGAAACAACACATTGATTCCGACATCGTTTAAGGCAAAGATCTCATTATATATAATACAAGATAACATTTGCATGATCTTTCGTTTAATTTAACTTTTAAGTGCGTGGGTGTCAATCCACGCCATTTAGAATATCTCTAATTATAGGCTGATGATTGGTACATGGTTTCTAAAGTAGAAGTCAATTTAAATTTCTTTTTAATGGTATCATATACAATTTCAACACCATTTGGGGACTTATAATTACGTTTAAATATCTAAATTGCCTTTGAAATTTTATTGCAGATTTAAAATGAGATAACATCTGGAAAACACATTTAACTATCGAAATAAACTCTTATAATTAATTACACTGGTTGGTTATGTACAAATTATTGATAATCCTTTCAGTTTATAATTTGTCCCTTTTCTTAAGGATAACACTATCATTGTTTAATATAAAATAATTGTAGAGTAACAAATATTGACACTGATTTTTTTTTTTTTTTTTAAAGCCACAGATCTTGAACGCACAAATAATTATTAATCACAGACGTTCAATTAAAAAAAAAATTGCAATGGTACTTGATTCAAAATTGAATTATTTAATAAGCTGCTTTCAAATGAACTTTTTCAGACCACTTTAACCCTTTGCGGCGCAAGACAACTTTAAACATTTAAATTATACTGTCACCGGAATTCATGTACGATTTTAAAGTAAAAGAAATTTTAAAGTTTAAAAAACCGGCCTTTTCAGATATGTTATAAACGTGAATTTTTGCTAAAAAATTTCCGGGATGAAATTTTGCAGCTGGATTTTAAATTTTGCGTCCTCGCAGCGAGTACAGCGCGCGTTAAGGGGTTAAAGCAGAAAGAGTGATCGAAAATGTCCTTCAAATCAAATAATTTTTTTTTTTTTTTTTTTTTTTATGTCTGATGTTGAAAATATTTTTTTTTTTCTTTTAGGCAGAATAATGGAGCGGACATTTACATTTAAGGGAATCTTTTTTGAAATTTTTAGAATATAATTTTCTAGAAAGTGTAATATTTTTAAATAAACTTAAAAAATAAGTAAGTAATCTTTAAAAAAACAATAAAATGGAAATAATAGTTAAAAATCCTATAAAATTCTAAAAATTCATACGCGTTTCAGATAAAAATTGATCACAGTTCTTCAGGTAAATAATGTGCTATTTTTACAAAAGCAAATACAAAGTTAAAAAAAAAAAAAAAAAAAATCCTAAAAGAAGGTTGAAAGTTCTTAACATGTCAAAGATTCTGTTCTTAATAGGTAGTGTTGTAATTTTCAACCATGGGATGGGGACGGGTGCCGTAAAAAAACAGTGCAATGAAAAATAAATAAATAATAAAATAAGCATTCATATGTGTACAAAAATTTCTTACATATTTCATTGTTCTAGCCTAAAATATGTTGAACATTTTTCTAACTATTTTACTTGTAACAGAATGTTAAATTCTCAATAAAGAAGCCTCAAAAAACTGCTATTCACACACACACACCAAAAAAAAAAAAAAAAAAAAAAAGGTGAAGTAAAATAATGTAATATTGACAAATATTCCACATTTACTTTAAAATAAACCTTAGTAAAAGTCTCATAACTTTCCACAACGCCTTTTTATAAAGTTTAAAAGACAGATGGTTTTACATTTTACTTCCATAACTCGATACCGTAGGTAATGGAAGTGTCGTATTCGGTCCAAAAATTCGATATCAAGTTTTTACCTGATTTACATGTTTTAAGGTCTTCTGAGTCCAAAAAAGTAGTTTTTGGCAATTGGTCTGTGTGTGAGTATGCATGTGGGGAATCTTCTCACTACCATATCTCTGAAACTACGAAAGATAGAACTACAAAACTTAAGAATCGAGACAGATCTGGTATATAGATATTTTTCAATTTTTGGTGAAAATTAGAAAACCGGAAGTAGAACCGTAAGTCCATATCTCAAAAACGGCTCTAAAGATTTCCTTCAAAATTGTTATATAAATACTTTATTAGATGTCCTTTCTTATGATATAGTTGGTTAGTTCAGGAAAATTGGTAGGCGTTCAGTATAAATAGCTCAATTTGAGGTCTCGCAAGTGCGTTCCTGCACGAATTTTTTTCAAACTCGCCATATTAACTCCCTTTTTGATATCCTTTTGTATGTAATTGTTGGTTTTCGGTCAACGATTGAGTAGGGCAAGATTTGGTAAAAGTCGGTATCTCAAAAACGGCTCTAACGATTTTATTGACATTTGTTGCATAAACCCATTTTAGATATCCGTTCTCGTGTATTATGAGGTTATTACAAGGAAAATTAACAGTCATCCTGATTAAGTACGTCAGTTTTAGACCTCGAAAATTGGTGTTTCAAAAAATGGAATAACCAATTTTATTATTATTATTATTATTATTATTATTTCCCTCCCTATTTTTTAACTCGCTATGCAAACTCTGTTTTATATGTCTTTACATGGAAGTCGTGTAGTTGTTTCACACCAGTTTTTTTTTTTTTTTTTTTTTTTAGTTTGATAAAGAAACTGAAATTGTTCGTTCAGGACCAATTCGAACACTTCTCCTAAATTTGAATAAATAGATACCCCCCCCCCCCCCACCAATCAAATGGTCAGATAGCAATTTTTAAAAACGTACTTTTAATAAAAATGCATTTAAAGATTCTACATTTTGCATCATTTGCAACTTATTTAAACCTACGACTAATCATTTCAGGGTAGTTAACATTTGAACTTTTTCCGAATTCCTTGGCTTTTCCCTGACTATCTTTTTTTACAATTTTCTCTGATTTTTTCCTGACTTACGCTATTCATTTCCCAAAAAATTTCACAGAATTAGCGAACATTATAGCAATTTTACAATAACGAGATTTCAAATATGGCTTATTTCCAGGAAATTAGTCAAAATTCCCTGACTTTACATGAAATTCCCTGACTATTCCATGACTTTTCCAGACTCACTTGAAAACGTTTTATTGTTTTTCACATTTGTGTGAGTTTTTATGATACGTAAGGGTGAAATGATAAATAAAAATGTTATTTTTAGTAATTTCGTGATGCAAATTTGGCTTCTATTTTTAAACTATATGAGCTAATTTTTTTCATTTAGCATTGATAAAATTTAAATTTGAATGAATTTTTAATTCAATGATCCCAATTGGAAATATTGGCCTATAAGACGTTAATATAAAACTATAATAATAGAAAAATAGAAAATATATTCATTTTTCCACCATAAAATAGTTTACGTGCCCTTGATTCATTTAAATATTTCATTTGACAAAAGAGATAAAAAAAGAGATATTTACGTGAAATATCCTTGGATGGTTCACAAATTCATGCTTCGAGGACACACAGCCCATCTTTATCTATTAGTCCAGCTGCGCATCCTAAAAAAAAAATCAAACAAAACAAAGACATCAGAAAGGACAAATTTAAATTATCCTGTAATATTCTTTAAATAGCATCATCAAACGGTATTGTTACAAAAATAGTCAACTTGAGGTCGTTTACATACAATTAGAAACCTTTTAGGCACAGGCTAGCTATAAATGAAGCCCTTTATCAAAAATGATTATGACAATATGTTTCCGTTTTCCTGTGGTAGTTCATTTTAATACTTTTGTCATAACATAAGTGTGAGAAGAGGATCGTGTTTCCGGAAATAAAGACTCGTATCATACAGGGAAATAATGTTATAATTATATTTTATTACATCGTTTGATTAAAAATTGGGGGGAAATTACGATTAAGATTTGCCGCCGTGTTGTATCAGAGCATTTCTCAAAAATCACGAATCACGCATTAACAAATAAAATGAAAATCATATCTGTACTTTTTAAACTTTTTATTATTATTAGTAGTAGTAGTACAGGGTGTCTCAGAAATCGTATGGTAAACCAATTCCCTGATTACAAACTGTAATACATTCAGTACGTTGCAGATACAAACGTTCTATTTGTTATACACTGTGGGACAAAATAAAATAAAATAAAATAAATAAATAAAAGCCACCTTGTGTATTTTCAAAAACTAACGCTTTTAAAATTTAAGTATAGAGATGCAACACATAGTGGTTTTGCCAGATATCGAATATCTGAAACACTAATGCCTGCTGAATATGGTATGTAGTAACCGGCAAAATCACTATCCGTGTCATCCTTACTTTTCAATGATTAAAATATACGTTTTTCAAAGAAAAATAAAAATTGCCTAAGTTGACTTTTTTTTTTTTTTTAATTCCTTAGTGTATAATGAAAAACTACTAATCAAGTTTTTTGTTATAAGTTCCAATAACATGGTGTCGATGGATTAAGAAATAAATTAAATCAGGAAAATGATTAATATTTTTTATGGCATCATGAGACATACTCACCAAAAACAATTCAACTCCTCTTCTAGATTACATATGATAAACCAATTCGTGAGAAAAGAATAATGATGTTGAATGACAATTTTAAGGAAGTGGCAGGATGAATATAAGTAAATTTCAATAAATTCATTTTATTATTCTAATATTAAAAATATTTAACTAAACTATTCATCAAAACTTTTTCAGCAAATCTACCTTTGAGAAAAATAAAAAAACTATTATAGATTAGCTACCATAAAACTTTTTTTTCCATCATTCTATATAACAACAGCTACAGGTTACCATGCGCAAAAGTTTAATCATAACTTTTCAGATTAAAGATTTTACATAGGCCGTTTGGTGAAATTTTAAACAATAGAGGCTAAGATATAAATAATGGAAAAATCGAAAAAAAAAAAAGGGTAATAATAGCGCCATCTGTCGTCCAATATAGACCTACAGTGTGTAAACAACCTTTTTCACACTGACCACCGCATATCTTAAATTTGGTATATTTATATGCTATCGAAGTTGAGATGTTTTCCCATATACAGAAAAGATTGCAACACAGCAGCGGCGTCTATTGACTGATATGCACTCAAATTGAATCAATTTTTTTTTTCACAATGGTTCACTCACACATAATGTTTTGAGTAATTATATACTATAGAAAATTAGATATAGTGTTGCCGTAAATAGCAGTAATTGAAGCATGGCAGTGCCATTTATTAGTTGATATGAACAAAAAGTTCAACTAAATACAAAGTTTAATGAAATTATATGCATTAGTTCTTGATATATACCTACCACAAAAAATTTGTCACGCACACTGACTGAATCATACTTTCTGAAAATGTACAAATAGTATTTAGAATATCTAATTTGTATATCTATCGAAATCCAGCAAACAAAAATTTTGATGCATTCAATACTTTTCTCTGTGAATATAGAAGAAAGTAAAAAAAAAAATTCTCAGAGTAAATGAAACCATAAAATTATATTAAACTGAAACATAAACCATATAATCAACTCTAAAGACTTAAAAGAGTAACGATAAATACAAATAATGACTATTTTACCCGTATGTCGAGATTAAAGAACAACGCAAGGAAATTGAAATTTATGAAGTGTAGATCAAGATGAACGAGAAAAAAGTGTGTAGAAATGCCATAAAAGTCAAGAGAAAAAATTAAATATATCTTGTAAGCTTTTAAATTATAATAAATTATGATATTTACCAAATAATGGTACCGAAATTACCTATAAGGGTTATTCATTTTTCTTGACATATAAGTTAGGAATTTCAGTATCGCGATACACATATTTTAGTAAATGTAGAATATGCAACTTTGGTGACTTAGGCTCAAAGTAATTTTATTTCTATAATTGTATAATAAAATAAATATTAATAATGTAAATATTGTATAATTGTATAACAAAATGTATTAAAATGACGTTATTTTATAAAAATCGTAATAAGTTGTAATAATGGTTAAAGTTATCTTTTCGTAAAATAATAGTGAAGCAAGCATACAAAAGTGTAATGTTATTTTCATTGTATAGTTTTTAAAATGTACAAAAATAATATTTATTTCACCTTGAGATTATAAATGTAAATACATACTTAAAGATAAATCTTATTATTATAATTTATGACGATCATGTTTCAGAAATAACTTAAAAATAAATATTTATATTATTTTGAATTATAAATATATTGTTGAAAAAATGACAGTTCACTGAACGAATATATACGTCAGAAACGACCAGATGGTAATGTGCAGGTTTCTCTAAGGAAAATGTAAAGTTGTTTTCATTGTATAGTTTTTAAAATGTATTAAAATAATACTTATTTCAACTTGAGATTATAAATATAACTATACACTTAAAGATAAATCTTATTATTATAATTTATGTCGATTATATTTAAAAAATAATCTAAAAAGAAATAATTATATTATTACTTTCTTCTATCGTCAATAGAAGAAAGTATTGGATTCGTAAAAATTTTCGGTTTCGGGTTTTTGATGAATTTACATGTTTTGAGAGCTGTAGAACACGATTTTACCATTTTTAGAAAATGTCTGTCTGTCTGTCTGTCTGTCTGTGTGTGTGTGTGTGTGTGTGACAAAATTTTGTGGCAACTGTATCTCTGGAACTACTGCACAGAATTTCATACAAATTGGTATGTAGTTGCACCTTGACATAAATTAGTGCCTATCAACTTTTGGTAAAAATCGTCTTACAGGTTGCGTTGCCATCCCGCTTTTTCTAAATTTTTAACAGGGTGATATAGGGCAAAAATTTTCAAGATGGGTATCTTACGAAAGGTCTCGTCAGTACCTTTAAAACGAATGGTTGAACTATAAATCTGTGATAATTTAAAACAAAGTTATCGTTTTTTTTTACTTTTTACGAAAAAAAACTTAGAAAAAAAATCTTTTTTTTTTTTTTTTTTTTTTTTTTTTTTCCTCCCTTTAATTTTATCAAACTCCCACGGTTTCCGTGTTCTGACAAACTTAAACTAATTTTTGCTTTTTTCCCCTAATTTTGTCAAAGTCCTACGGTTTCCGTGTCTTGACAAACTTTAACATATTTTTGCATTTTTCCCCTAATTTTGTCAAAGTCCCACGGTTTCCGTGTTTTGACAAACTTTAACAAATTTTCACATTTTACCCAAAATTTTGTCAGTCCCACTTTTTTTTTTTTTTTTTCTCTCCCTTTAATTCCATCAAACTCCCACGGTTTCCGTGTTCTGACAAACTTAAACAAATTTTTGCATTTTTCCCCCAATTTTGTCAAAGTCCCACGGTTTTCGTGTTTTGACAAACTTAGAATAATTTTCACATTTTACTCAAAATTTTGTCAAAGTCCCACTTTTTTTTTTTTTTTTTTTTTTTTTTAATTATTGTTACTGAGTGAATTTGTATAGGAAAATATAGAAGAAAGTCTCGTGGTGGCCACAACATACTAGTTTTGAATTATAAATGTATTGTTGAAAAAATGACTGCTCACTAAATGGATATATACGTCAGAAACGACCGAATGGAAAGGTGCAGGTTTCTCTAAGGAAAGCGTAATGTTGTTTTCATTGTACAGTTTTTAAAATGCACTAAAATAATACTTATTTCAACTTGAGATTATAAATATAACTACCCACTTAAAGATAAAACTTATTGTTATAATTTATGACGATCATATTTCAGAAATAACCTAAAAATAAATAATTATATTATTTTGAATTATAAATGTATTGTTGATAAAAAATGACAGCTCACTGGACGAATATATACGTCAGAAACGACCAGATGGAAAGTAGCAGGTTTCTCTAAGAAAAGTGTAATGTTGTTTTCACTGTACAGTTTTTAAAATTTACTACAATAACACTTATTTCAACTTGAGATTATTAATATAACTACACACTAAAGGATAAATCTTATTACTATAATGTATGACGATCATATTTCAGAAATAACCTAAAAATAAATAATTATATTATTTTGAATTATAAATGTATTGTTGAAAAAAATGACAGCTCACTGAACGTATATACACGTCAGAAACGACCACATGGTAAGGTAGAGATTTCTCTAAAGAAAGTGTAATGTTGTTTTCATTGTTCAGTTTTTAGAATGTACTAAAATAATACTTATTTCAACTTGAGATTATAACTACACACTTAAAGATAAATATTATTATTATAATTTAGGACGATCATATTTCAAAAATAAACTAAAAATAAATAATTATATCATTTTGAATTATAAATGTATTGTTGAAACAATGACAACTCACTGAACGGATATATACGTGAGAAACGACCAGATGCAGATATCTCTAAAGAAATTAGAGAAGACTTTTAATTAGAGATGTTAAGGGAAATATAACCTTTCAAAATGATCTATAAGAATTCAATCTAAATACCACAGTATTATTTTTATTTTCTTCCATATTTAAAAGGAGAGAGCATTGAATTAATAAAATTTTCCGATTTTTGGTTTTCAATGTTTTGATTCATCCAGAATCCAAACTGACCATTTTTAGAAAATGTCTGTATGTTTGCGTGTGGAAAAAAATTTAAAGCAGTTCTAAATAAAAGAAAAACACTAATGTAAGGAACTTCATAAAATTCTATATTTAATAACACTTTCTTAAATTGGTGCCTATCCACTTTTGATGCATATCATTGTACAGATGGCGCTGTCATCCCAGTTTTTCATTCTTTTTAATATTGTAGTACAGAACAAAATGTCGTATAACTATACACAATGAAGATTATTGTAAACCAATCATCGGGAAACAAACAACAAAAAACCATTTATAATTATAATAGTGTTACGACGTTTCTTCTTTTGTATATGTAGAAGCACCCCTCCCTCCCCCCCCCCCCGACCACCACCACCACACACACACACACACACACACACACACACTGAGTGTAAATTTTGAATATGAGTATATTTTTTAAATCCGTCAAATACTTAAAAGAAATAGTTGAACCATTTTTCTCTGGTAATTTAAAACAAAGTTATCGACTTTTTGATTCATAAAAAATAAATAAATAAACAGATAGAAAAGAAGGGATAAAGGAAAAGAAAAAGAAGGAAAAAAATATATATATAACAAAGAAAGAAATAGCAGATTTTCTGTGAAAACCGAAAAATAAATTTTCGTAGATAGTGGAAAATTTACTTCCATTTCCTTCTTCCCTTGTTTAAGATTATTATTATTATTATTATTATTATTATTTAACGCTTTTATGTAAAACTACATTGCAAATCAACTGCTGTTTCAATTCAGAAAATAATAATGACAATAATAATAATAATCTGGTGTCTCACTCACATGAATTTCTCTTACCCTACTTTTCAATATTATAAAGACAGATTGCAAAAGTCATAAAATCAACAAAGTAAGCTAGCAAAGATCAAACTACTTTAAAAATAATTCAAAATAGGTTTAAGAATAGTTTTATTTTGCATAAAATTCTGTGTGAAGCCTCTCTCAACCCCTTTCCCGTCCAATTATAATACAGTGAAACCTCTCAAGTTGGACACCCCTCTAAGTTGGACGCTTTTTCTCGGAACGGAATGTATCCATTAACATTATGTCTAACCCCTATAAGTTGGACACCTCTCTAAGTTGGACACTTTTTCTTGGAACCGTAGGTGTCCAACTTAGAGAGGTTTTACTGTACCTACATTTATTTATTTATTCATTTATTTTTATTCAAGGTTGTTGTTAATTTGCCTTCAAATTTGCCAAACTTAATCAAATTTTTCAACTGGCAACCTAATATGAACTTAAAAATACCGTAAATTTGAATGTCTTGCAGTTATTCGTTTTTAAGTTATACTGATAACAAATATACAAACAGATCAACCGCTAAAAACTGGACATTTGTATTCAGGCACCTCAGAGCATGATATTATACAAAAAATTATCAGAAATTCCCCCCGTAGACATAATGTACTTTTATGCTTTCAGATGTCCCTGTACATGAACCACTTGCTTGATCTCGACGAAAAGTTGAGTGTAGCGTCACTATATGATATAAATTTAGAATAACGATTTTGGACTTCCGGCTACATTTATAATAACAGTTTGGACTTTCTGCTACTATTTCTTCTTGAGATATGCTGATAACAGGCTCACTATCAGACAGACACACAGACCAATCGCCAAAAAACATGTTTTATTATTATTATTATTATTCAGGGCACCTCAAAACGTATAAATAAAAAAAACCCAACTATTTCAAAAATTTGACTCAAAAACAAAACTTTCTCTACTAGCCAGGCAACGGAGGCCAAAATTTGACGAATAGGGGAAAAAAATCGTGCAGTTTTGAAATTTTACATACTCATAGCCGAGAGGGTCCTGAACAACATGCTAAAAGTCCCCGCCCGTGGGGGGTGAGCGGAGGACAGGGGGGGCATTTAAGGGGGGCAATTTTCAGTTTTTATTAAATATCTTCAAAACTATCGCATTTAGAGAAAAAATGTCAATTACAAAATTAATCTACGTAAAATTTCCTACAAAAATGCATTTTACATTTTGTTTGTACGATCATTAGTTTAGAAGATATAGGGAGATGAAATAACACATTTTCTTGAAAAATTCTTTTTTGCAATAGTAAAATCAACTAAAGTGTGCAATTAAAAGGGTTCTTGTCAAATATTTTCTAATGTAAAAAACAAATATATACATAGGGAATATGCAAGGATAATACAGCATGTTTTGTACGTTTTAAATAATTTTAAGGCTAGTAGGCGTAAGTGGTGGTTTGAGTAAAAATCCAGATAACGAAGACCCAAAATCGATCAACATTAAAGAATATAGTGTAGCTTTGAAATTGAGCACAGTTATAAGTTTAAGTTTTCTGAACAACAAACTAAAAGTCCCCGACCGTTGTGGGTGAGCGGGGGGCAGGGGGGTTCCCCGTTCCCCTATATCTTCTAAACTATTGATCATACAAACAAAATAGAATATACATTTTTTTTTTTAGGAAATTTCCGTAGATTAATTTTGCAATTGAGATTTTTTTTCTCTAAATGCGATAGCATTCAAGATACTTAATAAAGACTGAAATGTGCCCTTTTAAATGCCCCCCCCCCCCCATGGTTAGGGACTTTTAGTATGTTATTCAGGGCACTTAACTTTATAACTGTGCTCAATTTCTAAGCTACACGATTTTTTTTTTTTTTTTTTTAATGTTGATCGGTTTTGGGTCTTCGTTATCTAGATTTTTACTCAAACCGCCACTTGCGCCTGCTAGCTTTAAAATTATTTAAAACTTACAAAACATGCTGTATTATCCTTGCATATTCCCTATGTATATATTTGTTTTTTACATTAGAAAATATTTGACAAGAACCATTTTAATTGCACACTTTAGTTGATTTTACTATTGCAAAAAAGAATTTTTCAAGAAAATGTGTTATTTCATCTCCCTATATCTTCTAAACTAATGATTGTACAAACAAAATGTAATATACACTTTTGTAGGAAATTTTGCGTAGATTAATTTTGTAATTGACATTTTTTCTCTAAATGCAATAGTTTTTAAGATATGTAATAAAAACTGAAAATTGCCCCTTTAAAATGCCCCCTGCCCCTCGCTCACCCCCCACGGGCGGGGACTTTTAGTATGTTGTTCAGGACCCTCTCAGCTATGAGCGTGCAAAACTTCAAAACTACACGATTTTTTTTTTCTATTTTTCCTATTTTGACTGGACTTATCCAGATTTTTACTCAAACCGCCACTTGCGCCTACTAGCCTTAAAATTATTTAAAACGTACAAAACATGCTGTATTATCCTTGCATATTCCCTATGTATATATTTGTTTTTTACATTAGAAAATATTTGACAAGAACCCTTTTAATTGCACACTTTAGTTGATTTTACTATTGCAAAAAAGAATTTTTCAAGAAAATGTGTTATTTCATCTCCCTATATCTTCTAAACTAATGATCGTACAAACAAAATGTAAAATACATTTTTGTAGGAAATTTTACGTAGATTAATTTTGTAATTGACATTTTGTCTCTAAATGCGATAGTTTTTAAGATATTTAATAAAAACTGAAAATTGCCCCCCTTAAGTGCCCCCCCTGCCCCCCGCTCACCCCCCACGGGCGGGGACTTTTAGTATGTTGTTCAGGACCCCCTCGGCTATGAGTATGCAAAATTTCAAAACTACACGATTTTTTTCTTCTATTTTTCCTATTTTGACTGGACTAATATATGGGTAAGAGAAAGTAAAAAAAGATGAAAGCCACTGCGAGAAATATAGAAAGGAAATTGAAATTTACGGTTTTTTTTTTTTTTTTTTTTTTTTTTTGAAACAAACAATTCTAAAATGCAGTCAAGGAAGCTTTTAGACCCTCATAAATTTTGATATTTTCGGAAGTAACGTTGACAAATAAAAAGCCTCAGATAATATTTTGTTTTCAGAAGTAAAAAATAAAACATAAGATCCTGAAATGCTTCTGCATGCAAACTAAGTTTATTGGCACATCTTAGCATATTAAAAAAAAAAAAAAAAAAAAAAAAAAAAACGGTTTATGATCAGACTTTGAGCATATAAATAAACCTCTTATTTCTATTTTCCACTTAAATCGTTTTAAAATAATGTTAACAATTCATACAGCAGTTCTTATGAAAAATTCTCATGCGGAAATAATCTGTTTTCAGGACAGTAGATATATTTTCTTATGAGTCAAGATCAACAAATGATTGTTTTTTAAACTCCATGGTTTACTCATATTGACTTCACACATGGTCATTAATATAATATTTTTAATTTCCTTCTATATATGTAAGTAGAAAGTGGTGTATTCATGAAATTTCCAACTTGCGGTTTTCGATGGATTTACACGTTTTAAAATGTCCTGGGTTTAAAATGTCCCACGTTTTAAAATGTCCTATTTTAAAATGTTTTAATTTGTCCACTTTTAGAAAATGTCTGTCTGTTCTGTTTGTGTATAAAAATGTTTTTCGACGCTGTATTTTACGAATCAATCTGAATTCAATATAAGTTCATATTTGTTTAGAGCTTGATTAAGTTAGGGCTTATTAACTTTTGGTATATATAGCTCAAGAGATGGCGTTATCGTACCGATTTTTTTTTTCAGAATTCTTAATAAGGCAACATAAGACAAGATTTCGTATAAGTGTTCGCAATGAGGATTACTTTAACCAAATATTGTGAAAGAGGTTATATTGAGTGCTACACCATATTATTTTCCTATGATATATGTTTAACCAGAAAATAATGTGCCCTAATCGGAAACAACAACAAATTATTTTCAAATCATCAGATTGGAGACTCAAAATTGTTCAAAAACTTTTGCCTATGTAAGCATGTCACATTACATCCAATGATCGAATCCATTTCATTGTGTTTGATGCAGACTCACGTGCTTGGAAAAAAATCATCTTCTGTATTACGTGGACGGCAAGACACAAATGTTAATTTCGTGTGCGGGAAGTTTATAAATAAATGAAGAAGAGATTCAAGGCCCTCTGTGCTGGTGAGGACAGAGAAAGAATGAGAAGAATTTCAGTTATTGCGTTACGAAATAAAAGAGAGACGCATAATTGTTGGTAGCGCAGATTTTTTTAAACGTTACATTAAAATGATTCCGAATTCAAAATGGCAGTCATTTAAAAACCTTGGTACAGATTAAGGAGTATCACCTAAAAAAAAAAAAAAAAAAAAAAAAAAATCGACTTCTTTAAAAAAATATATATAAATGTTAAGATAGAAGCAATTCTAAGCATTTTGGTGATTTATTTATGATGATTCTAGATATTTGATGAAAAAGTTATGAGTAAAATTGATATTGACATCACGACTGGACTTATTCCATTTCCAATGTTTATTTTAATGTTTTTTTTTTTTTTTTTTTTTTTTTTTTTTTTGTGTGTGTGTGTGTGTGTGTGTGTTTTTGCCACTATCCACGAGATATTTTACCGTGAAATTAAAACCTATGGACGAGATGACTCTCTAAGTTATTCGACATCATGATGACGATTTTCTTTCATTTAACCAATAGGAGTCATAATTTCGCCCACAAATAGTGGAATATAACCAATCATATCCCACAAACATTGTGAGCTCCGGCTCGTACTACTCGTCCATTGGCTTTTTTTATGGTCTTAAAATTTTTGTATAAACTTATTAAAAATGAATTATGAATTTTGAGATATTTAAAAATTTGCTTTTTTTAAATTATACACTTAAAGTTAAAAAAATTCAAATCTTCAAAAAATTCAAAAAAATTTTGCAAAAAAATTAAATAAATAAAAGTTAGTTTTACTAAATGTTAATTCAGTTTGTAGATATATCCTTTCTATAAGTGTATATGCATAGCTTTAAGGCAATAGGTAAAAGTATTTTTCAAAATTTTGCGGATAATAACAAGTACAAATATAATAATAATAATAATAATAAAATATAACAATATTAAGCAATATTCTAAAAAATTATTTAAATTTAATTGTATAAAATTCAAAATTTGAATTTTTTTAGAACTAAAAAAAAAAAAAAAAAAAAAAAAAATAGGGGTCTCTGCCTCCTGCTTTGCTCTGAGTTCCCCAACCCTCAAGGGAGGCTTAATTCCCCCTCTAATTCGCTTTGCTCATCAACCCCTATTTGTAGCTTTGCTAGACAGCTAGCCACACAAAATAAACAATAACGGCAGTATGTTTTTTTTTTGTTTTTTTTTTTATGAACAGGGAGAAATTCTTAATATCTAAACCATTTAACGTTACAGCTTTAGTATATGACCCCCTTAGAGACTTTTAAATTTTTGTCACTATGAATTTTTAGATACAATTACTTGTTTAAAGAAATTACGATCCTATTTTGTCTAATGCCTGTATTTTTAACTACTGCATTACTTTAGTTAATTTAGGACAATATGTAATACTTTATATTTATTGCCAATGTGCAGCTAGGTTTAAAATGGTGCTTGCAGCAGTAAACAAGCAACTTTTTAAAGTGCATTTTATCTAGAATTTGATTCAGTCGGACACATTGAAAATAAATAACTTATGTGATTACTGTAAAGATTTTAAACATTTCATTATAATAATAATAATTATTATTATTATTATTATTATTGCCCCATTTTATAATTTTTCTCTATATATTTAAAGCATGACTAGAGTTAAAATGGGTATCATGGTTGCGGAAATAAATTCTTTGGGTTAAAAACGGCCGAGCTGCTTCATCTTTAAATTTTTAAAATCGCTAAATTGGTCCTAATAAAGATGATCCCATTTAACCAAACATATTTTAAATTTGTTTTGAGTTACAAAACTAAAACTTTACATAAACTAATCTAAGTTAAAAAATAATCTAAGTTATAAAATCTAAAAAATTTATGGGCTTAACTTAAAACTATAGAGCTATAATTGTTTAACATAATCATGATATTCATTATTAAATTTTTTTCGCCAGGCATTAAAATAAAATTAATAAAATATAAACTAATATTCGTTTCATTTGAATTAAATTTTTGCTTAATATTTAAAAAATATCGGTTATTTTTAAAGGTTTTCACTATTTTAATAAATTTTTTCTTCTCTCGCACATGCCAATTTTCCAGTTTCTTTTTTTCTTTCGTTCTTTTTTATTATTATTATTTATTTAATTTTCTAAAGATAGAAAAATAAAAACATATCTGCAGACGATAAATTAGAATTCTAAATTCATTTTTTATTGAAAATATCTATGATACCGCTTTTTATGTATTTGCTGACGATCAATTTCTTTGTTACTAATAGTAACATTTGTTTTATTTTTATTTATTTATTTATTTTTTTTTTTTTTTTTAATCACTTTTCAACTTTCCCGTGGAAAATGACGTCATAAGACTGAGAAAAACAACGATTTGGAAAAACTATTTGCATATGGGCAAATAGAGTACCTTTACTAACCCGAAATTTTTAATTAATAGCTTTGTTAATTAAAATGATAGAAATTTCTAACCAAGAGAAATGTCTTCCTTGGAGTATACGGCAAACATTTATTCCTCTCATGATGCTGAGGACATACCCGTTCGCGAAAAGATGCGGTCATAGACAAAAAAAAAAAAAAAAAAAAAAAAAACTGAAGCCAGAAGCAGTAACCTTTTTTTTTTTTTTTTTTTTCATATATAGAGAAAATGCTTCCTGCTAGCTTTTTATCCCCCTCCCCACCTCGATTTTTCATTTCTATAGTTTAACAATATATATTGTACGCATATTTGGGTATTATTTTGTAGATTTACTAGTAAGTTTGGGCGCTAAATAATGGAAAAGTTTGATATTTCAGCAAAAATTTTAAAAATAAATAAATAAATCAGGAAATATAAAAAGAAATACGCAAATATATTTACAAATCTACATCATACATTATAATATTAATATATATTATAATAATATATATATATACATAAAATCGAGGAAAAAATTTAAACTTAGCACAGAGCATATAAATTATTTTTCAACTAACTTATTTTATTAAATTTAAACAGTTTTGCAGAAAATTTGATATACTTGATAATGTTATATTTCAATGCACGTGTATGCAAAATTTCCTAATTTTAAGACGATAATTTACAAAAAAAGCTTTGTAATATCCACCGTTCTTTGCTTTGGTTATACACAGTCCAGTCACATTAATGTGACCACTTGTCAAAAGCCGGAATAACCACCTTTCGCAGAGCGGACTGCTGCGAGACGTGCAGGAAGAGAGTCACATAGGTCCCTGAAGGTGTTCTCTGGGATGTTGAGCCATGCCGACTCTAATGCCGTGGCCAGCTGCGCTAGATTACGCGGTTGAGGATCCATGGCGCGAACAACTCGATCGAGATGGTCCCACAGATGCTCGATTGGGTTTAAGTCAGGTGAGTTTGGTGGCCAGGGGAGGACGGTAAACTCATCCTGGTGCTCTTCGAACCATGCACGTACACTGGCAGCTGTATGGCACCTCGCATTGTCCTGCTGGAAGATGCCATCATCCTGAGGAAAAACAATGCGCATGTAGGGGTGAACATGGTCCGCAAGGACAGATGCGTACTTGTATTGATCCATTGTGCCTTCCACAATGATCAGTGAACCTAGAGAATGCCAGGAAAACATTCCCCAGACCATAATGCTCCCGCCTCCAGCTTGGACCGTTCCGGCAATGGTTGCAGGGTGGTTCCTTTCAGAGGTTTCACGCCTTATACGCCAACGTCCATCTGTCCGATGGAGCATAAAACGCGATTCATCCGAAAACGCAACCTGTCGCCACTCAGTGGACGTCCAGCTGCTGTACTGGCGTGCAAATTCTAGCCTTCGCCGTCGATGAACAGCAGTCAGCATAGGTGCACGAACCAGGCGTCTGCTTCGGAGGCCCAGACGCAGCAATGTTCGCTGAATAGTAGTTTGGGAGACACTTTTGGTAGCCCCTTGGTTCATTTTGGTGGTCAGTTGCTCAACGGTAGCCCGTCTATCTGCCCGAACGCATCTCCGCAACCGTCGTTCGCCTCTGTCATCTATGGCCCGTGGTGCACCACATTTGCCACGTCGCTGATTTTGGACAGTCCCATTTTGCCATGCACGGTACACTTTTACCACGGCGGCACGCGAACAGTTCACAAACTCAGCCGTTTCGGAAATGCTTCCACCCTTGGCCCGAAAGCCAATGATCATGCCCTTTTGGAAGTCGGATAAATCGCTTCGTTTCTGCATTACGCCAACGATTGAAATGTTTTCCGAAGCCCTCACACACCCTTTATATACGCTCAACTGCACTGTGCTGCCACCTGCCTTCTGTGATTGGTTATTTAACTCTGACATGGAAAGTAGGTGGTGGTCACATTAATGTGACTGGACTGTGTATAATAGATAAATGTTTCTACATCCTGTGCATTCATTGTTAGGTTATTTAATTTATGAGTTATCATTATTATGTTAGAAATGAAATGAAACCTATTCTTCCACCTCTTAAATCTGCTTGCATAATACACGAATGCGCCAGTAGAGTAATTATTTATATTATAAATAATTGCTAGAATTAATCAAAAAGATAACAAATCACTTTTTAAAACCGGTTTACACAATGCTTGAAATTATTTATAATACACTTTTCATTATGCATTATTTATACTATTTTAAATTATTATTTTACTATTTTAATATTATTATCAAATTCTTAAAAAATAAAGGGGGGGGGGGGTTTCTTAATTTATTTTATAACGTTTGGAACCCAAATACTACACGTTCGTAGGGAATGCATATATGCATGCATTTTTTTTGTATATACAAATATATATTATATAATCGGTTTATGGAGGCTGTCGTCTTGTTCCGAACTCCAGGCCTTTTTCCATTGGGTTCTGTCCAGGCATAGATTCTGATTAATTCCCAATTTTTGTAATGGCTTGGGTAATTCCCTTCAACCAGGTTCTCCTAAGTCTTCCACTCTTTCTTTTCTTAATTGATTTGAATTCCACCACTTTCTTTGGTAGTCTTTCTTCATTCATTCTCTTCACATGTCCAAACTAATTTTTTATATATATATATATATATATAATCCCGATTGTCTCGTCGAGTTTTATCATCTCCTAATTCTTTCACTATTAATTTTTTGTTTTCTCGAGATGTTGCAGGATCGTCTTAATTAATCCATTTCTACGGCCAACAACTTCTTCTTCCATCCCTCTGTCATTCTCCAAGCCTCCGATCCATATATTAGTATGCTTTTCAGAATGGTGTTATAGATATTCTTTTTTCTATTCCTTGCTAACTCCTCACTCCCCCAAATTCCATGTAGTCTTCCAATTGCTTTTCTTCTCTGAGTGATTCGATTTTTTTATCTCCAAATTATCTCTACGCATCTTCCTCTATATCCACTCCCAAGTATTTATAGTTGTCAAATCTAAAAAGACTAAAAACGAATTTACAAAAGAAATTTATAATGTCCGTCCACTATGTGGCTAAATCAGTAATTTATTTGCCCAGATGTGATATACTTGAAAAGGTGATATTGATGGCATTTTTCGAAGTGAAAATATCATTTTTCGCAGAAATCAAACATCAGAAATTAACTAATTTAATCTATTTTTAGCCAAACTTTTACTTTTCCCAAACAACTCTTTAACGTAATATGTTCTCTATTCTCTATTGAGCTCTAGTAAATCATCTAGTAAAGTTTTTTTTATGGTACATACAGTTAGATCCTAGCTCGCAGCCAGCTTGATTTTAATTCAAAATAACAACACGAAAGCTTTTAAAACAGTCAATACATTTAATGCTTATTACGTCCTGTGAACAGGACTATAGCTAAAAATGGGTTAAGACAACACAGACTATCACTTATATTACTAAATTGCATTTTAGTAATAATATCATCATGGTTGACAG
The DNA here is from genome assembly GCA_963930645.1 of Salticus scenicus. NCBI lineage: Eukaryota > Metazoa > Arthropoda > Arachnida > Araneae > Salticidae > Salticus > Salticus scenicus. The sequence continues at coordinate 218,258,803 of OZ005655.1, read as the reverse complement.
GAAACATTTATCAGTTAAAATCAAGTAGAATAGAATAAAACAAAGTGGAGCACACTATAGTGCTCTAAAATAAATAAATAAATAAATAATAAAACATCAAATTTTTAAGGAAAGCATTAACGTCAGAGAGATATTGCATATACATTCATTCTTCCTTCCCAAAATCTTCTATATACAGTGGATGTGAACGTCAGTAAGTGTAATACATCTGTTGTTTTAATCCAAATAGTAATACATCCATATAGTAACACATTTGTCATTTATTTCAATATTTTCTTTGCATAGAAGTGCACTTAGACTCTGTCAAAGCTTATGAGATATGTAGGAACATTGCGCTTTTCTACAAATCTTAAAAGTTTGTTTTTTAATTTGCTACATCAAACTGTGGTGATAGATCTTTTTCAACATGTTTCTGGTTACTGCTTTATTTGACATATTAAGTGAGATGATTAAATTTCAAGAATTACAGAGGTTTAATTTTTGTATCATCCACATACGGCAAATTTCTAGTGAGTAGAATATGCCCCATGAACTAATAAACTGATGTGCAAAATTTTGACATTCTATCCTAAAAAATATTAGAGTTATTTTAATAAGATTATTGAGGTGTTGATTGAAAATTAAAATGCATATAAATTCATTTATAGAAAGCTACCACTATTCTGAATTTTTTGTAGCTCTGTATGCAACTTTTTATAACCAACTCTTAATATTTTAATCCAGTCCACAGACACGCAAGCATTGAAAAGAAAGAAAAATAGCTGAACTTTCTTTTACCACTCAACTTCAAAAACCACCAGTCGTATAAATACAACGAGTAGAATTTGTTGGAGATCGGTGTAAGGATTTTCTAAAAAGAATATTCTAAGAACTTAATAAGATTAATGCTAATACTATTATTGATTAAACCTCAATTTGGTATTCCGTGTGGAATTCTATTGAATGTAAATGTGAATAAAAATATATCACTTATAAAAACAAAGAATTTGTGCATTGGGTAAGGTCGACTATTTCATTTTAAAGGTAGAAAAATCTTTTATTCTTAAATAATTTTAAAGTTTAAATGTTATTTTATTTGAATTAAAAAAAAAATAATAATAATAAAATTATCCGACTGCAAGTCTTGGGCTTGAGGTGTGCATCCTTATATCTTTTAAATCTAGCTTTGGCATAGGTAACGTGTCCACTCGGTGTTTTTATTTAGTGGTTTATAAATTAATGCAAAGTAAAACAAGTTCAATATGAGTAATTAAATTAAACTAGCTGAAACCCGTCAAATTCGACGATCATTTTATTGACCGTAATGTTTCAAAAAACGTCGCATCATTATTTAAATGTATTTCAAGTTAAAACATCTAATATAATTTACGACATTTCACTTAAAAAAAAATAAAGACAGAAAAATGCTTATAAAAAGAAATACTATAAATGACATCACTTTCTACAAAGTACACTCAATGTGACGTCAAACTGACTCCAAATAAACAGTTCCTATCTTTCATTTTCTATTTCGTTTAATACTAAGACTACATGTTAGCTGACCCGTCCGGCGTTTCCCGGGCCCATGGTAATAACCTTAAATGAACCTTAAATTTGTATGGTTTTACACCTTTAACTCGATTTTGTTTGAATTTCTATTTTTGAATAAAAGCATCGTGAAAAAATAATCAGCTGTAATAAAAAAATTACCTCGAACCGAATGAAAATCTGCCTTGTGACACCGGTGCCTGCGGCAGCGCATACGCCGGCCGCTAATAACATAAAAATGTTCCCAAAAATTAACCTGGAACCGAACGAACCCGCCAGGTGTTACCCGGGCCCATAATACCTTAAATGAACCTTCAATTTGTATGATTTTATACCTTTAACTCGATTTAGTTTGAATTTCTGTTTTTAAAGGAAAGCATCACGAAAAAAATAATCAGCTGTAACAAAAAAAATTACCTCGAACCGAACGAAACTCTGCCTTGTGACCCCGGTGCCTGCGGCAGCGCATACGCGGGCCGCTAATAACATAAAAAAATTCCAAAAAGTTAACCTGGAACCAATACCAAACGAACCCGCCCGGCAATGCCCGGGCCCATGATAATAACCTTAAATGAACCTTAAATTTGTATGGTTTTATATCTTTAACTCGATTTTGTTTGAATTTCTATTTTTAAATGAAAGCATCACAAAAAAAGCGTATATACAGGTCGCTAATAACATGAAAAAATTCTCAAAAATGAACCTTGAACCGGGCGAACCTCTGACTCGTGTTACCTCTGCCTGTGGCTGCTGCACTGTATAGCAGGCATGCATGCTACGCACGAGTGGCAAAATCCACTTTCCTCCACCAGGGGGTGCAGTATGTTGTATACGAACATCACCAATCGCCTTGAATTTCCAAGACTTTTCAAATAAGGTGTCACTGGTACTGGTGGTGTCAACTGCAAAATCCTTTAGTTGCACTTTCCACCGCCAGGGGGCACAGCGTGTTCTATACGAACAACACCAACGGTAAGGAAATACCAAGACCTTTAAAATAAGGTGTAACATGACAGGGTCGACTGCAAAATCACCTAGTTCCATTTTTAACCACCAGGGGGTGCAGTATATTGTATACGAACACCCCCAATCAACATGAAATTTCAAGACCTCTATCACCAATCGCCTTGGATTTCCAAGACCTTTCAAATAAGGTGTCACATGGTGGTGTCAACTGCAAAATCCTTTAGTTACACTTTCCACCGCCAGGGGGCGCAGTGTGTTCTGTACGAACATCACCAACGGTCAGGAAATACCAAGACCTTTAAAATAAGATGTAACATGATAGGGTCTACAGCAAAATCACCTAGTTCCATTTTTCACCACCAGGGGTTATATTGCATACAAACATCCCCAATCGACATGAAATTTCAAGGCCTTTAAAATGAGGTGCTACATGTGTGGGTCTAGAACGGATTTCCCTCTCAAACTAATTTCCCCCCTCCCCCCCCTCTCCAAATCTACTTTCCCCCTTTTTCCCCCCATTAAAATCGAAAATTCCAAATTCGCAGAAAGTGATTTTTTTTGTATTCGACTCTAGTCCCCATATGTACAATTTCTTCACCGTGAAGTAATTTGGAGCTTACTTAAGCTCGTAATTATGTTTTTAACAACTGTTCGACTTTTTTTTATTTTTCTATTTTCATAGCACATCTACAGACCAAGACCTTTTTTTAGACACCTCAACCAAATTTTTACATCAAGTAGTTCTCTCAATATAGTGGAGACAGACAAAAACATGTTTCAAATTAATATATAGATATAAAAATTATCCAGGATATGTTTTTAACAATTTACAGTAAAGTGCACTGAAAAACTAGTGTTGGAAATTAAAGCAAGTAAAAAAGCATCATACATTTCAAAAATACTCTAATTGTTTCAGGCAGAAATAACCAAGCACGATTTTTTATTAAAAAAAACAAAAATTGTTCCTACGCGTAGGGACTTTTAGCAGTGTTCTACAAGATGTTAGGGTCGGATTTTGCATTCGCAGGGACATTTTTCGGGATATTTTTTTAAGACTTTTTATAGGATGGACTTTTTGCGTGGATTTAGTTTACATTTTTCATGAATTTTTACGAAAGCAGAAACTTTTATCTTCAGGGTAGGTATATTTTCAACTATTAGTAGTGGCATGGGAAAAGATTTACCCATTCTTCCTGCTCCTGTCATCCTATTAGATTTTTTATTGTTTCATATTAATAGGATATATCACTGAGAAATTAAGCTTTTTGAATTACGTTATTCTTTAAAAATGCCGCATGTTCGCTTAGTAAGCAATTAAAAAATGTAATAATAATAACTTCAAATATATCTTTTAAAGACTGAAAAATAGAGAACTCAATGAAATAATATATTTAAATTTAGATTAAAAAAAAAAAAAAATACTCAGTAATCTAAACGACGACATATTCAAAGAGTAATATTCAAAAAACGGAATTCTAAAAATTTCATTTTTGAATGTGATACCTTAATAAAACGAAGCAACAAAAATCCCATGAGATGAGAAAGAAGAAAAGTGGAAATCTGGCTCATGTGCAAACTTTAAGGATATTTATCAATCAAATAATGAAAATTAAGGTTAGAAGTATGTTTTAAATACGTGAATTTATTTATTTATTATTATTATTATTATTATTATTTTTTTTTTTTTTTTTTTTTAAGATTTTTTTATCGACATTTTGTAAATAAAGAAATATTGTTGCGCACTTGGGGGTTCGTAAGTTGTCCGAGAAGGAAAGGCGAATCTTGCAGAGGCTGGAAACTTTATTTACAGAAAATTCAAGAAGAATACAAGTCTAAAAACCAAGTATCCCCTTCACATTCACCAGTAAACACAGCTTAAATAATGGCTGTAAACAGCAAATTCACAGTACAAACTGTATCAAAGCATTAACATACAGCAATCGACTGCAATCCAAACAGGCTAAGAGCTTTTTCAGTAGCAATGAAAGCCTTGGCGAAACTCAACTAGACTGACTGATTAGGCGGTAAGCAATTCCTTGAATACCCGCGTATGTGGAAAATTCCAGAAACTTCGCAGCCAATGAAGTTTGAGCTTCTATATTTGGTACATCGATAATAAAGATTTTCTCGTCAAGGCCGCCGAAAACAGTCGTGAAGGAGCGAAAAAGTCGCCAAATTTAGCGCCAAAGACAATACCTGCCTTAGTGAGGCTTTTTAACGTATTTTTAACGAGAAATGAGCTATTTTAATGCGAAAACAAGCTAGAAATGCTGAAAATTGACCTTTTATAACCTGACTAAGCCTCTTTGAGTGAATTTACATAGAAATAACAACGAATTATTTACAAATTCGTAACAATATGTTTCTTTTCTTTTCTCTCTCTCTCTCTCTTTTTTTTTTAAATATTAGAAATCAGAAAAGAAAAAAAAAAAAAAAAAAAAAAAAAAGAGGGGTTTATAAAAATATTTTAGGCAACAAATTTTTTATCCATGTATGTGATCGTAGTGACATTTGCGGATGAATTGGCAACAGTTACCTCTATCTTACCAGGCCGGCGAGAACATTACCCATAAAAACACAAAGTTTACAAACAAAGCTTACAAACACAAAGCTTACAGCATAAATTATCGTAATATATACGAGTAGAGTGTATATATCACAAGCTGAGGCACTTGTAACTCAGTGGCTTCCATTAGATATTTGGTGGACCGAATTAATTTTAACAAAGCTTAACCCTTTCAGTCGCAGTGTTCCCGCTGATAGAACACCTAATTTTAATTCTCAAGTGCAAAAACTCATCCCGGAAATTTTTTTGCAAAAATTTACATTTATAACATAGCAGAAAAGGCACCTTTTTTAACGTGAAAATTTAAAATTTCTTCTATTTCAATTATGTTCGTAAATTCCGGTGGCAGTGTAATTTAAATGATCCGAATTACCTTGCGCTGCAAAGGGTTAAAATACTCCGGAATAAATTGAAACGTTGGGATCTATGCAACTTTTACGAGTTTTTGTTGTCGATAATGTTTACTTATAAAGTGATTTATTTATTAAATTAAATATTATGTGAATTTAATAAGGTTTACTTACAGATGTTTCAAACCGAAAATTTCTCGAAAAGGAACAATGCTAATGTTTTATTTTTTAAATATTTATGTTCAGCTATGTGTCTAAAAGCCATTTTTTAAATTAGTTTAGTAATTTTTAAAATAAATTAAGTAGTGAACGTTAAAGGGTTAAATACTTTTAATAAGAGTGACGAAAAATTTTCAAAATTCATATGATTATCGCTCAGATATCGACGGGGTTAGCTCAGGTAGCGCAGCACTGACATTGGCAAGATAAGCCAAACGACTCAGGTTGGAATTTTTGCTTTTTAATCACTTTTCGCTCTTGTTAAAATTAATATAGCCTTTTCATCAAAAATCATAAGGGTATATATATTCGAAACTCAACATTCAAATTACAAGGACCTCCACTGCATGTGTCAATTATTAAAATTTGCATTCAACTTGAATATTGTGTTATAATACTAGCACATGTTCGAATACTTTAACTGAATTTTCCTCAGTTGACTGACAATCAGAATTAGAGTAACAAATATTTATGTAGAAAATGTAGACTAAAATATGTAGAAATTCCATTTAGCGTGAGAGGGGGTGTTGGTGTGTAGGTTGGCTTATTGTCTTTGCGAGGGACCTGGACCTCAAGAGGTTGGATGGTTGGTTGGTTGGGTTTAACGTAGCACTACTGCTGCGCAATGGGTAATTGGCGACGGACTTCGAGAGGAGTGCCTTCTATTGGGTTCTTTCTATAGCACCTTTACTCGTATTTACGCGAATGTTGAAGAAAATCCCAGGGAAACAGTTAAGTCCATCAGTGCAACCAGCGTTCGAATCTGGCACCTCCCGTCTATCCCTTTTGAGAGCAGAACCGGACATTATTGGAGGGAGGGAGGGGGGAAGGGTAGTCCGACTGGAAAAAGAGGTTTTAAAAATGAAAGGAAAGAAGTAATTGGAAATTGCTAGAGTTTCGATTCATGATAAAAAGCGTGTGCATTTCAAAATTAGAAAAACAAAAAAAATGAAATCTTCAAAAGTTGTGTTAAATAATTAATAATAATAAATAGTCCTCAAAACTGTTTATTTGAGGTTTTAGCCAAAGAATAAAATAAAACTGAGTACAAATCTGATCGCTTCGCACAGGTATTTATTTAAAGCAAAGAATCTCAACAAAGAAATATGAACACGTGTTTACACTTTTTTTTCTTCCACCCTCACATTCCTTCCTTTCCCTTCAGTGCGCGAACACGGCCTTGTGACGTCAAAGTTTCTGATTTGTTGACCTCACGATTGCGCACCCAATTCGGCGCACCGCGACTGTTGCTATTAGCAACCAGACATTTATTAACTTGGAGCGATGCTCTTTTCGTTTGCTTCTTTAACTGGCACTTCATTTTTTTGTTTTTTCTTTTTTTCGCTGATGAGACAATTTTGGGTGCTGAAGATGATGCGATGATGAGGGTGGAACGTTCGACTTCGAACTGGTGTTTCCTGATTAGGATCCGGGTCACAAAACTGTAGGATACACAGCGGATTCAATTTTTACTATTTCCTTTTTCGTGTTTATGGAAGAACTCGAAATGACCATCAGCCGAAATTTTGAAAAATGAAAGTTTTTAAATTAGGAACTTTAGAAAATCGTTCGCTGTCCATTACGCTGAAGGACATTACATAATATCCTTTATCAACTCCAATAAATAGTGGTATGAAACTTTGCTAATAAAACCCACATTCAGAGATTTCAAAAGGAAATTGAAAATAAAGAATAATTTACTTTTTTAACACATTCTAACAAAGTTGAAAAGCGTTTATTACTTAAATTCATTTTCCCACGTGTCTGTGTGCGTTTCAGTTTCTATAAATATCTTTAGAATGCCATAAAACTTGTACATGTTAATCAGGTTCACTATAATCCATGTTTTTTTTTTTTTTTTTTTTTTAATGGTTTAAATAACTGCTTATTTGTATGCAGGGTTTCACAAAAGAATTCATAATTATTACATGCGAATTATTTATTTAAACCATATTTCAACGTCGCTTAACGCATGAACACAAATAAATTAAATATATTACTCAGACGCTTTAAAGTCCTTTTTCTATAGAATATGGTATAATTATCATTAATGGTTGGTTAACAAGGTCTATAAAAGTACTCAAGTACGTTAAGCACTATAAGAAGAAATTGCTCGAAGTGCATTTTCAATTGTTTTATACAGTTTTTTCCCCTTTCCCCTACAATATTAACCGCAGGGCTCGAAATTAGCAGCCGTTAGACGTATTTTGCCCCCTAGAAATTTAAGTTTGGAAACCATGAAATCCCTCTCAGGTGTCATTTTTGACCAGATTTTAAAAGTTCAGTTTTGTCATAATACATTTTTTCTTTATGATTTACAAAATGCTCATTTTCTACCATCTTAAAAAAAAAATTCTTAAATTGTCAGTTTTAACACATATAGGGTAGGTGCTCCAGTGATTGGCATGCTCCAGTAATTGACATCTATCCCAAAATAATTAATAAATAAGAAAATCGTACATTTTACATATGAGAATTTCAACATATTATGTCAAACACTGGAGCATAGGGTGCTAATAACTGGTAAAATGAATAACTGGCAGTTTCAATTACTGGAACATTGAGTGGGTGTCAAATAAAAATTCATAAAAAAAAAAAATAATTGTTATCAAATGTATATATTTTAACATATATGTGGTTCTGAACGCCTTTCATGTCATATGTACTAACTTAAGATTTCAAAAAATATTTTCTGATGACTAGAACATTAAAAACATAAGAGATTGCTCTAAAAGTGTCAATCACTGGTGCACTTACCCTACATAAGCTAAAAAAAAAAAAAAAAAAAAAAAAAAACTTTCACTCTTATTGCTATCACTTAGTTTGTATACAGTCAGAAATTTCCCATCATGATAATTTCTGAAATACTGAATTAATTTGAACCAAATTTTTGCTTATTAAACCTGTAAGTATAAATAAGTAATTTATAAATATTTTAATTGGATATTTTCCAGTAGTTCTAATTTTGCTTGAAGATATAATACATGGTACTTGACTTAATTTAAAAATCAGCTGACCAGCAGATAATTAAAAACTTTCTTCGATTTACAGTTTATTCTGTTTTAAGTAAGTTTTCAATTTTTAATTTACTTTTTTTTTTTTTTTTTTTTTTTTTTTTTTTTTTTAAGTATAAATGTATTCATATTTTAACTTTCGTGTTTGTATATTTAAATAAGTAAATAAATAAAAAAAAAAAATTAAGCTTTATCTTGTTATGATAATAAAAAAAAAAAAAAAAAAAAAAAAAAAAAGAATACGCCCAAGTAGAACATTTTGGCAAGTAAGAAAAAATAGTTAGGTGCCATTGACACCTGACTTTCACATTCCAATTTCTAACCCTGGTACACAATAATGGTACATTTGTAATTTTCAAACAATATAGAGTTACTTAAAAACAATCTTTTATAAATAATTTCGTTGTGAATAAAGCTAAAAAGATAGTTTTCTGAAATTTCATCTTCCCTAATTACAAATAAATAAACTATACTTGAAGTTGTCATTACGATAGTAAAATATGTGAGCCGTTTTCTTTGAAAATGGTCAAAGCCCATTTTTGACAAAAACTTAATCAGTGATAACAATGATTTTTTTTACAATTTTTTTTCTAGTTGGCTAGGAATTTTTTTTTTTTTTTTTTTTTTTTTTTTTTAAGTTTAATTTACAGTGATTTGTTAAAAACTAATCTCATTTTGCACATTTATATGAAATGTTGTCTTATACTGTTATATTAAAAATTATAGAAAATATGACATCACGTGTATACGTCACTTATTTGGTGATTTTCGCCAAAAGTTGATAGGCAATAAATTATCTTAAGATGCAATTGCACATAAATGTATATAAAATTCTGTGCAATAGTTCTTGAGTAAGAGCTGCCACAAAATGTTTGTCACACACATAAGCACACCAGACAAAACAGATATCATTTAAAAATTGATATCATCAAATCTTGTTCTAGACTTCTCAAGACACGTAAAAATCTGGAATTCAAAAACTTTTACGAATATTTTTTTTTTTTTTTTTAATTAAATACAGAAAGTTTTTTTTTTTTTTTTTTTTTTTTTTTTTTTTTTAATGAGTAAGAATTTTTTACATATGATTGTACATTAGTGGTCATTGTATTTTAATAACAAATATACATACGTATTTTTCCTCATTTCTGTTAAATTGGTGAACTTTTTTTAAACGACAAGGACAGAAAGAAAAATGATAGAGTGAGAAGTGAAAGGGGATAAAATGTTATTAAGAATGTTCAGATATACCTTGCTGGGCGTCTGCTTAATAAATTTAATTAATAAGAAGAAATAATTGCACTGCAGATAAATTAATCCTTGAGTTCAAATAAAAATAAAGCTTTTTCATTGAAAGATATATTATTATTTTTCCACCTGTTATCTCAACATATAAAATAAATCAATTAGAAAAAATAAAATTGTAGCAATTATTTTTCCGATCGATGGAGATACAAGTAATAACTTTAATATGAAAAACATTTTATGTGATTTTTCACAGCTAAATATGTCATCCTTACGTGAAAAATCATCAAAAACATTATACGGAAGGAACAGCTTATAAGGAACCGCCATTTAACGAGATTTCGGATTTAACGAGAAAAAAAGAAGTATATTTTGTTTGGTATAATGTTGTAAATGCGTTGAAATATACGTTTTTAGCAAGCAAATATTTTACTTTAGTAGGATTTAAGAAGGAAAAAATATTGAAACATTAAATACTCTCTTAAAATGGAAGAATGAAAACAACTCAACTTGAGTGAATTTTCACTCATTTGTCTAGAAAAGAACGCACCCTCTCATCTTGAGTTAATTTCATGAAATTTAATGAGTTAACATACAGTCGGCAGCAAAATTATTGAAGCACACATCCACATGTTTCATATTATTATTAGTATTATTATTGTTATTTTAGTTTGATCGCTAAATTTTTATCATCAGTTTTATTTTTTATATTTATTTTATTTTTTATAACAGCATAACGACTAAGATCATGACTCGACAAATATTTACTTAACAAAACAGTATTAGGTGCACATCTTTGAAATACGAATTATTGCTAGTGTTTTAATAATTTTGATGCCGACTGTAATGCACTCAGACTTGAGTTATTTATTATATTTAAGTAATTTACTTATTCTATTAATGATTTTAATTAACTGGATAATTTTACAATGGCGTAGATCGTTGCACTTGCACGTTGCAAGTGCATGTGCAAGTAAGTGATGCTGGCAAGTAAGCATGCACCACAAGTAAGCGATGTTGCCACTTACAAGAGGTTGAATGAGTAGAAATAACTCTAGTGTCGATAAATATCAACAACTTCACTTAAATAAAAAGTTATTAGTTAGCTCAAAGAACTGCATTTTAAACTCAAGTCGATTAAAAGAAAAACAATAATAATAATAATAATAATAATAATAATAATAATTCTTGCTTGACAAGGTGGATTATCTCATTTTTTTAAGCGTGTAATTATAGAAATAATAATAATAATATATATATATATATATATACACCCCGCGACAAAAAGATAGGTGCAAAGGGTTTTTTCTTTGATTTTTCATAAAATAACATTATCTAAATTGTGCTTATCATTTATTATTATCATAAAATAACACTATTCTCGGACTAATTTTTGTTTTAAGACTAATTTAGAAAAATTTTAAGACTAAAATTTTTCCAATTTAAGACTACACACCGCGACAAAAAGATAGGAACAAAGTTTTTTTTTTTTTTTTTTTTTTTAATTTTTGAATATGATTCAAATATTTGATATGTTTTTGATATGATAATAAATTATCAGCACAATTTAGATAATGTTATTTTATGGGGAAAAAAAAAAAAAAAAACTTTGTTCCTATCTTTTTGTCGCGGAGTGTAGTGTTAAATTAGAAAAAATTTAGTCTTAAAACTTTTCTAAATTAGTCTTAAAACAAAAATTAGTCAGGGAATAGTGTTATTTTATGATAATAATAAATGATAAGCACAATTTAGATAATGTTATTTTATGAAAAATCAAAACCCTTGGTATCTATCTTTTTGTCGCGGGGTGTATATTAATAATTAAAACTACACATTACCATAGAATTTATTCAATAACTCTTGCGAAGATTTATTTATTTATTTTTATTTTTTTATAAGTTAAGTACAATAATGAGTACAATCGATGAGCACAACAATGTTAATGACGATAGATGTTGAAACATTTAAATGAATTGTGTTATACAACAAAAAATACATGGAGAAGAATTCCCAAACAACCAACTTTGGTTAAATATGTTTTTCACTTTTGAATAAAGATTATTAAACAATTCACTACGGGTTTTTATGCGTAATTATTATTATTATTATTGTACAAAACTGAATTAGAATTTAGCGTGCGGTCGGATGTAACAAGTATTTTTCTGTGTGCCTAGTACCTCGTTAAATATATATCCAACTGTTATTTATATCAGCGATTACGACTTTTTACATGACTTTATATAAATTTCAGCTAAAAGTTTTCAGAATTTTTACTTACGCTGTTTTCTTTATATGCCAACAAACATATTTAAATTTTAATTAATTTATTTATTTATGTATTTACAGTTTAAGAAAAATTTGAAATAACCTTTTAGTAACTACATTTACAGTTTAAACGCTTTACGGGGGCTTTTGTAGACAGAATCGAATGCGAACTCATATTCAATAAAAGAAATTAATGTACATGTATGTACAAATACTCATACGCACAAAAAGGTATGATGATAATAATAATAATAATAATAAAAAGAAGAAATGACTGTAGTTTAAAAAATTTTAAATTTATCCGCATCCACATTTTTGCAACTTTTTTTAAACCTTAAATTTATTTTATGTAATTTATAAATAATAATAATTTTTTAATATTGGTTCTCCTTTCAATATTTCTATCGCTAAAAATTAAATATCAAAATTAGTAACATACAGGTACTTACATTTCTTTAAGATGTCAAACAACTAAGGCATCTTCAAGTAAAAAATAAATTAACGTCTACCGACATCTTCTACAGTGGTATCCAACAGTAATGATTCACTTCATTCCATAAAATTTTTTGTCTCTTAACAACAAATACTTCCCATACTTGACAGCATTTTAGACACAAGACATTTTATGCAGATACCTATCTCTCAGCAAACGGCTAACAGCTGGCATCTGACAACCTCGTGCAAGCCCGATTACAACAAACACTAAGGTCGAGGTTCGCGGTTCAGAGTACAGAAATGCTTCTACTAGAAGTTTGGAGACGGTTCATAAACGCCGAGACGCGTGTTCATGCTCTGCAGTTCCTACGTTAGTTTACTGTGTAGCATACATGCTTCGTTGATTACTCTTGCGTAATATATATTGGAATGGGAGGGTCTTTTATTGGTCTCTTTCGCGAAGTTAAAAATCACTACCGTAGCAGTACTGTTTAATTGAATAAGTTCATAGACCCCAAAGTATAGAGAAGATCTAAATATGTTTGAATAGCAAAGAGTCACAAATTCCTTAAAACATTACTTTACAAAAATGTTATATATACAGTGGAGCACCTTTTATACGTTTCTCATTTATACGTTTCTTCTCATTTATACGTTTTTCGACTTCGGTCCCTAATCATTACATTGAATTCTAATGTTAAAATATTTCGTTTATACGACACAAGTAAATTCTTAATTTCACTTATACGTTTTTTTTTTTTTTTTTTTTTTTCGAGTTTCATTCCAGGATTTTTTAAAAGAAAAAAAAAAAAAAAAAAGATGAATGCTTTTTATGTTTTATTCTTATTCTTATTATTATTTTTTTTTTTTTTCGATTATTTTTTCTTAGAACTATAGTAACAAAGTGTGGCTATAGAATAAAGTGCAACTTGCATCAGTAGCCTGGGGGAAGAAGGTGTTAGAGAAATTTTCAGAGATAAGCAGTTGGCGTTTGGGTTGAATGGTAGATATACAAGTAGCCAGTGACTACTTGAAGACCTCCCACTTTCTCTTTTAATTGATTCCAGGAACGGGGTATAAAAGGAAAAAAGCCCACAACTTTATAGGTATTTTGTAAACTTAAAGATTTATTACTCACTTCCGTTGGGCGACTTGGAAGATTTTCATCGTGTTTATTTGACATTACGGTTGGAGAAACATTTTTTTTCTTTCCTTCCTTTTAATCGTTTGCAAAAATGTCATCTTCGTTTAGAGAACAAAAGGCTTTGTCTTTAAAGGTTAAAATCGAAATCTTGAAAAAAATTTCTGAATTTCTATATTTTTAATTATTTAATTTTTATTCAACCTTTTAAAAATATTTTTAATATAATTAAAAATGTATCTTATTCGAATAAATATAAAGGAAATCATGAAAATTGATTAGACTTTTTTTTTTATTAATATGATACTTTATTGTGTATTAATGTTCAAACGAATTTTCAGTTGTACTTTTTTTTTCAGTTATACGTTTTTTTAGGAACGGTCCCTTGAAAAACGCATAAACGGTGCTCCACTGTATATATATATATATATATATATATATATATATATATGAAATTTAAACCAAATTATATTGAAACCACACATTAAGAGGAGACAATACCTAATCCCGCGGACAGCCGTGCCCAATGTTATTCTATGGGAAAATTTGTTGCGACAATTACACATTACCTAATGTATATTTTTTAATTCTGTTTTCGCAGTCAGAAAATTCATAACCGTTAAACGAGTACTCATTTTTGAAAAATTCATTTTTTTTTTTTTTTTTTTTTTTTTACATTTTGACTTCAAATATGCGATTTTTTACAAAATGCATTTTTCTCATTTTCTAGTCGCAAAATGAAATACTAAAATTTTAAAAAATCGATTTTTGGATAACAAGTACTAATTTAACGCTTATGAATTTTCTAAATGTGAAAACAGAATAGTAAAATATACATTAGGTAATGAGTAATTATGTAATCAAATTTTCCCATAGAATAACATGGGCCAAGGCTGCCGGCGAGATTAGGTATTGTCCGCTCTTAATATGTGCACTGAGAAAAAATTCGGTAACTTATAACTAGAATCTAAATTGTGACTCTAATAAAAATAGTTTTGTGTCATCCTTATAAAGTCTAGTCCCTCTTGAAAGAAATCCTTATTCCCCGAGTTCCAGAAAACCCTATTAGAATTCTAGAGCGTTTGCCTATATTATCGAGGTCAAACTTACTTAAAAATCTCTGAAAATAAATGCGAATACAAGAGGCGAGGTTTAGCAACTATAATCTTGGTTTATGACCCAACTGTAGAAAATCAAGCGAAAACTTCTCGCAATACAAAAAATTCATAATACTCATAATAGTCACAATATTGTTTCACCATCTATAAATGTATAGACTAGAAATTCTCGATCATTTCCTCTATTCAGCTTATTCACGTGCCTTATGCACATAGCTCGGAAATTTCTAGTTTAGAGATTTAGAAAATGACCACTTATTCGTTCTAGATGAAGGCGATATATATATATATATATATATTTTCTTAGTGTGTCTGTGTGAGGAAAATTTTCAATATTTTTTTCTTGTGTAATCGATTTTTAAACTTTTTCCCCCCATCCTTTTTCATTAGATAGTAGCACTATTCCGAAACTGAACAAATGATGTTTCAGAGGAAGCCATATGCAGTAGTCATTTTAAATTTCTTTGTAGGTGCGAGTGCACCTTGCTGCTTTGATTATGCAATCGCGCGATTTTTCCCCCCTCTTAAAGAAAGTCGTGCTATTATAATAAACATGAAATAATTATATACAGGGTGATTCGCTACCAGACAGACAGACTTGCAAGGGTGTAGGGGGTACAGAGACGACTCGGAATCACATAGGAATGCAAGGTCAGAAATACAATCCTAATTAGATATGGGATTTTTTAGTCCCTTTATAATTGTTTTAAAACACATCCAACACTCAGGAAAAATTCTGTTACTGACATCTAGAATTTAAATTGTGGCTCTAGAAAAAGTAGTCCCATGTCATCCTTATAAATTCTAGTCCCCTTTGAAAGCAAATTCTAGAGACCCCTATTAGAATTCTAGAGCGTTTGCCTATATTATCGAGGGCAAAGTTATTTAAAAATTTCTGTAAATAAATGAGAACACAAGAGGCGGGTTTCAGCAACTATAATCTTGGTTTCTGACCCAATTCTAGAAAATCAAGCGAGAATTTCTCGCAATACAAAAGATTCAGAATATTGTTTCACCATCTAGAAATGTGTAGACTAGAAGTTCTCAATCATTTCATCTATTCAGTTTATTGGCGTGCCTCATGCGCATAGCTCGGAAATCTATATTTTTTAGTTTAGGGATTTAGAAAATGACCACTTATTCATTCTAAATGAAGGCGGTATATATATATATATATATATATATATATATATATATATATTCAGTAAAATGGTTCCAATTTTTATTGAAATCAAGATACTTGTGTTAAAAAAAAAATAAGCATATGAATGACAGACATTTTCATCCACCTGATATTTTTTAATACATTTTAAATAGTAGGATATTGATTGATGCTCTCCAGTTCTCTAAACTATCAAGAAAACAAGAATTTGCGTACACGAGAATTAAAGGGCTAAGGACTATCACAACAAAACTGTCAGCAGCTACTCACAAAAGTGCTTGGATGAAAACTGTGAATGCAGGGTGATCGTGAAATGACATTTAAAGGCCAAATGCTTAAAATAAGTTATGAGTTTCCTAAAAATTATACCCCCTATCTCGTTAGGACTGCATTACCGACCCTGCATTCCTATGTGATTCCCAGTCGTGTCTGTACCCCTACACCCCATTCAAGTTTGTCGGTCTGGTAAAGAATCGCCCTGTATATATTTTTGCACGCTGAGAAAAAATTCTGGAACTGACATCTAGAATCTAAATTGTGGCTCTAGAAAAAATAGTTCCATGTCATCCTTATAAACTCTAGTCCCCTTTGAAAGCGAGTTCTAGAAACCCCTATTAGAATTCTAGAGAGTTTGTCTATATTATCGAGGTCAAACCTATTCGAAAATACCTCCAAATAAATGCGAACATAAGATGCGGGTTTCAGCAACTATAATCTTGGTTTATGACCTAATTTTAGATAATCAATCGAGAATTTCTCGCCATACAAAAGATTCGGAACATTCGAAATATTCAGAATATTGTTTCACCACCTAGAAACGTGTAGACTAGAAATTCTTGATCATTTCGTCTATTCGGTTTATTGACGTGCCTTATGCGCATGGCTCGGAAATCTATATTTCTAGTTAAGGGATTTAGAAAATAGCCACTTATTCATTCTAGATGAAGATATATAATATATATATATATTCAGTGCAATCGTTTATTGTTTTTGAGCAGCAGTTAAAATTTTATAGTTCTTAGAATGTAATGATTATCTGAGAAAAGATGACTTGGAACATTAAAAATATTTCTTTTTATAAAATATGATTTCAGATAATTATTAACATTTTATATTAAAATTCATTTGTATTTTTGCACTCTATTGGAATGTTTGACAATTCCTTTAAAGATAATAAAATTTAACTGCAAAATTACTGTTTTACTGCAGGAAGAAAAATACAAAAAAATATTGTTCACATAATACATGAATGCGCTTGGGCGCATTCGTTTTTACAATCAGATATTATACAGCCTCGCCCCCCCCCCCCCCCTGTATGAAGATGATAAAATTCTCGTTAGTAAAATGGTGCTACCATTGTACAATGACAAATTACAGATTTTTTTTTTTTTTTTTTTTTTTTTTTAAGAAAGAAAATTAGAAATTCATTTATTTTTATGAAACAGCTTTTTGTCGTTCATACAGATTGAAGAAGATTAATATTTTAGTTACTGCATATAAAAAACGTTCTTTTGTGCAAGAAAACCTATTTAGACAAATAAAATTTTTGTTAACACATCTACATTTCTTTTTACATTTAATTTCGATTGTTCTAAAACGTTGAAAGAGATGAATTATTAAGTATAAAATTATTCTGCCACATAAAAAAAAAAAAAAAAATCAAGATCATGAAGATTTTTTCCGCCACACCTTAAAATTCACATATTCTTTTATTTAAAAATAAATAAATAAAATGATTATAAAAGTTTTAAGGGAGCTTAAAATTTTTTATAACTTTATATTCTTTTACAATTAAGAACGATTGTAATTTTAAAAAGCTTGTTCATTTCATCACCGAGAAAAAAAATATACTGCTTTCATCTAGAACAAATAAGTGGTCATTTTCTAAATCCCTAAACTAGAAATATAGATTTTCGAGCTATGCGTATAAGGCCCACCAATAAGCTGAATAGACGAAATGATCGAGGATTTCTAGTGTATACATTTAAAGATGGTGAAACAATATTCTGAATCCTCTGCATCGCGAGAAATTCTCACTTGATTTTCTAGAATTGGGTCATAAACCAAGATTATAGTCTCAAAAACCCACCTCTTGTATACACATTTATTTGCACAGATTTTTAAATAAGTTTGACCTCCATACTATAGGCAAACGCTCTAGAATTCTAATAGGGGTCTCTAGAACTCGCTTTCAAAGAGGACTAGAATTTATAAGGATGACATGGAACTATTTTTACTAGAGCCATAAACTAGATTCTAGATATCAGTTACTGAATTTTTTCTCAGTGAAATATTTATCTTTATATTGTTAAAGCTTAGTTGAATAAATTTTTTTTTAAATGTACGAAATATTAAAATAATTGAAAAAAAAATCTTTGTTATTTAGCTTTTTTTTTTTTTACAAAATGATTACAAATAATTACACATTTTTTTATTAAAAAACAGCAGAAACACACAACTGAAACTGTATTGGATTTGTTTAATACTCGTATGCCTTTTAATGTGAAAAAGAAATCGTAAAATTTTCTGTCAAATTTTGTAATTTTTCTTTCTGTAAATCGTGTACAAAAAAATTATTTTTTTAGCGTTAGCAAAGGATTTGTACAAACTTAGAGGCCGAAAACTATTACTTTGTTATTTTTAAAATCATGATAATATTTCTAAGGAAGCGGAATTCTCAAGTGCTTTTGACAAGTGCAAGCACGATTTTGATCGATATTTAGGTGGATTATTATGCATTTGATAAACACAGGACAGTCTACATAAGGGAAATTTAACTATTACATATTTTGAAATACATTAATGAAATTTTAAACTCATTTGATAGTATTATTTAACATATATAAATAAGTTGTAACTTAAAAAAAATTTCTCTACTGTTAATAATAATTTAATCATTGTAAGCATGTATAGAAGATGAAAATTTGGAAACATTTATACTTTCATTAACCTTTGCGACTATAATATAATATATATATATATATTATATAGGAATATTTAAACGACGTTTTTAATATTTAAATTACGTATCTTTAATAATCTTGTGTGAATTTATTAACAATTTTACACTTTTGAAGCCAGAGTTTTTAAGGTTGTATGTAAATTTTTGATATATAAATAAATAAATAAATAAATATAAGCGAACCTAAAGGGGTGGTGTAAGTGTTAAGGTCGATTGACTACTCGAGTATCCTATGCCTGGATGCCTCCGTGGGGTATTTTCACGTGGTGTTTGCCCGTATACAAGCGAGTTTCGAAGAAAATCATGGAGAACTGCAAAGGGCTAGACTGATGAGTGTGACCTGGATTCAAACACAAAACCATCAATCCATCTGCTCCAGAAGGAGAAACTCTCGACTACAGGTAATACGGAAGTAAATTTATTTTATTTTATTTTATTTATTTATTTATTTTTAATAATAGCTAATGTATTTCTAAATCAAGGCTTTGACTTGAAAAACTCGATAAAATGATTTGATTTAGTTGAAAGTAATTGCACTTTAAATTTTGAGAATGCAATTTCTACAATTTTCTGTCATATATATGCATATATATAAATATATTTCAATATTCTTAAATTACATACATATCGTTAATTTTCATTTGCTACTTTTTTATTACACTAAATCACAAGTAAAAAAATTTAATTTAAAAAGTAAACTTTCTAAGTGAGTTATCTTGTATAATTAGTATTTTTTATAAAGTAATAGTGTAAATAGTATTTTTTATAAAGATTAAAGCTTTACTGATAAATAAAAATGTTTTACATCTACAAAAGAAGGTTAATAAACGCAGATGAACTAAACTATTTTTCTTTGAAACTGGAGAGTTTCCAAAACAATAACTTTATTTTCATTAACGGCGACGAATATATCACTCACGTGAAAAACCAGAAGCATATTTTGTAAACATGACTCAAACACTAAATCTGCAACAAAGTGGTTGTTTCGGCTAAATTATGGTGCTAAGTTTTTTCTTTCTTCTCAACAGAGTTGAAAAGTTTTTGAAACTTTCGTTGGTCCGTTCGTCTATATTTTGATGAATCTGCCTATGTTTTTCGTACATGTTCTTCTGGTTGCAAAAAACCTGTAACAAAGTGTCACTCGATGTCCCTACTAAAAACGATAAACAAAGGATTTATAGCTGTTTTGCACAGAGATGCACAAAAGAATTGGAATACATTAAAGTCAGCAGACGGTTATTTTTTCTTGATGATTTTACACCAGCTTCCAAAGATGGTATATTGATATGCATCCCATTGATATGCATAATTCTTGGGGCATTTATAGTATTTCCTGTCAGTGTGGTTTATCATATATTGGCCAAACTAAACGCAGTCTTAAATTTCGTCTAAAAGAACATATGAATTACGTCCGCAAACAAGAAATCAATAAATCGGCTATTTCTAAACATTGCTGGGAGGAAAATCATAATTTTAAATTTAATTCAGCTAAAATAATTTGCATACCTAAATCCATTCATGAACTCGATTTCTTTGAAGCTTCTCATATTTATAAAAATTTTAAAAACCTTGTAAATTGTGATTTCGCTGTTCCCTATTTGTCTGATTGTTGGAAATTTTACATTCAGTCCACATTTTCTTAATTTTTCTACTGTTTACACAGCTAACATTCCTAAATTCCTATTGGCCACACACTCCACCTTTCCGGTAATCCTATTGTTTGAACTAAATTCGGTCCCTCTCCTATATACACGAACACTTCTCCAGATTCAGAATTCTTTTTGCACTGAAGACGGTACGCTCAAGGCTACCGAAACAGCTGTATGCATCGCAAATATTTTTCTTTTGGTGTTTCTGACGTAGTAGTTTATTCGGGTTCTAATATTCCAACGCCAAGTCTCCTGTTATTATTATGGTATAAAGAATTCACAGATTTTTAGTTGAAATTTACAAAAAAAAAAAAAAAAAAAAAAACTTATAGATTAGACTCTCTAGATCTATGGGGGGGGGGGGAATTAAATGTTGTTTTTTAAAAATCTTTAATGGACTTGTTATTGATTATAAACTACGGATAATTATTACAGATCATTACGGATAACACTGATATATATTACCGAGCTCCACGATAGTATTCGAAAAATAGTTCCCCCCAAAATTTCAAAAAGTTTCAGGTTAATATTTTTTTCATATATGCGTTTGCTTGTATTGGGTGATTGCAAAAGCTGTGCCTATTTCATAGATACGTTTCTCAAAACCTGCGGAACGCATATATCGGTATTCAAAGAGTACCCAAGTTCTATAAATCTGGAAGCACAATAAATTTTTCAACAATTAGTCCCTCACTAACATTTTCAGTAGTCATTTATAGATTATAATGATTGAATTACGAATAAAGCTATTTATAAAATCGAAACACCTAATAGATTATTATGAAACTATTATGCGTACTATAGTAGATAAATTTAAAGGTTCATTCAATAAATTATAAGCCTAATAAAACTAAATTAATAATAACCCAAATAAAATTAGGTTTTTATTAGGTAATTAAAAGCCTAATAAAAATGGTTTTACGATAGGCTTATCATAGAACTATTCATGAGTACAATGAATGTATATATATATATATATATATATATGTATACGTAATATTCAATTCTTCTAAAAAAAAAAAAAAAAAAGAATGCAAACATATATTTAGATGGCAAGAAACATGTCTAATCATTTTACTGTATCTGCAGGTTTTTAAACCAAAATATAGCTTCTAAAAATATTCTTATTGGTCAAGATAGCGATAAAATTAAAAGTAAGTTACCAGATGGTGAAAATTACAGAATGGTAATTTTTCATTACCGTTCAAATGAAATCATTGTAGAATAATGGTGCCTGCCACGCTCTAGTGAAAAAAAAAATAAATAAATAATAAAGCAGGCACAGTAAACTATCAGTCATAAGATAAATGTTTTAGTGGGTAATTTAAGTTATATGTTTATCACAAATATATATATATATATTTGTATATAAACATATAACTTAATATATATATATATATATTTTTTTTTTTCTTTACACGAGAAAATTTTAAAAATATGTCCTACAACATGTAAAGTATTCAAACACATTTATCGAAAACTAGTATCGCCCAGTGGTCGAAACTCGACCATTTTTTTGCAAAGCGAGGCAAAGCAAAGTTATTGCCTTGTCCTAAACGGAATGCAATTGCAACACAGCTGCGGCAATTGTTTGCCGATATTCACTCTAACAGAATCAGCAGAGTTTTACTTAATATAACTATTTCTCTCTGTAGATGTTAGCCTTTCCTGAAATGAGAGAAAATCGCAACGTGAAAACGCCCCTTGTTGTGTGATACAGCCCAGAAGCTAATAGGTACCATGTCAAACCAAGGCCCAACCAAGTATCAAATTCTGCTAAATTAATTCGATTGGTTCATAAAGAACAAAAAAAAAAAAAAAAAAAAAAAAAAAGATATTTTTCAAAAATGGTCGAATTGAGTTCGGGAAATTTCAAAACGTGTAACTTTATCGAAAACTTTCCTGAATCTTATATTTTCTACTTATATATGCAGAGGAAAGAATAATAAATCCACTTTTTAAAAAATAAAAATAAGTAGTCAATTTCACGTAATTAAAATGCAAGGAAATCTCAAAACATGTAAATTAATCGAAAACCGGAAATCAAAAGTTTTTATGTATCTTCTACTTGCTTCTTCTACCCACAAAAGCTAGCAATAAAGACACTTTTTAAAAAAATACGTAGCCAATTTCAGTTAATTGAAACGTAAAGAAAGCTCAAAACATGTAAATTCAGCAAAAAACGGAAATGGGAATTTTTTCCGTATCGTCTACTTATCCGCGATTGTAATGAAATACTCGCCCTCTGGTGGGCTAAGAGGAAATTACAATAAACATGCTTTAATTCGAATTCCATCAAGCCGCCATTGCTTGCCGATGTTTAGTTTCACATATATTTATTGAATAAAAATGAATAAATCCGGTAAAAAAGATAACACATACTGTTGTGTGCTCCAGTGCAACTCCAAAGGACCAAGAAATCCAGAATTAAGCTTCCATTTATTTCCAAATGACAAATTTAAAATTTCAGTTGCTTCGGTTAATGGAAGTAAAGAATTAATCAGATGATTTGAAACTAATATTTGTTCAGCTTCAGTTAAATATCTACTTTCGATCGAACTTTGAATAAACTGAAATATTTTTTTCCAAAAGCAATCAATTTTCCATGATGTAATGGCGGAGAAATTATAGTACGAATATTAAGTAGAATAACTAAAAGAACAAAAATAGATACACGTGGCTGTAATATTTACTAACAACAAGAGCTGAAAAAGCGCCATCTATCGATCA
Organism: Salticus scenicus; assembly: GCA_963930645.1. Lineage (NCBI taxonomy): Eukaryota > Metazoa > Arthropoda > Arachnida > Araneae > Salticidae > Salticus > Salticus scenicus. Next base: position 218,235,457 of record OZ005655.1, on the reverse strand, counting down.
TTACAAACGCGGATAAATGCAGCAGTTAGTAACAAATCCATTTTCCTTTTATTTAGTATATATTAGTTGAATATTTATTGTTTAAATATCACCCTTTGAAATGAAATGTTTATGTTTACATTCGAAACTGGAAGTTTGCCATTTTTTTTTTTTTTTTTGTGATTTTTGTTATTGAAGTTTGTGATTTTGTGAAGTTTTGTGATTTTAAATTAAAATTTTATCAATTTTACAGAAAAAATAACTAAATCAAACACATGTAGACAGTAACTTATATATAACTATACCCAAATATCGGAATTAAAATCAGCAGATAATTTCCGTTATTTTTTAATAATTTTTTACAAAAAATCCAATGGTCGATTAACATAGAAAATATTTTTCATGGCTCCATGGACAGACAGTGACGTCATCACTTCGCTTGCGTATAGTGATGCTCCATTATACAAATTACTGTGTCTATGGTTTTATTTGAGCTTTATGAAATTGCCAGATTTAACAACTTTCTACTTTTAGGTATTTTTTAATGTAAAGGAATACGTGTATAAAAGGGAAAAAATGGGGGAAAATGCATAAAAAATAAATGTATTTTTAAATACCTTCTTGACATCGTAAGAAAATAATATTTGTATTCGCACCTTCCGGCTAACCATACCTTTCGAATGATACCATTTCCAACCCTGTACTCCCATAATTAATATGTTAAAAAGGGACTACAAATTTTATGCTTGCCTATTAATATATAGATAACCCAAATTCATTGCTATTAATCCTTACTGTAATAAAGCATAAAAATATGCATAATCTTTTAAATATAATTTTGTCTTTTGTCATTTCATGCCGCTTAATAACGAATTTACGGAAAAGTTAAAACATTTTACCTCGCTCGGTTTTATAACATGGTTTCACAACGAATACTATATTTGATGACACGATTCAATTTTTTATAATTGCAGTTACTATATCTATTCTTTAGTACCCAGAGCAGAATTTTCTGTATTTATCTGCAGCAAAACAAAATTTGTCTCTAATCCTGGAATGCCAGACAAAGCTTGGTATCACAAGCAGTTTAGCAATTCATAAAGTTTGTAAAATTTGCATCTATAAAGAGAATAAATTAAGATTATAAATTAAATACATTAATCTAGAGACATAATGTAAATTATATTTGTATTTTTAAGCCTATGATATCTTTTTGAGATGATAAATTAATTTGCAGAGCTTTAAACAATCTGCTACTGTAGTGGGCTATAGTAGTACCAAAATGTGGTTCATTCTAGCACCATATATATAGATATATATAAGGTGTACTTATTTAGAGAAACTTGAGTGAAGGTTTGATTTTTTTTTCTTTTTGCTATGTACTCTGCCATAATTAAAGGAAATTTGTTACATTTAAAGTTAAGTCTAAATTTGCTATTGTTTTATTAAAATTGAAATTTGATTATTCATCATTGTATTAGGTTATAAAATAATACACAATTTCATGGTTTTATATGAGTTCACAAATTTTTGTTAATTTCACATTCAAAGCGGAATTGTCTTCACAGAAATATGTTTCTTTATTTTCTTTTAAAAATTTATATAATTAAACTTCTTATACTTTTCTCATTCATAATAATAATAACGATAAAAAATAATAACAACAATAAAACATATAGTTAGCTTTTTCTTTACTCTCGAAAAAGAATCTAGTATGTCCAAAACAAGATTTAATTATTAAAAAAAAAAGATAAATATTTATTTAGTAAATAATCTGGTGTGTCACTCACACGACTTTCTCTTACCCTGAAATTTAATATTATAAATACAGATTGCAGATTAAAGGATAAGATAATGAGTACTGTTATGTAAACCTATGTTAAAACAACACAAATTAGGCTTCGGAATAGCTTTATTTGAAAAATTATTGTATGTGAAGGGGGCTACCACCACCCTCAACCCCCCCCCCCTTTCATTATTGTACCTACATTTATATATAATTCAAATCCGTTACTAAATTCAAAAGTTCATTTCATATTCAGTCAACGTTCACACGCAACATTTCATGAAACTTATCAATCTTGAACAAACTTTTCTAATAACAGACTATTAACTTTGAAATACAACATTTGGATCACCTGGAATTATTTGTTTTTAATTTACTCTAACAGACACAGACAAACATCAAACGTTAAAAACTTGACTTTGGTATTCAGGAAGCCTCAAAACGTGTAAATATAGAGAAAAGAAGCTATGAATATTTAGCATTAAAAAAAAAAAAAAAATACATTATTTAACATATGGCTATGAGGAATTAATTTCAATTCTTGAGCAGCTTTCCTGGACATGGCAAAATATTATAGTAAAGCACTTCCACTAAAAAATAAAAAAGAATGCTATTGCTTAAATATTGACAGCCCTGTATATCTTCTGAAAGTTATGTACACATCACATGGTGCACATAAATATAATCCTATATTAATAACACACGGCACAACCTGAAGTAAACTTCCATCAATTTTCAAGTATTGTCGCACTATAATCAAGTTATTTTGTGTAGCCCTGTAAACAAACACTGAATGATTTCTATATCACATTCTACATGAAACATGTTTTTACGCATATACGTTTCATTTAGTTTAGTGCAGTCTATAGCTGCTAAACTCTACTTACCTGCAATTTTCCCCATAGAATTAATGTATTTGAATTAACTTGAGTGTCCCTGTACACGAACCGTTTAGTGTAGCATCCATATATGATACACATTTAGAATACCAAGCTTGGACTTTCTGCTATATTTTGTTTTTGAGATATGCTGGTAACAGATAGACACACAGAGACACATACACACACACACAGACCAACCGCTAAAAATATGATTTTTGGATTCGGGGGACTTCAAAACGTGTAAATATAACAAAAATACAATTTCCGAAATTTGATCCAAAACAATACTTTCACTATCTTATGGGTAGGAGATAGTAAAAATTATACACTATTTCATGGCCTTATATGATTTCACAAATTTTTGCTAATTTCATATTCAAAACAGAATCGTATTCACGGAAAAAGATGATTTTTATTTAAATTTGAAAATTTATATAATTAAGTTCTTTTATATTTTTCTCATTCATAATAATAATAAGATAAATCTATAGTTAGTTTCAGTGTTTTTCTTTACTCAGACAGAGAGAGAGAGGGGGGGGAGGGGGGAGAAAGAGGGAGGGAGAGAGAGAGAGACAGAGAGGAAAAAAAAAAATAGAAAGAAATAAAGAAGAAAAAAAAATATTTATTTAGCTAAAAATTTTAAGAGTAGAATGAAATCAAGCGAAATTCACATTCGAAATAGCGTAAGATGTCTCATTTAAAAATATTTATTTTATTTGAAAATTTATAAATCATGTAAAAAATAAGTTAATTCTGAAACTTTTCTCAGTAATAAAATCAGCCTCGTTTATAGATCAAAAGATATCCAATTTCTCGAGAAAATAAAATAAAAATTTCTTATTTGTCTCTAATTGGAAGATTTCTTTTTTTCCCCCTTCCTATTACTTCAAAGTTTAAAAATAAATGTTAAAAGTCAATCATTGAAGTAAATATTCAGTTTTGAGTAAAGAGAAATAATTTCTAATTTCTAGGAAGAGGACTTTAAAGTTAATAAAGTTAATTTATTTTGGCATTTTACGGATTTTTTTTCCCCACATGGAAGTTAATTAGAGTGGGACTCGAACCCGGCACCTATTGACCCATTACCACCCGGCGTCTTATTTACAGACTGGTAATAAAATAGCGAGCAGAATTTTTGTGGTTTCTAAATATGATTTTTTATTTTTCGAACATATGCTATGCAAGTTGTATACTGTAAAAAGGGAAAAAAATTGACTGAGAAATTTTGATGCATTTATACATTTTGAGGTCTCCTGATTCAATATTTGTTATTTTACGGTGATTATTTTTTGTGAATGTATGTGATTGAACACGATTGCGTCTAAATGCCTTATCCGATTGAACAAAATTGGTAGGTCTATTAAAAGTCAATGTACTACCACATATTGGCATCAATATGTATGCATTTTGATGAGTGTAAGACTTAGTTCTTTTACAGAAATACAAAGAAAAATTTATTATCATTCTGGCCTTTGGACTCAAATTATTTGCAGTATGCTAGCGTCTACTAAACTTGTGGCGTTTGCGTTTCTGCAAACTCCATCTTAACTTAAATACTTAGATTACTAAGAAAACCAGAGACTTTAATTGAACAACAAATAAAAGTTTATTTGAAACAGATTAATGGGAGGGCGGCCTGGAAAATAGATCTTAGCTCAGCCAGCGTATTACTAAATCAAAAATATATAAATCAACAATTTAGTTATCTTAAATATCTCACCACAGCAGATAGTCGACGGTGTAGAGACGGTCGCACTCGTACTCCAATACTACGGCTTCACTATCGGACAGAGGATTCCCTTCTGACCCAGCTTGAACTTTCCGAAAACTAGTATACACTCACCAACACTCAACACTACTTAACTTCACGCCACTAAATCTCCACTACTCTACTTTTCAATATCCGTAAAACTAAGATTCATCACAACCACTATAATATCCTCCAACCATCCACACTATCTACTAAAACCATCTCTATTTTTATACTTCTTCCTACACCCTCCTTTCACTACATTTCAATCCGTACTTTTAAAAAATCACTTCTAATTTAACTAATATTCAAAATCTAAGTCTTTTAATGCAGCACCCTGCCGACACAAAACTAGCTCGACCTCAACCTTCACCGAGCCACTGGCGACGGAGTGATTTTAACCGTCCCCACTTCCTACTTCGCTGGATCCAGCTTAATTAAAACAACTGTGGTGACGTTCTGACGTCTCAACCTCACAAACTCTTTTCCTATAAAAAAAAAAAAAAAAGGGCATTTTATAGGTCACTATCGCATGATCTGTATAGATTTTGATCCTTTTACAGGGACACAAAGAAAAATTCCTTGCCATTACGGCCTATGGACTTTTTTGAAAAGCCTTATCCTATTAAATTACAAATTGGTAGTCATCGTCGTTAGAATTATATACATATTATGAGTGTAGGACTTTTTTTTTTTTTTTTTTTTTTTTTTTTACAGGGAGCAAAATCGAATTCAATACATTACGGTCTATAGGCTCAAGTTAATTGAAGTTAATTTTAATAATATAAACTGTTTAAAACATAGAAAGAAACTGATATATGTTAATGGACTTCATTAAATTTTTTAAAGGGTACTAAAAGGGATATATGTTTTGGAATTTCGCTGCAGAAAAACGAATACTGAAAGTTATTTGTAAATTTTACTCTTTTTACAGAAACACACAAAATAATTTGGATACACTACCGTCCACAGTACAAATATTCAAACTTCAAGATATCTAGTCAAATACCCTTATGCTTTTCACTTTTGACTATTTACTGAACTATTCAGTGATTTAAATTTCCTTAAATGCCTGATAAATATTAAATGTTTAGAAAGTCAAGTCTGGAGCACTCCAGATTTCATCTTTTTTGAGACAGTTGATATCTCAGTATTGTTAAACAACCCCATAAATATTATAATTTCGTTATTTGAATCGGCGTTTTAGAATTTTTCAGCCCTCTCATATTCATTTGATTATTTGTTACATATGCCAACAATTTGTTATATTTTAAAATGTTTTAAAACTATTTAAACTACTAGGATGTAATTTATTTAGCATCTATTGAAGAGTAAAACTCTTGTGTCCAAGTCGAGTAAACGTATTTTAATCTACAGTTACCGTAGATCACCACAGGGGATGAGAAGGAAATATTAATTTAATTGACTGATAGCTCGGAATTTTGATTTACAGATGTGCCTGGATTGAGTGACCGCAGATATGCCGAGAATTAACTTTTATGCATGGAAAAGTTACAATTTAATATGTGTTATGCTTAGCTTGCAAGATTAATTTTGAAACTTGATCAATATTTCTATTTTCACGTTGTAAAATTATGTGCGGGAAATTTTAGAATACAGAAGCAATATTACATTTTATGAGCTAGAAACCAACATTATACTTAAAACTGCACTATAACAAAAAGTAAAATATCAGCATAAATACAGTAAATTTTTACGGTATTTTCGCCATTTTGATCGTTTACGGTATAAGCATAATATTTTTATGGTACATAACACATAAAAATACGTCATATGTGCCACTTCATTGGTAAATGGCATTTATACCAGAAAATACAAGTATTCGATATTCGAGTCGAGTAAATATAAGGTATATATACCGTTAATTTACAGCAGTGCTGGGCAAAATGCAATCGGTTGGACAATTGATGATTAATTAATCTTTAATTACGAATTTTACAACTAGCGATTAATTAATCATTTTCTGGAAAATTTCCAATTAAGGATAAAATATTTATTATAATACAACTGATAATATAAGTAATTGCTGATCAGTCAGTAATCATGAGAATGCAATTAATTAATGGTCAATAATTAATCTTCCGATTAAGTGATTAAAGAAATCAACGATCAAAACTATTTTGTTAGACTGTGACTTAGTCATTTATTTATTTTTGTTTTGTAGTGTTACTGGAGGTAGGTGAACTTTAACAAATTTGCTTTTATTTGTTTTATAGTTTATTATAAGATCTTTTGAAGAGTTATAGGATAGACTGTATATTTAAGATTATGTGTTGTATTATTTCAATTTATAAGTATTTAAATACTACTCGGTCTTCACTCGTCAGCGGTCGGCATTTTATAATTACCATTTTGAAATTTGCCATAAATGCCAAATAAGAAATGGTAGCCAAATGTCGCAACAAATAGCCAATAATAGAAGGAAGAAAAATAATAAATGAAATAAAATAAACGGTTATTTCAAATTTAACTTTTTTTTTTTTTTTAATAAAAATAACGGAATTAGAGTCATGAATGAATTGTAATTTAAAATTAATTCTTTATCAAAATTAACTTCAGCGCAAATCTATCAAAATCTTCGCTGGGTTCATTTGTCGAAAGGATAATAGTTAAATATCCCAAAATTATTACTTTTCACTTTCTTCTATATATATATATGTAAGAAAAAAGCATTAGATTAATGAAAATTTTCAAATTCCAGTTTTCGTCGGATTTACACGTTTTGAGTTAATTCTGATAATGATGGTACAAAATTTACTTTCTTCCGGCATTTCGTGTTATGCTTATCTGAGATCAATATCGTCTGCATTCATCATGAAAAGTAATTTTAATAGATAATAATATAATAATTTGTACTGAGTAAATTTGTATAAGATTACATAGAAGAAAGTCTTTTGGTGGCCACAACATACTAGTTTTTATTGTACCTGAATCTGATCCCGATAACAGAAAAATACCATAATTGTTTTTGAGTTTAATCTATTATCATGTGCACTATTTTTAATAATATTAATTTTTGAATTATTTATTATAGTAATTTAGACATTTTTGTAACTTTTTCATTATTTATTATAATAATTTAAACTTTTTTATTTCATTTTCCTATCTAGTAAATGTCTTGACCATAATTTAGCGTTTACAGCGACTTTCGAGAACGAAAAGCGACAAATCACCAACTGGTGGTCCTTATATAGAATTACATCTCTTCTTTTAAATTATTATTTACACTTTTTTATTTCAAACCAGAGTACAATTTATTTATTTTTTACTTTTTAATCTAAATCATTAGTTATTTTTCTTCCATTATTTTATTCATGCCTCTAAACGAAAAAGTAAATTTTGAAAATAGAAATTTATTTTCTTTAATTCAATAAATTATTTCAGTAATGGCATCAGTTTAGAGAATTACTCTCCAGAAACTTGCCGGCCTGGTGGCTTGGTCGGCAGGGCGCTGCCTTCTCAGTCTCCAGGTTCCGAGTTCGAATTTCGGTGCGGGCATGGATGTTTGTGTTGTCCTATGTCTTCAATAATATTGTGTGCACGTATGTGAATTTCTGTAAAAATATGGAGCAATCGAGATGAAAGTCATTGTAACTATAGATCTCAATAAATGTCAAAATGTCAAATGTCCAGAAACTTGGGATTTCATTATTGATAAGATGACCAATATTACATCTTTTTCCCCCACTGGGAAAAAAAAAAAAAAAAAAAAGGCATAAAATAGAATTATTGTTTAAAAATTGCATTTTTAAAAACCCGTGCGCACTAAAAGTACCCAATAAGTATTTTTATTATGGTTTTTCATGCAGAAATAGCCAAAAAAAAAAAAAAATTATGTAACGTTTTCCCCCCGTAATGCTGGAAAATATTCAGATGATACATGTTCACATGCAAGTTCTTTTCATTTGTTTTTTAATACTCTGTTAAAATTAGCCAAAAATTTTTATTGTTCATCATTGAAAATACTGTAGACTCCAGATTAACCGAAATAATCGGAAATGTCCTGTCCAGTATAAACAATTTATTACCGTGGTCAAAATTATTTAAAAATCTCTGCAGATAAATGAGAACACAAGAAGGGAGTTTTAATAACTATAATCTTACTTTTTGACCCAAGAATTTCTCTCAATAAAATGAAAAAATATTCAAAATATTGTTTCACCAGCTAGGAAAGTATAGACTAGAAATTCTCGATCATTTTGTCTATCCTGGTTATTTGTTTACTTTATATATATTGCTCGGAAATCAATATTTCTAGTTTAGGGATTCAGAAAATGACTACTTATTCGTACTAGATGAAGACGGTCTACCCCTCCACCCCCCCTAGTGTGTTATTCCAAAAGTTACGACCAAAATAACGCTTTTATCTGAATGTAATATGCATGTAAAATATATTAAATAAGTAACATATATATATATATATATAAAACTATGTATTTTGAAAATCATTTTGAAAATCATTTTTTAAATGTTTCTTAGTATTTATATATTTTTTTATTAAATTTCATTTTTATAAATGCATTTCTCTTAAGTAACAAATTGCGTCATTCGAATCACGTAAGGAAGAAAATGTGAATAATTTTCTGGTGAATATACTTTTCAGAATAATCCAATATCTTAAAATGCTTAAAAAGACAATTATTGAAACGTTTATTGTTTTCAAATGTTAAAATTTTTTGCGTAAATAATGCATAAAATACAAAATATTTCTAGAAAGAAATGTTTTGTAATTTGCTATGTCCAAAAGTAACATTCGAAACAATGCTACTGTTCGAATGCAAAACACATTCTAATTTAAGCACTTTTAGCTATCTTTAAAAACATTTTTAAGTATTTGTATGTACTTCTGTATTTTTTTTTTCAATAGGTCCCTACCATTTGTTTACTACATTTGTTTACTATGTAATGTTCTGACGATCTATTTTTTGGTAAATACATAAAAAATTGCTTATTTGATATCTAATATATAATGATCTCCCTTCTCTTCTCTAATTCTTAAAACATATGAAAATTAACTATGATTTCTTTTAAATAAAAAAGTTTTTTGTGTAGATTAAGCGTATTTTATGCATGTAATATAATTTTATTTAGAAATTTGTTACCCAAAATGTGAGACCTGCGGATTAGCAATGTCTGAAATCTGGAACCTACAGATCAACTAATTAAATTATTTAACTGTCAATTTTCCAAAACATTTGTTGTCTTTTGGTGATTGGGTAATATTGTCAAAGATTATACATTACACAGTAATATATATATATATATATATATATATATATATATTAGTCACTTTATGCTTGAAATTTTTGAAAATTTCTCATAATCAATGTTTAATGATCTCATGTTTAGAGATTCACTCACCTATCGATTGGCCATAAGACATTTAATTTTCGATATCTTTATAACTGACATTTCTTTAATAGTAATTGGTTCATTTTTCAGCAATTTGTATCTCAATATTTTGAGTTTTTCTGGACAATATATAGTGGCTCATTTTTTAATATTTAGTATCTCATTAGCATTTTTTAGTTTTATCCTCAATTATCATTGGCTTATTTTTCAGTAATTTTTCTTTCATTAAATATTCTTTCTTTTTTCTTACATGTTGAAGAGAAATGAACAATGAAAGTTTGAGAGTGAAATTAGACTTTAAGATTCATAAGATGTTTTGAACCTAAATTAAGAGATTTTATTTATTTACATTTCATACAAATACATAAATCGGTAAATTTTTATTCCATGTGTTATTTCTTATTAAACTTCTAAATACAAATAATTCAACTAGCAATTAAAAAAAAAAAAAACACTGATGAAATAACACGTTTTAGAAACTGAAATCGCTGTCAAAATTTAAGTGCATCAGCAGTATTACTATTTCAAAATATTTTAACTTTGTATTACGTAACAGCTATTTTTAAAGTATATTGAGAACTTATTATCAGATAAATTTTGTTTAAATTTGCCTCTGGCGATAATATTGATCCCAGATAAGATACGAACTGTAGAAAGAAAAGATTACGAAAATATTCTACATTAAATTTAACTTTGAAATTTAAACCTGGAGGTAAAAATCTGATTGGCCAAATAGAATTTTTCATTGAATTGTCTGATTTTACTTTCTTCTGTGTCCATAAAACGAAAGAACTGGATTTGAGAAAAATTTCGAATTCCAGCTTAAAACGAAATTAGATATTTTGAGATATTCAAAAGAAGATTTGACCATTTTTTAAAAATGTCTGTCTGTGTGAAACAAAAGTTTTGGGGAAGCTCTATATCAAGAACTGATGCACAGATTTCCCCGGAAACTTTATATTTAACACGTTGAGCGGCCACGTGAATTCTTAAGGAAATCGCCGTCAGGCCACGCGCGCTGCTTAGAAGCCATTATGTTTATCGTGTTTTAATAAAATTAATTAAAATTCCTTAATGATATTTTGTAATAAATAAAAATTAAGTAAATTTTAAGGAAATTGTCAGTAATTACTTAAAACAAAGTTTTTTTTTTTTTTTTTTTTTAAGTTTTATATGATATTTTACGCTGTCAGCCACCGGTGTTTGACACGCCTTTATATGATATTTTACACTGTCACCCACCGGTGGTTGACGCGGCGCTCTACGTGTTAACTGCACCTTGGCATAAATTGCTGGTGAATATAATTTTTGGTGCATATCGGCTCTCGGGCAACACTACTATGTGTGTTGAAATTTTCCACATTTGCAGGAAATCTATATCTTAAATACCATAATGTAATAACTGCATCAAATGTGATTCGAAAGATGGCTATTATATAAAATTACTCCGACTAAATTTAGATGCATGTCTGCCGATAAGTAGCGCAGCTGTTCTGCAATTTTCTCCATTCATGAAAAGGTGGTATCACAGCTTTTATAGTGTAAAAATGCATCAAAATTGTTATAAGGAAAACTATACTGAACGGAAAACTAAACTATTATGAAAACTATACTGACTCACTTTCATTGGATTTCGTACGTAAGGAGGGAGTGGTGTTACTATGTTGCAGTTTTCTTTATTTACGAGAAAGGCAATATTTCAGCTTCTATTGTATATAAACGCCCCAAATTTCCTATGTGAATTTACTTTTATAAAAAAAAACTTTGCTGATTTAATTTAGACGAGAATCTGTCGGTAGGTTTCGCTGTTATGCAGTCTTTTTCCAGTTTTATTTCGTTTTCTGACCGATTTATATAGTCAACCGATACAGAAAAATGTTTTGTGATAGCCACAGCATACCAGCCTTTTCTTTTTTTCCCCCAATATACATTTGTCATTTTTCGGTATTCTTACATAAGAGCATTAATTATGTTATTAATTATTATTATTATTATTATTATTGTAATTTTGCTACACGATAGCTACTATTTTTTTTACTTTTTATCTTTTATTTTATTTATTTATTTATTTTTGTTTATTTATTTACTTATTTATTTATTTATTTATTTTTACGATTACTTTGCTTCAAATATTTAGCATGAGGTAGTAATTTTTTTAAATATTTCCTACAAAAATTCATAGTAAAAACTATGAATTTTTGTGAGTTGTGTCGAACAGTTCTCTTCTATAAAAATAGAAGAAAACTGTTCGACATTTTGAATTTTGAAATTAGGTGATAATACACAGGTGTGTTTTGCCATTTAGAAATATTTACAGGATTAAATATTAAGTTAAATATGAATAAATGCTTAGAGACAGAAAATTAATGTAATATGGTCATTTTTAATTAAACTGCCTATGTAAAAAATAATTAAAAAAAAAAAAAATACTAGAAATACACTGCTGTTCAAAAGTTTAGCAAGATTTCCAAACGATCAGTTTTTTTTCTTTTTTTTTCAATTTAAAAACTTATTTCTTGATTAAATGTTTTCAAACATTGGGTATTTAAAGAACTGGTTCTTCCTCATACTTTTCAGTGAAAATTTATTTAAGACAACATTTAGCGGTCGGTAACAAATTGATCAAAATTAGTAATGTTTGTGATCACCCTGTGTCATTAAACGAACGAAATGATCTGTAACTTTAGGATATGTTAATATAGACCCAGTACAATTTGTGAATGAATTTATGTAACGATAGTATGTTAAATAACGGAGATACAAACATTTATTTTAAAACTCAAAATAACAATAATAATAATAAAAATCAGCCTTCTTAGGTAGATTCCTTATAGGAGATCTACCTATTGCAATGGTTCTCATGACACGACTTCTGGAAAATTTTTTCATATATTCACCGATCATGACCCCTAGAACCCAAAACCACCCTCCGTTTAAAAGTTTATATATATATATATATATATATATATATAGGTATATAGGTATATATATATGTGTGTGTATAAGGCTTTTTCCCATGTTAAGTTGTGAACACGATAGCTGGAGTAATTTTTATTTAAATTTAACCAGCTCGGGTTATGTTGTCAGGACAGTAAAAATCTCGGTCGAGTTCGTAGATGGGGTATCCTGGTCAAAGGGGGTGGAAATGGTGGGGGGTGGAAATTTTCATTTGCCCATAATTTCTTTAATATTGAAAATAGGAAAATACTTCAAATCAGACGAATTACCGCCTTACCCTAAAGAACAACTTTTGTATTTAAACGTTTTCGATAACTTCAATTGCTTAAAAGTTACAAGTTAAAAAGTGATTTTTCTTGTGATGAAGACGACGTTTTCTATAGGGCAGTTCCTTGTTTGTAAACAAACATCTCAACTTTTATGAGTGGTTGGCAAAAAGGCTTGGGAAAATAAAGATAGCGATCCGCCTAGCGATCCGCCATCGCTATGCGGTTAGCAATGGTGGGCGGGGCGCGGGAAAGTCGAGCGCGCTTTTTTGCCAACCACCAGACGTCACGAGGAAATGCTCTATAGCTTTCATTGCAAAAATTTATAATCTGATGATGCTTATGTCACGTGCAAATGATAATAAAAAAGATCACTGAAAATATAATAAAATTTTAATCACGTTTTTAAAAAATATAATAATCTGATTAAAAAAAAAAAAAAAAGTTTAATTTAACAGAAAATATGACGTCACTATTACAACAATGTACTGAGAAAAATGAAATAAAATTTTATCCGTGATTTTAAAGAAATAAAATAAAAGTTAATAAATAAATAAATAAATAAATAAATATGCAAGTAAAATCAACATATCTTAGGGCTAAGCAGATTTAGACTTAGCTTTATGACATAGATGCTATAATGTAAAAGATAAATGTCATCGTTTAAAAAAAAAAAAAAAATCGTGTAAATCGATGCTAAACGAATTAAACTGGCATGATAGAAAAAGTAATAAATTTGGGGACATTTAGATATTATCCCTTTGACAAATGAACTAGGGACGATTTTAATGAATTTTTCGTTGAAGTTTATTTTCATAAAAACTTAAATTTAAATTAAAGTATTTCATTACTCGAATTCCCTTATTTTGATAAATAAAATTATACCATTTAAAAAAAAAAAAAAAAAAAAAAAAAAAGAACACTCTTTTATTGAAAAGTGAACTAATAAAGGTTTTAGAAAACTATTACATACTTTTAAATCTTTATTAAATAAAATCTTTTTGTAAAAAAATAGAACCGACTCCAAAAAGGAACTACTATTCAAACAACTAAACATGAAAGAAAATTGGCAGAAAATGGAACTGTAGATTGCGCCTAAAAGTATAAAATAATTTCCTTCGCCAAACAACCTATAACACTACAATTAATCATAACTTTTGAAGTCGGCGCAAAATTAAATAAAAATTGATACCTTTATTCAATACAAAAATCAAATCCTATTCAAAATACATGTCTCACATTGTTACCTGCAAAACGCAGCCGAAAACTACTTTGATTCAAGAAAACAAATAAGATTTCGTAAGCAGCAAATGTTGGCGAGATGCTGGTATCTGACGTCCTTGGTGAACGAAAAATCGCAAAATTATCTGGCAAACATATTTAATTTCTTTGGGATATCATGATTATTTTAATAAGGTATATCAAGAGAGTAATCAAGAATATGAAGCAACACATCGTATAATATATATTATGAAAATATACATCTTGCGTGTATATTTTTGCCTTCCGTTTTTATCGCCAAATTCAAAAGCCATCAAGGATGATCTAACTTCGTAGAAACATAAATACCGCATTGTGAAGAATGTTTACTGTTCTATGTAGATTCTACTAATGGACTAATTGTATACAGTGATAAAATAATAAAGGAAACATGAAAATGGATCATTCGAGACAACAGCATTTGTTGCTACCGATCTAAAGACAAACCTTTAAAAACTAATTAAATTTTATTTAATTTTGCGCCGACTTTTCTTTTTGTAAAAAAATAGAACCGACTCCAAAAAGTAACTACTATTCAAACAACTAAACATGAAAGAAAATTGGCAGAAAATGGAACTGTAGATTGCGCCTAAAAGTATAAAATAATTTCCTTCGCCAAACAACCTATAACACTACAATTAATCATAACTTTTGAAGTCGGCGCAATTTGCGATTTTTCGTTCACCAAGGACGTCAGATACCAGCATCTTCGCCAACATTTGCTGCTTACGTAATCTTATTTGTTTTCTTGAATCAAAGTAGTTTTCGGCTGCGTTTTGCAGGTAACAATGTGAGGCGTGTATTTTGAATAGGATTTGATTTTTGTATTGAATAAAGGTATCAATTTTTATTTAATTTTGCGCCGACTTCAAAAGTTATGATTAATTGTAGTGTTATAGGTTGTTTGGCGAAGGAAATTATTTTATACTTTTAGGCGCAATCTACAGTTCCATTTTCTGCCAATTTTCTTTCATGTTTAGTTGTTTGAATAGTAGTTCCTTTTTGGAGTCGGTTCTATTTTTTTACAAAAAGATTTTATTCTTCTCTTTTCAGTGAAAACTTATTTATAAAGCAGAGCATCAGAAGACGTTCGACGGAAGTTTCACAAATCATAACTTCCAAGAAAAGTGACATTACTCAAAAAATGGTTTATGTCACTGAAAAATACATTAAATGCACCCAATGTGAACAAAAAAGTTACATCTCCATCTAGAAAGTTATCCACTCGAGAGACAGTTGTGCCAGTTTTATTCTAGTCAAGTTATTTTTAAGTTGATTTTTCTCAAATGCTGCATTTTTAATTGTATCACTTTTCTTGCCTTTATCGGTTATGACCAAAAAACTATCTCTTGAACGAACATACGTTAAATTAAAAAGTCTTTAGAAATGTAAAGAAAGGATACGCTGTATTCGTAACCGAAAATTCTGTTAGGCATATATATTGAACTTTACAGTAAATGCGTGTCACCCGCTGCGCTGGAAATTGCGCAGCGTAAAGTTCAAACAAAGAGCAAAATATGCATTGCAGCTGACAGACAGAAGTTTCAACATCGATACTTACACACTGCTTTTACCAGTGTAGCTGCTTGCGTTCAGCAGTTCGAGTGAGAACAGACTTTTGTGAGTATCCTGTAATTTGTTTATATCTTAATGAAATCCTAATGAAACTTATTTCAGGCCAAGATCATTACGACAACAAAAAAAGTAATAAAATTAAATCATCTCTTACGAAGTTATAAGCTAGCAAATTTCAACAACAACAACGAGAAACATGGTTTGTATTGAGAACCTCTTCCTTTATGAAGTCGGCTTAAAACGCCTATGCGTTTATCGATGTGGCCGCTTACAATAACCATACTTTGAATTTTACATAGCATAAATGTCACCCGCTACGCTACAACATATGCAATGTTTTTGAAGTGTGCACAAAATAGGAAATTGTGAACAAACAAATGCACGTTTTAAGCGTTCTGTTTTTAGCATTAATGTCTAAACTATCTTTGCGTACTACATCGATGATGCTCTGCAATTTTATAATTCACTTTTTTCCCCTGTCTTGAAACGTTTCCGAGATAGGATCGCTAACTCCACTCTTTTCCATCAGGTGGCGCTTTAGGCGGTTGAATCGCGTAGCACATGTCCACTTTACTGTACCTACATACCACTTTTATGACTATAGCTGCAGCTGTTCAGCAGTTAAAAGAGTCGGGACTGACTCTTTTGGACACGCTGTATTTTCTTTTGATCGTAAAGATCTTACAATGGGACCTATTTCAGACCAAGACCTTTACAATAAAACAAAAAGTATCAAAATCGGATCATCCGTTCAGAAGTTATGAGCTAACAAACAAAAACAAAAGCAAAAAAACATACGCTTTGAATTGAGAACCTCCTCCTTTTTGAAGTCGGTTAATTAGAGCATTTCTTACGAAGTTATAAGCTTACAAACACCAACAACAACACATAGCAAGAATTAAGAACACCCTCCTTTCTGAAGTTGGTTGAAAACGACTTTGCGCTAATCGATGTGACCGCTTACAGTAACAGTACTTTGAACCACAGAGTATACGTGTCATCCGCTACGCTGTAAAGCGTGCAACGTAGTTCAAGTGTGCACAGTGTAGGAAATTGCGAACAAACAATTGCACGTTTTAAGTGTTCTATTTTTAGCAGTAATGTCTAAAAACTGTCTTTTTGTAGTAAATCGATGATACTCTGCAACTTCGTAATTAACTTTTCTCCCATCTTGAACCGCTTTTGAGATAGGAGCGCTAATGCCGCTGTTTTTCACCAGATGGCATTTTATTTTCTTTAGATTGTAAAGATGTTATAATGGGACCTACTTCAGACCAAGATCTCTACAACAAAGCAAAAAGTATCAAGTAACCGTATTTTGAACTATATAGCGTATGTCTCACCAGCTACGCTACTACGTGAGCAATCTAGCTCAAGTGTGTATAGTAAGAAATTGCGAACAAAAAAAGGCACGATTTTAGCCTTGTAGTTTTAGTATCAATGTCAAAACTATCTTTTCGTACTAAATCGATGATGCTCTGCAATTTTATAATTCACTTTTTTCCCCTGTCTTGAACCGTTTACGAGATAGAAACGCTAGCATGAATATCTAAACTATCTTTTGTACTAAATCGATGATAATCTTCAACTTTCTAATTCACTTTTTTTCTCTAGAACCGTTTTTCGAGATAGGAACACTAACTCCACTATTTTCCACCAGGTTGAGCAGCAAGCGGTTTAACCTTGTACTTCAGAGTCACTTAACTATACTTATATACCATTTTTATCACTATATTTGTCACTATATTTATCACTATACCATTTTTATCACTGCAGCCGTTTAGCAGTTAAAAGAGTTGGGACTGATTTTTTTTGGGCACCCTGTATTTTCTTTAGATCGTAAAGATATTACAATGGGACCTATTGCAGACCAAGACCTTTTCAACAAAACAAAAAGTATCAAATTCGGAGCATCCGTTCAGAAGTTATGAGCTAACAAACATAAGAAAAACATACGGTTTGAATTGAGAACCTTCCTTCTTTTTTTGAAGTCGGTTAAAAAAATTAATTGTTGCCACTCGACATTATACAAATACATCCAAATCCTGTGTCACATACTTTGTATAAGTACATATTTTTTGTTTGCCCCTGGAACCTGCCCTGATAGGAAAAGTGCTTGGAAACACTTGTATCTAGTATTGTCATTGATTATGAAGTCGTGTGCAAAATTTCAGGCCCTTCGGGCGACAAGAAGTTGCCGAAAATTGAATTGCAAAATTCCGTTATATACATTAATAGTTGTATCATATCAATTTAATAAAAGTGTGTTAATTAAAAACCATCTTAAACGCTTTAATTAATCATTTAAAATATATAATTA
The DNA here is from genome assembly GCA_963930645.1 of Salticus scenicus. NCBI lineage: Eukaryota > Metazoa > Arthropoda > Arachnida > Araneae > Salticidae > Salticus > Salticus scenicus. The sequence goes on along the minus strand of OZ005655.1, from coordinate 218,217,309 downwards.
CAATAATACGTCAATCTTAATACAAATATCGTTTGTGGTGAATAGTTTAGAATGTCGGTTTAGGCAAGAATTTAAAATTTACGATAGAGAGTAATACGTTACAGCTTCCTTTGACTTTTTATCTTGTCGAAACAAGATATTGGTCTGTGAAGAGATATGAGGTTTTCGCGTGGAAAGAAAATATAATGACGCCAAAGCTGCCTTTTTTCATCGCCAAGCTCGCCAAATTTTGTCGTCAGACAACAAATTTTGTCGCCAAGTCAAAACTTTCGTCGTCAACTATCAAATTTTGCCGCCAAATCACAAATTTCATTGTTAAGTCGCAAGTTTTGTCACCAAAATTTCGCCAAATCATACAATTTACTAAATTCATAACAATTAACATTGAAATTCAGCGGTGCCAAATGGTCCAATGTTAACTAGTGTTAATGTTAATGTTCCAGCTTATATCAACCAAAACAGTTTCACTTTACAATTTTTATTCATCTGACAATAAGAATCACAAAATTCTCAATAATTCAATAAAAATTACAATGAAATAACTATCCAAAAACCGCTACCACTTAACTGTATTTGACTTGACCATAGCAACGCCAGACTTACCAGTGCTTAACCATAGTAAGGTCACAAGTGCATTTTCACGTTTCTATTTTTTCTTTAAAAGAAAGATGTTGAACAACAGTTATATGGATTTTAAATAAAAATTATAATTTTGATTAAGCTTGGGTAGGGAGGGGGGGGGGGGGCTGTAGACCAATAGCCCCCTCCGGGAGTCACCATTGCTGGGATTGTATATCTTTAAGACTTCTATTTGTTGAATGATTATGAGCTTGAGTTCTAAAAAATTGAAACATTTACAGACCAATAAATCCAGCCTAAAATTTTAAGTAGATTGTATCCCTTTTGTAGTTGAAAATTAAATTTCTTGAAAACAGAATAGCGGCCTTAATAATACAATGAGTGAGAACAAAGCCATTGGTTAAGTATTAATCCATATGTAAAATTTCTTTACATTTGTAATATTAACGTAAAGGAATCTACCTTTGCCTTAAAGCTTGCCGAAAAGGGATTTTTTTCATTTATAATATACAGAGTTTTAAACGAAAACTATTCCCACTTTCAGATAATTTGAAAAAACACTTTTGAAACAATATACTCTAATCGGAATACAATTATCTTAAATATTTCATGGAATGGAGTATTTTTATGAAAGACATTTTCACTGCGTATGCGCGAATGGGAGAAAATTTTTTATTACATAGGTTAAAAGCCAGATATATTGGGTAATTTTTGTCAAAATTTCATCTGGATAGACTAAAAATTAAGCAAATTGTCGGAAAAAGAACGAGCTAGATTATAGATTAATTTCCAGAGTTGAAATTTCATAAGGTGTTTTTCACATACTGCGTAATTAATTTGAAGATCCAGATGTTCCAACCACGCTCCAAAAGTACTTTTTTGTGAAAAACCTCTTATAAGCTTGTAAGTCTTTACAAGGATTTGTGAGGTCCGGAGTCATAAGGGGTTTTTCACAAAAAAGAAGTTTTACAAAGGGGTTGAAATGATTGGATCTTCAAATTAATTACATGGCACGTGAAAAACCCCTTATGAAATTTCAACTCTAGAAAATAACCTAAAATCTAGCTCGTTCTTTTGCCGACAATTTGCTTAATTATTACTCTATTGAAATGAACTTATGACAAAAGTTGCCCAGCATATCTAGCTATTTACCAATGCAATAAAAAATTTTCTATCTTTCACATGCACAGTGAAAACGTTTTTTTATAAAAATGCTCATATTTCATGAGATATTTAAGATATTTGTATTCCGATTATATTGTTTCAAAAATGTTTATTCAGTTTATCTGAAAGTGGGAATAATTTTCGTTTAAAACTTTGTATATTTTAAATAAAAAGCCTGTTGATTTCTTTTGGAGTTTTAAAATAAATGCTTATATCTCCTTTATTTAACAAGCTATGTCACACAAATTGTACTGGATACATATTAATATATCCTAAAATTACAGTTTATTTCGTTTATTTAATGATACAAAGTGATCACAAACATTATCGATTTTTCTCAATCTGTTACCGACCCCTTATATGTTCTTGTTGCCTTAAACTAATTTTCACTGAAAAACATGAGGACGACCCAGTTCTTTAAATGTCCAATATTTGAAAATATTTCATCGAGAGATAAGTTTTTTAATTGAAAAGAGAAAAAAAAAAATGACCGTTTGCAAATTTTGATAAACTTTTGAGCAGGAATGTACACACACACACACACATATATATATATATATTGGAAACTCTTATTTATTTATTTATTTATTTATTTTTATTTATTTATTTATTTATTGACTTTTAAGAATTTCATTCAGACTCAGCTACAAAAATCAAGTTATGGGAAAATAAACTCCCAAACTTTGATTTCAGATGCTTCGCATTTAGTGCTAGCGTTTTAAGCGGAAGCTGTGGGCTCTAATGACCGTATTCACCATTAACTTCAACTGCCGGTTCAACGAAAAAACTTGAAAAACTTGAAAAGCGTCTAAAGGCAGGGTACAGCTTTCCAGCAAAATTTGGCACGCTGTTTCTGCCATCTAGCGTTGAGGATTTCATATAATCTTTGATTGATTATTTTCACCTAAACAATCTGAAAATAACTATACCGCTAGATGGCAGAAACAACACGGCAAAATTTGCTGAAAATCTTTAACAATGCCTTTAAGAGCTTTTCAAATTTTCATCTTCAACCGGGAGTTGAAGTTATTGATGAATAACAGCCTTAGAAGATTAGAGGAAAGGTAATAAGCGAAAGGGGGTAGAGGAGAGATAAAACTTGCGGAAAAAATATTTTATTATAAGGTATAATGCACAAGTTGTCCCCTACCTTGGAGTAGCACTTTTTGCACCTGAAGAAGAAATGTCACGTCCTTTGGAAATCGGTAGTGCTTCTCTTTATTTTATAGTATGTAAAGAAGTTTTTATGCTTCAATATTTATTGTTTACCAGTTCTTTAATTTATAATAATAAATAAAATTTTGTCGTTCTAAGTATCTTTTTGGGACGCCTATATATTTACGAAAAAAAAAATATCTATTTTTATTTCTTTATATTTTTGTTTATTAAAGTTAATTAAAGATAGTTCTTTCATTTCAAAACTTTTTCTTTTCTTTATTTATTTATCTTTCTATGCGACATGTGATACCCGTATTTATTTACAAGATGCGTTTTTGAAGGAGCAATACCTGTTATAATCTATTCTGAATACAATCAAGCATAAAGTGTAATCGTATTACAAATGTGTAGCATTTGAGTAATTATGATTAATGTATTTTCCGTTGAAAGATCAGTTTGCCAATTTTCTCTCTTTGTTTCAATCGCATTTTTCGGAAATACGAAAATGAAAATTGATTAGGTTGTATGATGAACAAACCCGCAAAAGGCATTTTTTTTTTTTTTTTTTTTTTTTTTATATATATATATATATATAGCTGTAACTTTTTCGTATTTTTGTGCGGTATGAAAAAAAAAAATAAATAAAAATAAAAATAAAAATAAAAATAAAAATAAAATACTGTTTATTAATTATACTAATTCTAACGGCCGCTGAATAAAAATATCAAACAGATTTAAATGGATTTAAACTCAGATTTTTCCCCAAATGAAGGCAATTTTTGAAAAAATATCCCCAAATAACGATAAAGCTATTGAAAATCCCTGGTCGTAGGGATAAATCATTACGTTGCCAACACTGACAGAAAGTTGAACTCCCCAAATTTGTCCCCAAAAATTTTAGAATTCCCAAAAAAAGTCCCCACAAACATTTGGTCCCCAAAATTGTACCCAGAAGCCTCAAAAATCCCCAAAATGTGGACAAAATCCCCAATCTGTCATCAATGCCCAGATGCACGCTTCACTTTCGCTGCCAAAGACTGTTAGCCCGGCGTGACTTTCGCCAAACATAATTCCTTTGTTTCTAATATAAAACAAACAGGAAAATTTGAATTTTGAAAAGGCGGTTTTAGATTACATTAACGTACCTCTTGGCGAGCTTGATAAAAGCCAAAAGTATCGGAGTCTAAACGACTGCAAGACAAGACATGAAAAGTAATTACAGCTACACTGTGCAATTTTAATATTTTAAAGGGAGACTACATCAGAAATATTGAGAAGCATAATATAATTTAAATGAATGATTTATTCCGAAAGCCGAGAATAATTCTTATTAGATTAACTTAATGCATGAATTTTAATTTTAAATTTTATTTCCAAAAAGTTCTTTTATTAAACCTCGCTTTCTCAAGATGGGGTCATTTTGACCCCATTTTGAAGTTAAAATTTAGTTAAGCCCGCCTCATTCAAAAAGTGCACTATTTCGCCAGAGATAGCAAATGTAAACTTCTAAACGATACAAAAAGGCGCGGCGCTGGTGATTCTCGCCAAACGTGCCAAGCGGCACCTGAAAGCAATTTTTCTGCAGTAACACCTTGATCTTGGGAAAGCGAAAGTTAACAAATATATATATATTTTTTTTAATTGCATTATTTTTAAATAATTACTTTAAAAAATTACTATTTTATTCTAAAGTCATTCTTTATGTTGGCTTTACCCCATTTTTTACATTTTGTTTCATGACTTGACAACTTACGACGGAAGAAAAAGCATGTTTCTACTTAAATAGTTTTATTATTTGCAATAATTATTAAAATACACTATTGATAATTACTATTTTATTTAAAGTAATTCTTATTTTTTTCCTTTAGCTCCTTATTTCAGATTTTTACATTTCTCCATATGCCTTGACAACTAACGATTTAGAAAAAGCATATTTCTACTTAATTTTTCTTTTTTTTCTTTGGTTATTTATTAATAATTACGTACTATTGATAACCAATTTAATCTATATTAGGCATGTGCGATATGTATGAGTTTTAACACCGTATAACATAAATAAAAACAAAAAATAATTGAATATATAAATTATTGTTCCACTAATGTCTGAATAAGTTATTAATAGGATTGTTTATCAATAAATTTATTCTACTAATTGTTCGTTCAAAATTGATAAGATGAGAAGATGATCAAAACTGATAATAATTGATTTTTAATTTATCTTCGAAAGTTCAGATAGTTAGATTGTAACTTAATATATAGATGTCCCCTTCATAAAATGAATTTTGAATATCTTCTTTTTTTTCGCGTATAAATATTGTATACTTTTTATTATTATTATTATTTTTTTTTTTTAATCAACTAAATTTAAAATATTTACGTGATAAATTATTTGTTTTTTTTTTTTTTTTTTTTTTTTTTCATTTTCATTCCAAAAAATTCTCCTTTATCATGCTTGCGGAGCCGAACAATCGCCGTAGCTGTAAATTAAAAAAATAAATCACTGAAAACTTAAGAGGCCTCTCCACTTATCGTCCCCAGAAGTCAGAGCCAATGTTATTCTATGGAGAATTTCGCCCCATTATAACTTATTAACTAATACATATTTTTAAATTCCGTTTTCACATTCAGAAACTTCACAACTATTAAACAATTTATCGCATTCTAAAAATTATTATTTTTTTAATTTTAATATTTTATTTTGAGGTTGTAAAATGTGAATTTTCACAATAGTAAATCTTTCATTTTGAGCTTAAAAATGAAATGTTAAAAAAAAAAAAAAAAAAAAATCAATTTTTAGAAAGCGATAAATTGTTTAGTAGTTGTGAACTTTCGGAAAGTGAAAACGGAATTTAAAAATATGTATTAGTTAATGAATTTTAATGGGGCAAAATTTCCCATAGATTAACATTGACTTCGGCTTTCGGAGACGATAGGTAGAGAGTCCCCTTAAATATATTATTTTTTATATTAAATATTTCGTTAAAAATAGAAAAAGAAGAAATCAGGAAGCAACTACTAAACATTATAACCTTGAAATAGGAGTTTTTGAATTACCTATATTAATTACTACCGGAACAAATATTATTTGGCGCAGGCAAATTACTACTGCATTGAAAAATGTTTTATAAAAATCATTTTTAAGTCCGAATTTCGATACAATTTTTAAAGATAAAAAGTTGTAAATATACTTAAGCAGCAGAACTTTTAAAGCTTATAATTTAATATTTCTATAACTTTCGCACATTCAGAACACAGATCCTTTAACACAATCGGGTACGTAACAAATCCCTTCTAAATAACAGTCTTACATCATGGGCATACTAACAGGCACCTGTCGTTTGAACCGTTGTATACAACAGGTTCTTCGCAGTATTGTATAGAAATTGGATTAAGAAGCGTAACGGAAATTTTGTTAATCAACTGCAACAGTAATTAGTTGTCTACTATATATTCGAACATCCCAAGCGTGAAAAATTGATACTTTTTTTTCAATGATAATTTTTGTATGCAGCTCAAGTATTTGTTCGTTATAAACGAGAGAAAAAAAAAATCAATGGAATGAGTTGAATTCAAACAAAAAATTTATTATTTTTCATTTTAATTGTCGATATCATAAATTACGCATATATATTGCTTCTGTTTTATTTTTAAAGCACAATCCGTACTTAGTACTTCTTGGCACTCATATTATATATATATAGGAATGCATATATATATATATATATATGCATTCCTATATTCTGAAAATATTCAGATTTCGATAATGCTATTTTTTAGTGAAAGAAGTGTCTATAGATATCTTTTAAATTTTTAAATAAATAAATAAAATTATTTATTTTAATCTTACACGACACTAAATTAAAAAAAAGAAAAGAAAAAAAAGAAAAGAAAAGAAAAATAAACAAAAAATAAAACATTTTGTCAATGTTAGTAATATATTTGAGTTATTTTGTAAGAATATGTGTAATAACTCTAAAAATAACAGATGCAATGTATAATATTTAAAATTCAATTAAAAAAAAAAAAAAAAAACTTTGAAAATAAGATAAACTTAATATTTTAACTACCCTAAAGATAATAATTGTTGAAATATTTTTTAAAGTTTCTTTATATGTATACATACTACACTGACAATTTTTTTTTTTTTTTTTTTTTTTAATAAAGAAAGAAAGAAGATGAGGAAGAAGAAATGAAATGGGGTTGGAGAGGGGGGGGGGGAGCAAGAAGCCGGAAAAACGTAATATTTTCATTAAAAAAAAAAAAAAAAACTAGATATGAGTTTCGGAAAGCAATACAGGTGAACATAAATATATATATTATTATTATTTAAATTCGTATAACCATTTGTGATCATAATATTTTGTCAAATAAGGGAAAAATTTTCTATGTTTTCTAAAATCAGATAAATAAATAATAATTTGTTATTATTATTATTATTATATTAACTCAAACCACAATCTATTCTTTATTATGCAAGCCGCTCACAAGGTATTTTCATTTCGCATACATTTTATCTCGTATTCCGAGATTCTGCAATATAATTCTAATCTCAAAATTCATCTTCAAAACACATACTTTATTTTCGCGATCATGTTCCAAGCTCCTAAAAAACATCTGTTGAAATCTGAAAAGCACAGATTTCTTTCATTACCTCACACGAAAATCTCTTCCCGTTATCTATTGTTTCGGATCTGGAGTAGAGAATATAAGACCATGACCCAAGTCGAATTTGGGGGAGAAGAGCTCGCTTATGACAACTTTAAATGACTTTTCCATATGGTTGGTAGACACCATCCGGTTTTTGTTTTCGCAGCGCTGTGGGGTATATTTCTCCCCCCTCCCCCCTTTTAACAGAATATCGGCTTTTTCCCCTCTCCATAAGGCTACCACCTTCTAAAAATTGATGTAATAATTTTTACATGGCTAACGGTATTATTTAGGACTCCGTATTATTCGTTTCACGTCAGCTGGTCATAAGGGCTGTTTCCGCTTAAATATTCTGATAGATGAAATCGATCGGGATAATTATTTAAAAATAATAAAAAGTTTATCACCACTCCAACTTTCATATTGAAATGTCGAATCTGTTGTTAATAGGTTACTTAATTTGTTTGGTAACCTAGTCAAAAAACGGCGCTTTCACAAAAGTGCGTCTTAAAATTGTATAATTTTATTTTTACTCCTATTACACGACTACTTTAGATAATAGAAATATTGCATTCGGACGACAAATCTGATATCGATTTAACATGTTTTACGTGTCTCCTGAGTCCAAAAAAGTATATTTTGGGAACTGACAAGTGTGTATGCATAGAATGTGTGTATGTGTGTGGGGGCAGGAGAAATCTTCTGATTAAAAGACCTAGTTCGCAGGGCCTGATTAATGTATGGGGACACTGGGCCTTGGCTCGGGGGCCCTTTGACATAAGGGGCGCGAAATTTTGTTTTCAATTTTAAAAAATCTAATTAAAAATTTATAAAAGATGTATTCGAAAACGATTATTCATGAAAATTTCCCATCTGAAAGCGATGTGAAATGTCTTATTAGTTTTACATAGAGAACAATTTTGAAATATGCATTTTTGGGTAGCATAAAAGAAAATTTTAATGATTATTATTTTTTTTTTTTTCAAAAAATAGTAAAATTTATGAGGTAAATGATAGAATGGTGGAGGCCTGAATGCACATTGGGCCATGGACCCACTTTTGGCTTGGTTTGGTTTAATAGTTGGTATAGATGAACTCTGCACCGTTCTGCATGATATGCTTGATCTTATAAATTTCTATTGCCGGGCATACTATTATATTCATGTTGAGAAAAAATAATATGGCCGATCATACAACTCCGCCGTAGATTCAAATGCCCCATCTAGAAGGCTAACCTCTGTCTGATTCGATACATTTATTTATCCTAATTTTCCGACTAATTTTATTAGAATTACTTTCGTATTTTAGTTTTTTTGTGCAATTCCCCACTTTCCATATTATTTTCATTGCAATGATTCCCATAAAGAAGTTTATGTAAAATACTGTCTAATTTCGCATGGTTAAGAAAACACACACTCTTCATAAAAATATATCGATTTGAATAAATAAATGTGCGGTGTATTTTAGTTGACACATTTAATTTTTTATTCATAAATAGAAAATGAAATAGGTTTCTAATTCTTCTTTATAAATCCAGAGCGCCAAAGCATCTATTAATTCGTCACCTTTACAGATAAAGAAAGCTAATTTTATATTCTTAGAAAAAGTCTATAGGCACTTTTACGTTTGCTTTGAATTGTTTCGATAGCGTGAAAAAACTAATCTTCATGGGGATTCACATAAGCGTTATTACGTAAGATAAAAAGGATTTTTATAGGATTTCCTATGAGAAAGGATATAGATTTATTATTTATTATGAAAATAGGATAAAGATGTTTTCTTTTCTTTCATTCTCTATTTTCTTTTCTTTTATTTTTGTCTCTGTTTAAAATATTTTAATGGTTTGCATATATCGTAATATGTATTTTTTAACAGACTTGGATAAGAAAAATTTAGCATAAGTAAAGTTATGTAAGATTTATATTATATAATAAAATGTTAGATTAAATTATTTATTTATTTATTTATTTTTATTTTTTCTTTTATCTATATCCAATAGAAGGAATTTTTGGATTCTTAAAAATGTTGTACTTACGGTTTTCTCGTTTTCACCATTTTTGGAATGGTGTCTATGTCTTTGTACGTGTTTAATATATATATATAGTAGTTTTAGACCTAAAACTGATGAATAGAAATTCGTGGAAAACTATGCTTAATTACATCTTGATATAAATTAGTGCTTGTCAACTTTTGGGGCATATCGCCTAGGAGGCGGCGTTGCTGTGCTACGATTTTCCCAATTTAAAGAATGGCTATGTCTCAGCTTCTCTTGTGTATAATTGCACCAAACTTCATAGTATGTTAAGGTAATTATAAAAAATGTGTTATTAATTTAGGATGCATAAAGCTCCATAGTAGAATTTCTATGTTATATTTTCCCCATTTACCGGAAGGTTATATATGAGCATCTATAGACTATGAATGATAACGTGAACTTGATATGCGTGACTGTCATTATAAAAATGAATGCTGACTTAATTTTGGTGAGCATCGGCAGGCAGGTGGCGCTGATATTAATTACATTCTACGATTTACCCTCTGGCTGTATCTCATTATCTATTGGTTAAAATTTCGCCAAATTGCGAGCGTGAAATCTTTATTGTGATAAACCAATTATTCATTAAATTTTTGTGCATGTTAACTGGTAGGTGTTGCTGTTATATAGAATGATATAGAATAAAATTTTGTGATATTACACAGCATAATAGTTTACAAATTTCCTCAGCAGTAAATTTACGACGAAATTTTTAATAAATAGATCAGTTTTTTTTTTTTTTTTTTTTTTTTTTTTTTAGAAAAGTAAAATAAACATATACTTTGTTTTTAATGAAGTATTTTTTTTTTTTTTTTCAACTAATTTTGCTAAAGAGTAAATACATTGATTACTCTATTGAAATTTTCAGATACAAACAAGATTTTAAAAAACATAAATATACGTATGCAATATCAAAAGCCAATAGATTAAAACAAAAACAGAAATCATAATTCATTGTCTAAAAACTATATTGGATTTTTATTATTATTATGTTGTTGTTGTTATCTTAATTAATTATTATTTATCTATTTATTTGTTTTTGATTTATTAATTTAATTTCTTTACTTTAATTCAAATACTGGAAATGAAATCAAATATTAAAAATTCTATCGAATTCCATAACTAAATAAATAACTATTTGCTTTCTAACTATTAACATCTTAACATAATCATTGGCCTTGCGGAGTCTTGTAAATTGATTTTTAAACAAATCAATCCAAATGAATAAATATTCTCACTTAAATATTTTAAATATCACGCCGCCATCTTTTACACAACCAAAAATTTTTAATAAATTTCGACGAGCTTGTCTCTTATTCAAGTTCTTTTTAATGTTTTTAATTACACCCGTTCATTTATTTGTTTATTTTTTATTGTACAACGCATTAAATGAATTTCCTTTTATTTATTTATTTTTTTTTTTTAAATTTAATTATTTATTAATATATAAACTACAACGTAAACCTATTATATATAGATACATATAGATAAGCTTTCAAAAATCCTTCAATAACAAATCGTTATTTATTTTTATTTTTTTTTTTCACATTATCTCTCTATATATTTAATAATTAAAATATCCAAAAAGCAAACCATCAAACAAAGGAAAATTATTACAAAATCATGTGATACCTTTTAAATCATCTAACCCATTGCAAAAATATTGTTGAGGAACTAGCAACAAGTGAGTAGAATTAATATGAATTTGGGATAAAATCCTTTCTATCCGACGTGCAAATAATCCACCTATAAATAAAAGCAATAATAATAAGTATGTAAGTTCTAATAAGTAAATATTTTTGTAGTAATTATAGTAATTACTATAAAATGCGTATAATTATAGTAATTATTTTTATAGTACACTGAAAAAAAAAAAAAACTGTTATAAGTACAGGAAAAATCTGGCAGTTGCGGTGCCAGTATTTCTCCGTTAAATATACAGTTTAAAACCGTAAAATTGCATCACTGACATACATTTTACACAGGAATCTTGTAAATCAAACAGGGTTTTTGTTAAAAAAAAAAAAAAAAAAACAGATTTGTCCTATATACTTGACGGAGAAATACTGACACCCCAGCTGCCAGATTTTTCCTGTACTTTTAACATGTTTTTTTTTTTTTTTTTTTTTTTTTTTTTTTTACAATGTAATTATATTTAAATTTATTTCTAAATACAATACATTAAATATTATTGAATCTCTACAAAATAATTATCTGAGCACAGTTCGTAAAAGATTGGTACTCACAAAATAGAGGTAATCAGATATTTTTTTTAGATTAGGAACGGTACCTAGTTCTAGGCTTCATTTCTGAAACATTCCTTACAGACATACAAAGATGGAAAGCAAACAATACAAGTTGATTAAAAATTATGACGCAAGATTTTGGGAAAACGAGCGCACCATTTAGTTTAAAACTTGGCCCACGCATTTATATAAAAGGATATTTCTGTAGTGATAAGTATAAAGGATTTAAGTCCATATTCTTGATTTTTCAGGAGACGAAAAATAAAGTTTAACTAGCTAAAAACAAATCAGAAGAATGGATTAGGGAAAAGGTATTTCGTTGATTTTTACCCTTTATACCATTCAGTGGTTGTCAACCTTCATTTAATAACGGGAAAAATTGAATTAAATATTTTATACCATACATGAATGGTAAATTTCTAAATTGGTCCTTTTTTTACCAATGGATTTTCTCAAAGACTAAATGACATAGAATTAAATCCTTTATACCAATCGATAGAGAATTTTTTTCTGAGCTATGTACTTAACTCAAAATCGACATTTTTGGACTTAAATCCTTTATACTTATCAGTACAGATTTACAAAATGAATTAAAATTTGAAGATAATCATTTACTATTTTTAAAAACATGTAACAATTAAAATTTTAATTCAGACCCGGTCCATCCCCAGTATACACAAAAAAAGTTGAGCCTGAACCCGGCCCAGCCCGAGAGCAAATTGAAAAATTCGGCTCGGGTTTCAACATTGTGCAGACGTTGTGCTGCATGCACACACTTTCTTCCTAGCTTATTATTACTATTTATCAATAATTAATATTCATTTTACAAACACTTTCTTCCTAGCTTATTATTACTATTATCAATAATTAATATTAATTTTACAATCATGCGTTAAAAATAACTTTCATTACGTGCACCTATACGATATTTTATTCTATACTGCAACGTTAAAAATTTTGAAAGAAATGAAAAAAATAAAATAAAATAAATAAATAAATGATAATAATAATAATGGAATCACAGCGTCACCTGTTGAACGATTGTTACCCAAATATAATCAGCACTATTTTAGGTCAAGGTGTCCAATTGTATCAAGTTTGGTGAAATTTCGTACATTGGTTCGTGAGATACAGCTTTCACAAAATTTATAATACACACACAGACAGACAGACATTTTCTAAAAGCAGTCAAATCGTGTTTAGGACATCTCAAAACGTGTAAATCCGTCGAAATATAGAGTTCGAAAATTTTCACGACTCCAATACTTTCTTCTTATATACACAGAAGGAAGTAAAAAATATATAAACTTTAATAAATAAATAAATAAATAATACTGACATGCTTTTTATTGATAATATAGGTTTTCAAAGAAATATAATGTTGCTTTCCGATAAATTTTAAAAGCATTTTACAAATAATATATTGCAATTTGAATACAAATTTATCAAATATCTAAAAAATATATAGACATTTGTTTGAAAAGTGCTTTAACTGCTCATGCGCGAAAGATAAATATAGGTTTTGGGTTTTTTTCTTAATTTGTTAGCTACATATGTAGGCTAATTGATACAGAAAGAATTGTCAGATATCAGAAGATTTGAGAAAGATATACGCAAAGGAATGATTAAATCATAGTCACTTAAATCAAATTAAATCAATTGCATTTTTTTTTCTCTTTTTTTCAGATACGTTCGAAGGACTTTAACTCCTGTTTTACTTTCTCCCTTTCCTTTTCTTCTTTCCTATATTTATATTTCAAAAGGTTATCTTTCATGAAAAAAAAAAGTGCGATTAAATAAGGAAATATTACCATTTGAACATAGTAGCGTAAAATATGCTTATATATATTACGATCACAAATTCTAGAAAAAAAAAAAAAAAAAAATATATATATATATATATATATATATATATATATATATATTATTAATGAACATAAAGGTCATAACTCGCTATGTAAATTTACCATAAATAAATTTATTTCACTTTTAAAATAAACAATTTATAGAAAATCAGCAAGAAAAATGCAAATACTTGTTTACAATATCAAAAGAAATATCTTTTAAAAGCCAGAAATACATTAAACATTATGCGCATATTTAACTAAGTTCTTATTTAAGGTGATGTTGACATAACTCTACAGCAAACGAAAAGTGATTAAAGGTATGCTATTAAAAATTATACCATCACTAAATAAATATATTCCTAAAGCAGTTTTCAAAAAATGTTACACAACTTCTAGCTGAGAAAAATCTATTGAAAGAAAAATGTTACAACTTAATATAAATTTATTCATATTTCTAAAGAGGCTAAAGTTATGTAAGAGGCAAAGAGGGTTGATTTTTCGCCATCAAAAGAAAAGAAATAAATGAACTAAGCGGAAACTGGGAAAAGATTTTCCTGGAATTTTAGCACACAGCGAGAGTCACAGCGAGAAGTATTTTTCATATTCATATGTTGAATGGAAATATTTTTTGAGTTCTTACTGGTCATTTTAACTGGTACTGAAATTATACTGATACTTTTTTAGTACATTCAAGCAAAATTTAAAAGTATTCATAAGTTCAGTTTGTCTGGCTGGTTGTAAGTTTTCATGTTTGTAGCAATTAATGGTTTGAAAATTTCATATATTGTACAAATTCCTGATGGCATATTCCCTATTGAAAATATTACAAATAATGCTATAGAGAATGAAATATAGTAATATTACCGTTAATGATTGATTTATACAGCCACTAAAAATTATTCAAATAAATTATGGATGTAAGTTGAAAATTACTGAAAGTTCAGTTTCATTTACGAATTATTTTAATATAAATATATATTTTTTTCTTAAAAAAAAAAAAAAAAAAATAAAGTACTCTATATAATGCGTATTAAATTTTTAAACAATATAAGGAATACAAGTATAAATAAATAAATAAATAAAATATCAACAGAAGACTTGGCGCTACATAAATAAACACAGGAATAATAAACAACGTCTTGAACACACCTAAGGAAATAATAAACTAGCAAAACAGCTGTTTCGGTAGCATTTAGCGTATCGTCATCAGTTCACCGATGACTGGAGACGTTACGCTAAATGCTATCGTGGTCCAAAAAGACCACTTACATTATGACTGACTAGTCAAAAGAAAAAAAAAAAAAAAAAGAAAGAAAGAACATATACAAGTGGACACTTTTTACACACAATTCTACTTTTATTATTATTTTTGTGATAAAACAGCAAGAAAAGTTTAAATTTAAATTATTCTAAACACAGTGTATCAAGTTTCATTAAGGGCCCTCTTCACTCACCGCCGCCGGAAGCCGAAACTAATGCTATTCTATGGGATTTTTTTTTTTTTTTACAAATGACTTATTAACTAATACGTATTTTTAAATTCTGTTTTCACATTTTGAAAATTCCCAGCAGTTAAATTGACGGACTTTTCTTTAAAAAATATTTTTTTTTTTTTTTTTTTTTTTTTTTAAGTTGCAAAATACGAATTTTCAATAAGTGAATTTTTTTCATTTTGCAATTTCAAAATAAAATATTAAAAATTAAAAAAAAAAAAAAATACATTTTTAAAAAAGGTCCGTCAATTTAACAGATGGGAATTTTCTGAATGTGAAAACGGAATTTAAAAATATGCATTAGTTAATAAGTTATTTGTAAAGAAAATTTCCCCATAGAATAACATTGGCTCAGGCTTCCGGCGACGGTAAGGGAAGAGGGCCATTAATATTAATTTCTACAAAGGCTGAAAAGTTTAATTTGCGGATTTAATTTAAACATATAAATTTTAGACAAGATAAAGTATATGCATATAAATAAAACTATTGTGTATGACCATTTTTATTTATTATACATCAGTAAGAAGCAGAAGTAAAGAAGGTTGAAATTTAAAAAAATATTTATTGTATGCGTATTTATAACTGCACCTTGAAATGAATCATGAGCCCTAACGAATCTAAAACTGCTCTGAAGAATCTTAAAAATTATCTTTTTTTGTAATAGGGTCATTCCATGTCAAATCAACACAAAAAACGTGTATTTTTAACCTGACCTATGAAATTGGGCTCATTTATTTATTCTATTCAGAAATCAATGTATACCAATTAATAAGTCCCTATCTCTTTTAGTTTTTGATATACAAGGCTGCAAAAATGGGTAAAAAAATGCAAATTTTCAAAATTCGTCTACTACCAATGTACCCATATTTTGTTTTCTAATTAACTTAGAGATAAAAGTTTGACATCATTAGAAAGCTTATAATACAGGCTTTCAAATGACACATCGCATGTTTATATTTTTAAACAATTTCATTCATAAAAATTTCCTTTGACCTTCAATATCTCAAAAAGTACTTACATATTTAATTTTCTTTTAAAAAGTCTGGTGTGAAACAACTACACGACTTCCATTACCCACTATTACACGTATTATATGCACTTTTTGGAGATAATGTGATCAGAAGACATAAGAATTGAGCTAATTAAATAGACAACTAAAAATTTTCCAGTAAGAGAAAGTTAATACACGTTTGCGGTAAACGCATGAAAACGTAAAGACATAAAATAGAGTTTACATAGCAAGGAGAAGAAAAAAAAGGTAGAGTTTTTTTTTTTTTTTTTTTTTTTTTATACACCAATTTCCGAGATCTAAAACTAATCTATTTGATCAGGATGACTATCAGTTTTCCTGTAATAACGATGTAAAGCTTGAGAAAGGATATCTAGAATGAGTTTATGTAACAGTTTTCAAGAAAAATTTTAGAGCCGTTTTTGAGACACCGATTTTTACCAAAACTTGGCATATTCAGTTGTTGACCAGAAAACAACAATTACATACAAAAGGATATTTAAAAGAGGGTTAATATTGCAAGTTTGAAAAAATTCCATACAGCCGTTTTGAAAGGCATCCACTCGCAACTTGAAATCCAGCTATTTATACAGGACGCCTATCAATTTTCCTGAACTAACCAACTATATCATTCGAAAAGACATATAATATAGTGTTTATATAACAACTTTGAAGAAAATCGTTACAGCCGTTTTTGAGATACGGACTTACTTCCGGTTACGGATGTCCCACTTCTGTTTTTCCAATTTTCACCAAAAGTTAAAAAATTCATCTGTTCACCAGTTCTGTCTTAATTCTGAAGTTTCGTAGATGAATCTTTATTAGTTTCGGAGATATGATAGTCAGAAGATTCCCCACACACATACACACAATAACACACACACACTTGCCAAAAACCACTTTTTTGACTCAGGTGTACTCTTTTTTTGACTTAAAACATGTAAATCAGGTGAAATCTCCATATCGAATTTTTGGACCGAATACAATACTTCCATTATCCGGTAATGGAAGTAAAAATATATGTTATTTTTACTTTTATTATCTATAATTATTGTAAATTTCAACATGGGACGGCCATGGGATGCCGAGTTATAAATTAATATGGAACCCTCAATCAGTATTTTCATACTAACATAGCGTCAGTTTCACCCATATTTTGTTCCCTGATTAACTTAGAGATATAAAAATAGTATTATTAGAAAGCTTATAATACAGGCTTTCAAATGGCATATCACATGTATATATATATATATATTTTAATTTCATTTTAAGGTCAAACATTTTTACCTTTCACCTTCAATGTCTCACAAAGTCGAATTTAATTTTCTTTCAACTAGTATGTTGTGGCCACCACAAGACTTTCTTCTATATTTTCCTATACATATTCAATCAGTAACAATATTTAAAAAAAAAAAAAAAAAAAAAAAAAAAAAAAAAAAAAAAGATTTTTTTTTTTTTTCCTTTTTTTTTTTTTTTTTTTTTTTTTTTTTTTTGTGAAAATTAATACATATTCAATCACTAACAATAATTAAAAAAAAAAAAAAAAAAAAAAAAAAAAAAAAATCGAATTTTTTTCAGTTTTTTTTTTTTTTTTTTTTTTTTTTTTTTTTTTTTGTTAAAAGTAAAAAAAATCGATAACTTTGTTTTAAATTATCACAGATTTATGGTTCAACCATTCGTTTTAAAGGTATTGACGAGATCTTTCGAATGATACCCATCTTCAAAATTTAACCCCCCCGGGAAGGTACTTCCCCCCCAGGGGGGGAACCGATGCCCCCCCATGCACAAATTTTTTTTCCTAGTTAACTACTACTATCATCAATAATTCAAATTAATTTTACAATCACAAGTTTAAAATAACTGTCATTATGCCCATTTATACGGAATTTTGTCCTATGCTGCCATGTTAAAAATTTGCATAAAATGCGATTACAGCGCCACCTGTTGAGCTATTGATCCCCAAATCTAATGGGCACCAGTTCATGTCAGGGTGCAACTAAATACCAAGTTTGGTTAAATTTCATTCATATGTTCGTGAGATACAGCGTCCACAAAAAAATGATACAGACAGACACACAGACACACAGACACACAGACAGACAGACAGACAGACGCACAGACAGACATTTTCTAAAAACTATCAATTCGTGTTCAGGACATCCCGAAACGTGTAGATCCGTCAAAAAACGGAGGTCGAAAATTTTCGCGAATCCAATACTTTCTCTATATTACATATAGAAGAAAGTAAAAATTATATGTTATTTTTACGTTTATTAGGTATAATTATTGAAAATTTCAACATGGGACGGCCATTGAATGCTGTGTTATAAATCAAAATGCAACCCTCCATCAGTACTTTTACACATATTTTATTCCCTAATTAACTTAGAGATATAAGATTGGTATTATAAGAAAGTTTATAATACAGGCTTTTAAATAATATATCACATATTTTTTTTTAATGTTTCATTTCAATGTCAAACATTTTGACCTTTTGGCTTTCCATATTTCAAAAAGTATACATTTAATTTTTTTTTTTTTAAATTAATTATTTGATATATAAAAATATAATCATTTAATATATAAATATTTAATTTTATTTGTTATTCTTACGTTTATTATCTGGAATTATTGTCAGTTTCAACATGGGCGACCAATTTTGTTTCTGAAAACTTAGTTATGTTAGTGTGAAAATACTGATGGAGAGTTGCATTTTAATTCATAACTCAGTATCCCATGGCTGTCCCATGTTGAAACTTACAATAATTATAGATAATAAACGTAAGAATAACATATTATTTTTAAAAGAAAATTGAATAAGTACTTTTTGAGATATTGAACGTCATAAGGCAAAACATTTGACCTTAAAATGAATATATATATATATATATATATATATATATATATACATGTGATATATTATTTAAAAGCCTATATTATAAGCTTTCTAATGATACCAATTTTATATCTCTAAGTTAATTAGAGAACAAAATATCGGTAAAATTCACGTTATATTGGTGGAGGGTTGCATATTAATTTATAACTCAGCATCCCATGGCCGTACCATGTTGAAATTTACAATAATTATAGATAATGAAAGTAAAAATAACATATAATTTTTAACAGAAAATTAAGTATGTACTTCTTGAAATACTGAAGGTGAAAGGTTAAACTGTTTCACCTGGAAATGAAACTTTTTAAAAATATATACATGTGATATATCATTTAAAAGCCTGTATTATAAGCTTTCTAATAATACCAATATTATATCGTTAATTAGAAAATAAAATATGGGTACATTTGTTGTAGACGAATTTTGAAAATTTGCATTTTTTACCCATTTTTGCAGCTCTGCATATGAAAAACCAAAAGAGGTAGGAACTTATTAATTGGTATACATTCATTTCTCTATAGAACAAATAAATGAGCTCTGTTTCATAAAAATTTGAGGGGTCAGGTTTTTAGCTATGTTGATTTGACTTGGAATAACCCAAAACAACACTCTCTCCTTTTTCATACCTGAGAAAACTATGTAGCAGTATTATCCATCTCTGAAATGTGAGTGCATAATGCATGAGCAAAAAATAATCGATATAATAATAATCTCTCACAACAAATAGTCTATTTGTTTTGAATACCGTTTGAACAATGATTCCACGTAAAATTTGGTCATCCAGGTTTTTAGTCATTAAGAAAAAAGGCTTTATTTCAAATCTATTTCTATACTTCTCGTCGCAGAAGTATTGTAAAAACAAGAATCAACAGAAATATGTTTTGGAAGCATTAGAGATTAATATTTCTTTTAACAAAACAATCTTTTATTATGGCTTATGGAAATCTGAAACATTCAGACAGAAGAAAGCTTACGAACTGTATTTTTATTGCTTACATTACATTTGGAGTAGAATTTAGCCATAATTCTAAATCCAGCTGTTTATTATGATGCTTCCAAAGAAACAAAGTGCTTTTTCCTTTAAAACATTAACAGAAAATGGGATCCATTTGTATGTAAATTAAAAGGAAAGGCTGTCTACATTTTTTTTAATCAAAATTACTTTGCAAGAAAGGGATTATGTGCTCTAAACATCCATTTAGGTGTCTTTATTATTTTCCAAGAAAGTTTTAAGTTGAACATAATTTTTTGAAATATGGCTTAAGATTTATGTTAAAAAAATTCTAAATGTTTTAATGTAAGATAAATAGAAATTTAAATTTTATTTTAAAATTCATTTATCATTACTCACTGCAACTTTAGTGAAAATATATAAGACGATAAAATATTTTTCATTTATTATTAAATTTTCAAGGATTTAAGATTTCTACTTTTTTTTACTTATCATTATTCCCACACACAAATCCTTATATTACTTTTTATAACAATTTTTGTAATTTTACCATCTTGAATAGAGTAGTGATTATTGTTAGAAAATAGTGGAAATCTCATCTCTAAATTCCATATAAATTATTCTAAATCTAACTGTTTATTATGGTGTTTCTAAAGTAACTAAGTACTTATTTCTTCAAGACATTAATAGAAAATGATAACCATTTTTATGCAAATTAAGAGAAAAGTCTGTCTTCTTCTTTTTTTTTTTTTTTTTTTTATCAAAATTATTCTGGAATGAAAGGATAATGTTTTCTAACTATAAATCCAACTTTCCTAATTACTTTTCAAGAACGTTTTAAATATAATATAAAATTTAAAATATTGTCTTAAGATTTATAATAAACAATTTTCGACATTTTAATGAACGATAAATAATTATTTTGACTTTATTTCAATATTCGTTTATCATTACACATTTCAATTTCAGTATAAATATAGAAGATGATAAAATTTAAATAGATAAATTTAAATAAATTTTGATAAATAGTTTATAAATATTTTTTAATTCTTTATAAATTGTTCTAAATACAGTTGTTTATTTTAATGTTTCAGGAGTAACTAACTATTTGTTCCTTTACGACATTAACAGAAAATATATGTACACCAATAAAAAAAAAAATAAAAAAAATTGTCTACAATTTTTCAATTAAAATTTCTTTGGGATAAAGAGACTATGTTTTCTAGACACAAATCCAATTATCTTTATTGTTTTTCAAGAAAGTTTTAAATTTAATGTAAAATTTAAAATCATGTCTTAAGATTTATAATAAAGAATCTTTATTACTATTTTATTATTATTTTTTAATGAAAGATAAATTATCATTCAGATATTATTTTATTATTCGTTTCATTTATCATTGTACAGGGCAATTTCAGTGATATTATATAGGGTAATAAAATTATTTATAAGTATTATTTTAAATTTTATATAAATTGTTCTAAGTGCAGCTGTTTATTAAAATACATCTAAAGTAACCGAGTGCTTTTTTCTTCACGATATTAGCAGAAAAATGGGATCCATTTGTATGCAAATTAAAAGAAACGGCTGTCTACATTTTTAAAATCAAAATTACTTTGGAATAGAAGGATTATGTTTTCTAGTTTATAAACCCAACTTTATTTATTACTGTTCACGAAGGATTTAAATTGAACGTAAAAGATAAAAAGGTATCTTAATATCTAAATTAAAAAAAAAAAAAAATTCACTTTTTAAACGAATGGAAAATAGAAATTTTGATTTTGTTTTAAAATCATTTATCATTCATTACTCACGGCGATTTCAGTGAAAATATGCAAGATGAAAAAATATTTTATAAATATTTTTTGATTCTATATAAATCGTTCTAAATCCAGTTGTTTATTATGTTGCTTACAGAAAACTAAAATCTTGTTCCTTTAAAATAATAGCTGAAAATAAATCCGTTTGTATATGCAAATAATAATAATAAAAAAAGATGTTGCAAATTAAAAGAAAAGTTTGTCTACATTTTTTCAATCACAATTATTTTAGATAAAGATATTGTGTTTTCCAGACGTAAATCCAACTATCTTTATTGCTTTTTTATGAAAGATTTAAATTTAAAATCTTAAAATTTGTAATAAACAATTTTCTTTTTATATTTTTAATAAAAAGTAAACTGATATATATATATATATTATTTTAATATTCATTTACCATTATTCACAGTAATTTTAGTGAAATCGTGCAGAATAGTAAAACACTTTATAAATATTTTTTTAATTTCACATAAATTGTTATAATTTCAGTTATTTATTATGATGTTACAAAAGTAACTGAGAGCTTATTCCTTTAAGACATTAGCATACAACAAACTCATTTGCATGCAAATTAAAAGAAAAGCCTAGTTACTTTTTTTTTTCCAACCAAAATTACTTTGGGATAAAAGATTATGTTTTCTAGAGAGTAATCTAAATACTTTTATTACTTTTGCAAAAAGTTTTAAAATTTAACATAAAATTTAGAAGGGTATCTTAAAATTTATAATAAATATTTTTTTAATTTTTAAATTAAAGATAAAGAGAATTTTTTATTTTATTTTAGTTATCATATCATTGCTCACTGTAATTTTAACTGAAATAAATATGATTAATAAACATTTTTAATTCTAAACAAATTTTGGAGTTCTAGAATTCTAAACAAAATTGCAGTATATTTCTTCATTTTGCACTACTTTTTTTATTGAAATTACTTTTTAAATTATATATATATATATATATATATATATATATATAACATTATTAAAAAATAAAATAATAATAATAATAATAATAATTTAAAAAAAAACAGCAGTACATCTTTATAAACTACTAAAGCATACATACATAATGTCATGCAACTTTTACATACATTTAAATTAGCCTAAAATTTTTTCTTAAAACATATATCTCCTAACTTATCTTCCAGATGATCAAAATAAAAATGACTAAATAACGCGTGTAAATAAATTTAATATATGAACTAAACATTTATGATATTTTTAAGTACGTTCTAATAACCACTTCATATGTGATGAATTCGATAAACGTTTTTTTTCCTAAATTCGCTATTCCAACGCAATTTGTAAAATAAAAATACTTAGTTTCTAGCATTTTAAATACCAGACTTAAAAAAAAAAAACATTTTATTAAAACACATTTTATAACAGTAACAACAATTTATTATTAAGGTTAAATTATATAAATTTTTAACTTCAGCAAAGTTAATTAATTTACAAAATAATAATAATAATAATAATAATAATAATAATAATAATAACATTTGTGTTATAAAAATACTTTTTATCTGTTAGGTTTTTTTTTTTTTTTTTTTTTACTTATATTTGATGAGGGTAATTAAATGTTAAAATAAAAATTAGAGAATCGCATATTTGAATTTCTTATACTATAAAATTATGCACAGGTTTAAATCACAATTATTTTATGAATTATTTAATTTATTTATTTATTTAATATGTATTTATTTACGCATTAACTATGTATTTATTTAATTTATAAAAGTTTTACTAAGTCTATCTGGGCTTTTTATGAAATGAATCTTCCATTGATGAATCATTATTTAATTTATTTATGTCTTATTTGATACTTATTTATATATATTACTTTATTTTATATATATATAGAGAGAGACAAAGTATTGGATTTTGTGAACTCCAGTTTTCGATGGATTTACACGTTTCGGTATGTCCTGAACACAATTTGATTGTTAAAAAAAATGTCTGCCTGCATGTCTGTCTGTTAGTGAGTATCGCAAATTTTGTGGATGCTATATCTCACGAACCAATGAACGAAATTTAACCAAATTTGGTATTTAGTTGGATCCTAACATAAAATGGTGTTGATTAGATTTGGGGATCAATCGCTCCACAGACTGCATTGTGAATCCATTTTTCTACTTTTTTACATGGCAGTAAAGAACGAAATTTCGTATAAATGTACAAAAATGAGAGCATTTTTTAACACGTGATTGTAAAATTGAGTTATTGATAATAGTAGTAGTAAACTAGGAAAAAACATTTGTTTATGTGGGAGTATCGCTTCTCCAACTGGTGTGTGTGTGTGTGGGGGGGGGGGGGACTAAACCTACAGGGGTGTGTAAATTTTCAGTATGGGTATCTTTCGAAAGATCTCGTCAATACCTTTAAAACGAATGGTTGAAGCAGAGATTTGAAGTAGAGATGGTTGAGCCGTGATAATTTACAACTTAGTTATCGATTTTTTCCCCTATTTTAACAAAAAGAAAAAAATATATAATCATTTCTTCTGATGTTGGCACAAAATTGACTCTCTTCCGACATTTAGTGTTGTAATTGCGCCAGATAAAAAATCGTCAGCATTTATCTTCGAAAATATGATCTGCAGGAATTTGTGTAATATAATAAAGAAGAAAGTCTTGTGGTGGCCACAACATACTAGTTTTTATATAGTCTACATATATTAAAAAATACAGATATAGAATATTCCTTCTTCTTTAGTTATCTGAGTACTATGTATCTGAATAAAATAATTTATTCGTACTACCATCGCTGAAATATGTCTATTTAACATTTTATTTCAAATAATCTGTCGGGAGTGAAAAAAAGAATAATTTGCTTGGGTGCAATTTTAATCTTTTGAAAGCTAATCCCCCCCCCACACACACACACTTCTTTTGGAAAAGAATAATAATAATAAAAAAAAAAAATGGAGTGATTCAACTACACGGCTTCCACTACCTACTATTACAAATATGCACTTACTTTTCGGAGATAATGTGATAACAACACATAAAATAAATCTTGCAAAATAGATATCTAAAACTTTTTCGGAAATAGAAAGCTGATACACGTGTAAAGACATATCAGAGTTTACCTAGCGAGTTAAAAAAATAAAGGGAAAAAAAAAAAAAGACAGATCCATTTTTTGAAACACCAATTTTCGAGATCTGAAACTGACGTACTTAATCAGGATGACTGTTAAGTTCCTTGTAATGACCTTGTAATACATGAGAAAGGATATCTAAAATGGGTTTATGTAACAAATTTCAATAAAATCGTTAAAGTCGCTTTTGAGATACCAAATTTACCAAAACTTGGCATACTCACTTGTTGACCGGAAAAAAAAAAAAAAAAAATACATGGATAAGGATATCTAAATGAGAGTTAATATGGCGAGTTTGAAAAGAAAATCCGTACAGCCGTTTTTAAAGAAATGCACTTGCGAGACTTGAGCTATTTATAAAGGAGTCTATCAATCTTCTTCCTGAAGTAACCAACTATATCATTCGGAAGGACATCTAGTAGAGTGTTTATATAGCAAATTTGAAGAAAATCGATAAAGCCGTTTTTTGAGACACAGATTTCTGGTCAGGGTTTCGGACCCGCCCACAAACCCAAGAAAACTCGCCCGGTTTTTTTTTTTTTTTTTTTTTTTTTTGGGGGGGGGGGGGGTTTACCCACTTAAAAAAAAAACAATAAAACCCACACTCAAGTGGGTTTTATTGAGTTTTTTAAAATCTAATAAAATTTTTCACTTTAAAAAATAATTTATTATTTTTTTACTTATATTTTCTTAGTTGACATTATTATATGTAACAAATATTATGTAGGATAATAATTATATGTATAAGTATAATTAATATATTATATATATAATTATTATTATATCTACATAACATAGCATAGCATATTAGTGATATAATATATGCCAGTTTGAAATTGTGTAATTATTTTTCAACTTTGTTAGAAAAATTCCTTTCATTTCAACCATCTATCTACAATATCTCTTTTGAACAGAACAGTTTTAAAAAATGAAAGATGAGAAAAAATGAACAATATTGCAAGCCATTTTTGTATTTGTATGTCATGATGAAAAAATAAAAATAAAAGTAATACTTTGCCTAAAATTCTAAGGATTTAACAACAAATATTAAACATAACTAACAAATATAATACACTGGTTCTCATAATTATAAGGACACCCGGTTTTCTAAATTAACTAAACACTGAACACTATTATTTAAACAAATATATTTTTAATTAATTTGAATTTCATTAATAGACTATATTTAAAAGGTGTTATCGTTTTTCTATGTTAAAAAACTTTAAATATGGTCAAAAAGATGATTTTTCATGTGTTTACAATTATAAGGACAGCTAGAATCTTAGTAATTTTTTTTTTTTTTTTCCAGTTATTCTTTAAATTAATATTTTATGGGGTCACTTTTTAGGGTGAAACAGTCAGACATTCTCTCTGGTATATATATATATATATATATATATATATATATATATATATAATATTCAGTTTCAATACCATTTCATTCAGCATAGATGATATTCTGAATATATTTAAACTATTTAAAATTGCTTTCCACTTAGATGCACTTTTCTAATATGATAAGTTATAGTTTTTTCAACTTTTAGGCCACGGGAAAGGCAATAATACAGAAGTTTCTTTCTTCAAACTATTTCCTATTGCTCTAGAAGTAGAGCAAAAATGTAAGTCTTGTTGAAAAAAATATTATTACGCCCCAAAATCTAACAAAAATCTGAGAATTCCACGTTTAAAATTTGCGGATATTCTCTTGATGTTCATAATAGTAGAAAAAATTACTAAATTCATCCTGCCTTCAGTAGAAGCAGCTCCCGAGAGCACCATAGATCCACCTTTAAAATGCCCGATTCATATCTGCCTTTAAAAAATCTGCTCTGTCTTTCGTTATCTTCAGATCGTGCCAGTAACTGTTAAAACCATTTGATTAATCAAGAATAAAATGTTTTTCATCCTAAAATGCAACGTTTTACCCTTTAATATTGTCTTTATTCAACTTTAACACAGACGTTCTTTCCCCCATTAAATGCTGATTGGTTATTACAGATTTTTTATTCATTTTAACATATTATTAATTATTTTAAACATGCATAAATGTGGACCCTAACGTTTCGTTAAAAATTACGAGCAAATTCAGCAGCAGTCATTATGAGTAGAACAGTAAGAGGAAATATGTGTCTTCGATCTCTGTAAAACAATTCTGATTTTGCATCAGACCTTTATCCTATCGAACCAGCAGTTCAATGTTTGGTCACATTTCCTTCAGCAATTTTAGATCTTCGAATTTCATTAGAAATTCGGCAGACTGAAATTATCATTCCACTTAAAAAACATTTATCATACTTCACTACATGAATGTCCTTTTTTTCGATTAATTATCAGTAATGTCCGTCCAAGAAAAATTGAAGGCTTGTATATGAATTAATCTAGCCCAGTAGTTAACAAATTCGCATGTCAACTGTAATTTATCCGCTAGTAAGTTAAATAAAACGAAAAAATCTGTATTGTCCCTATAATTATGAACATCTAAAAACGTGGAGAAAAAAATATTTTGCATTATTTTTTATTAATTTTGTTTCATATTAAAAAAAATTATAGCAGTTTTGGTTTTTAGAATACTAGACATATTAAGTGCACTTGGTACAATCTTGTTCACAATTATTTTTACATTAGTTATTTCAAAACATAAAGTGTCCTTATAAATATGAGAAGGAGTGTATATTGACCCTGTAAGGTTTGATACAGACAAAAAATAGGGTTCTTTTTTTGCCTCTCGAAAACTTCAAATTCATTAAAACTGCCTTTTTAAAAGATTTAGTTTTATAAAAATGACCTTTCTATACAAACTTTTCGTGTTCCAGAATTATTTTTAATGTTTATCTATAACTTGGTTCAATGAAACGCTATTAACTTTATAATAAACATTTATATAAAACGACTAATAAAATGGAAGGTGTTACACAATTATTTTCTAGCAGAAAAAAATTTCACAAAAAAATTTCGTTTTTCACAAAAATGAGCTTTAAAAATTAAAAGCTGGAGGCACTCCTAACATGTGAGTGTAAAAAGTAGGCAGTGATAATTTTGTTTTGTATTCCTTTATTAAGTTTTCAAATATGAATCAAATGTCAGTTATCAATAGTAACAAAAATTAAAAAAATATTTGCACATTTTTTTTACTTTAACCGTATAAAAATACATCATTATTTGTAATATGAAAATCGTACATCGTAGGTTTAAAATATTTCGCTTTTGTTACTAGTTTTAATTTTACACAAAATAACTTAATAAAAAATTAAATTCAAAATTGTGATAAAATACTGAATAGAATAAAATAAGAATTCATTTTACAGTTTAGGCCAAACCAATATTAAGAATATGAAAGTCGTTTAATTTTTAATTAATTATAATTAATTGCTATTAATTTGCAATAAGTTTTCTTTTAGTCTAAAACTGTTCTCTTTTGTAATAAACTTAAAATTCAAACCCAACAGTGTTATTCTACGTTTAATATTAAAAAAAATAAAAAAAAATAAAATAAACCCAAAAAAGCCCATTAAAACCCAATTAAACCCAAAAAAACCCGCCCGGGCTGGGCTTTAAAAAAAAAAAAAAAAAAAAAAAAAAAAAAAAAAAAAAACGGGTTTTTTAAAACCCTGCTTCTGGTCCTACTTCCGGTTTTCCAATTTTCACCAAAAGTTGGACAAATCATCTGTACGCCAGACCTGTCTCGATTCTGAAGTTTCGTAGTTCTATCTTTATTAGTTTCGGAGATATGATAATCAGAAGATTCCCCACACACATACATACACACACTCTGAAAAATTGCCAAAAACTACTTTTTTGGACTCACGAGACCTTAAAACATGTAAATCAAGTGAAAATTCTATTTCAAATTTTTGAACCGAATATAATACTTCTATTACCTAGTCGGGTAGTGGAAGTATTTAACTTCACCTTTTATTGCCGACATATTTTGCGTCTTTATGTTTTTATTTATAGATTTGTTTTAATTTACATATATGTAAATGATATTTTTATCTCGAGATGCAGCTTTGAAACTTTTTAAATGTAATATTGTTTTCTTTCCATACATGATTGTAACGGCTTCAGTAAACCTTTATAACACTTTGTATTGGTTTTATAAACAGCTCGACATTTGTTTAAATAAATTTGACAATTAATCATGACAAACAAATAAATAAAACTCTTAATTATTATTTTTTTTTCTTCTAAATATTTTATCCAAAGTTATTAATAACATTATCTAAATATATACTTGCAAAAAAAAAAAAAAAATATATATATATATATATATATATATATTCGTACTGTCATCGCTAGAAATTATGTAGAATTAACATTTTATAACAAATAATTTATTAGAATTGAGAACGTAGAAAATGCTTAGACACATTCTTATATTTTTGAGAGATTATCTCAAATTTTATCGTATCTTTTGAAAAATACAAGTTTGTGTTTTATCACCGACATATTTTTTCTTTATGTTTCTGTTTATAGATTTTTTAATTTACTTAAGTATATATGATATTTTTATCGTATGATGCAGCGTTGTAATTTTTTAAATGTAACATTTTTTATTTTTTATACATAATAGCAATGTATTTAGTAAGCTTTTAGAAATCTTTTATTCATTTTGCAAATTATTTGACATTTAATGCGGACAAAAAGATTAATGAAAATTTTAAATATATTTCCTCAAATATATTTCTGAAATATATTATTTGAACATACATTTGAAAATAAATAAAATTTATTTGTATTGTCATCATAAAAAATTAAGAATAATATTTAAAATCCTATAAAAATAATTTGTTAGGCCTGAAGAAATATAATTTGATTGGTAGTATTTTTAAACTTTTGAAATATAACGTTATTTATTTATTTATTTATTTATTTTTGAAATATGCAAGTTTGTGTTTCTCACACAGATATTTTCGATTTTATTTTTATTTTTAAATTTTTTAATTTACATAAGTGTAAAAGGTACTTTTATTTCGAGACACAGCTTTGGACTTTTAAATGTAATACTGTTAACTTTTTATACGCGATATTAATTTCTTTAATAAGCCTTTAGAAAGACCTCTTATTGGTTTTGTATATTGTTTGACAATTGTTTGAATAAAGTTGATAATTATTGCAGATAAAGTGATAAATAAAATTCTTACATGCACTTTCTCAAAAATATTATCTGAAATTCTTAAATATATTATGTGAATACATACTTGTGCAAAAAATATTCGTACTATCATCGCAAAAATATGTATAATTAACATTTTATAACAAATAATTTACCTGAATTGAACAAAATATAATATACTTTTATACATTTTTAATCTTTTGAAAATTATATGTTTGAATTTTATAAAAAGGATAATTTTCGGCTTTTTTTTATAGATACATTCACAGATTTTTCAATTTACATAAGTATAAATAACATTTCATCTCTAAAAGTAGTTATGCAAATTTTTATATGTAACTGTGTTTAGTTTTTATAAACGACAGAAAGTTTTCAGTAAGCTTAAGTCAAGTCTTTTATTTCTTTTTTATATTGCTTGTCATTTGTTTTAACAATAAATTTGACAATTAATGAAGAAATACTAATTAATGAAAACCTTAAATATATTTTTTGTATGTTAGTTGTTATAATTAGTATTTTCGAATAAGTGAAGTTTAAAAATAATCAATTATTAGGGGACACAAATCATGAGAGCAGTTTTTGCTAAGCCTTATTCAGGTCTTGTAGTAATTTTGACCTGCGAGAAATTTTTATGCTATTTTTTTTCTACAAATCTAATGTTTTGAATACAACTGGATGATATTCTCATTTTCTATAGTAATTTAAAATAAAATGCCTCTTATCAGTAATTTAATTACAACAGCGTAAATATTAACATTTAAAAAATTATACAAGAAAAAAGTATGTATCTTAATGTACAGTGAGTTTTTGTCTATAGAATAGTAAGTTTTAATATATTTGAAATTTTGCTATATTGTATACTAAAGTTTTGATTACAATCAAACATACATACTGGTATTTTATTTATTTATTTATGTATTTAATTCTCAAAAACATCTATTGAAAATTATAACTCTATTTTTATAATAAAATATTAATTCAGTTTTATTTTATAACATACATTTTATAGTATTTGTTGCGATTTTTGGTGGAGTTGTAGGTTCAAAGTCATTTTGTGGGTCAGGG
Source organism: Salticus scenicus (assembly GCA_963930645.1). Lineage (NCBI taxonomy): Eukaryota > Metazoa > Arthropoda > Arachnida > Araneae > Salticidae > Salticus > Salticus scenicus. The sequence continues at coordinate 218,186,189 of OZ005655.1, read as the reverse complement.
GAGGGACAAGTCTACCCTACCCGCTCAAGACTCTATTTAAGAACCCCCCCCCCTTTTCTCTCTCTCTCTCTGTCTCTCTCTCTTTCTCCTATATAAAGCAAGAAATGAAAGCGTCGTCAAATAATAACAACTTATAAATATGATTTTTAAAGTTAGATATAATTCATTTTGTAAATGTTTTCTCGTATTTCTGAGGCAAATTTAGTATAGATAGATACATAAACATTTATGTATGTATTTATTTTATTTTACTAATTATCATTTTTCTTTATTTTTACATTAAAAAAATAACACAGATGAAAAGCAACAATTAAGTTTTGTGAAGATTTCAATAAAATAACAATATTCAAGCATGTCTAAAATTTTTCACTTTTATTAAAGATAATTTAAAACCTAAATTTTTTCATTGCATGTTTTTTTTTTTTTTTTTTTTTCTAATTATTATTATTTTTTATTATATAATATTTTATTCTTTGTAAGAACAACTGAAAATCTAAAAAAAAATCACGAATGGAAATATAAAATGTTACCTGGTAAAAAATATAAAGTTCAGGTGACTAAAGTGAATGTCAAGGACGCAAAAGAATAAAAGGAAAGAAAAATGAAAGAAAAAAAGGAAAAAAAAAGTAATTCTGTTGAATTACTATCTATAAATTATGAAGACTAATAAATTTTCACAATTTTATATTAATCCAAACACATTAAAATTAACGTATATTATTGATTTAATACATGATTTATTTCATAATGTGTATTTTGAACAATTGTACTTATAATTACTTTCGAAGGTTCCCGACAATCGTTTCGACTCATTATCTATATAATATTTCTCTAACGTGGACCAGTTTCAATTATGTTTTGTCGAAACGATACAATACGCAAGGATAAAAAAATAATATTTAGACATGGACAATATTTAAGCACGCGGACTTAGCTCAATGGACTAATAAGAGAAAATGACGACATTTGTCTGATGAGATTATTTTACGAAAAAAAAATATTTTTAACAGTTTTTCCTTCAGAACCTTTGCAAGCGTTATTTTAAACCTAGCAATATTTTAAAGATATATACAAAATATGAACTTTTGTGTCATAAATTGACTAAAAAACACAATCATAAAAAATATAATAATTATAGGAATTATTTTATTTTATTTTATTTATTTACTATATATATATATACCAAAATTAATAAAAAGTAATCGCCAACATGACGACAAAAATTTAAAAAGCGTCGTGGGAGTCCTATATTAAAATTGTACTGCATATTAATTTCCCTACCGATTACAATTCGACTTTTTTTTTTTTTTTTTTTTTTTTTTCTGTGTTGTAACTGAAATAAAACATTTAAAAGAAATGCAAATATGTTGTTAATATCAAACTCTTCTTTTTCTTAATAAAAATGATATTAATAGTTTATACAGATATTATACACAAAAGATAAATATTTGGATACATTCAATATTTGCATTTTTTATATCCTGAGCTTTGTAAATAGCTTTTTATGTTTATTTTATTTACATACGTTTGAAGTTGTTTTCAAATATGGTTTTCATTCACTCTTTTTTTTTTCCTTATAAAGTTTTATTCACTATTTTTTTTTTTTTTTTAATCATTTTTAGCACACAAATTTATTTTCTAAAGAACCAGTAATTATTTATAGACTAAATTTGAAAGTATTTATTGAAATATATAAACGAAACTTGAACATTTTTTTTTTTTTTTTATTAATATCAATAAAATATTTTTCTCTATGTATATATTTATTAACGTTTTGATATTATTAGTAAGTGCAACAGATTTTTTTTTTTTACTGATTTCAGAATTTCAGACTTTACATGCGTTTCTTGAATAAAGAAAAGAAATCTCAATGAAAATTTTCAAAAAACCGAACACATCAAATGCCAACGCAACATATTTTGAGAAAGTATGTCGAAGAAAATCGATAGATATAAAACGTCATCGATGTAATCTATAAATTCCGATGTGCTACACATAGCTTCTTGTCTCACTCAGAACAACAGGTGTTTTCCAGTATCATGAAAATGATAAAGGTGAAACGGATTTACAGACTATATGAGCAACAAGAAATGTGTTGTAAATGACTGGAAAATTGTTAAAAATAATTTGGAAGTGTTTTTTTTTTTTTTTTTTTTTCTTTAATATATAAGTAAAATAATACATAAATAAATAATAATATATAAATAAATAAAATAATATATAAATGAGTGTTTATGTAAATAGTCACCGAATGATTACTATGTTTTAATTTAGACTTTCGCAAACAATTAACAGATTCATTATTTAAAAATCTTAAAACTGAATAAGTATAAGAAAAAAAAAACTTTTGAAAAACCATGTTTTAAAATTTTCTGATGAATCATTAATAAAATACGCGAGGATAAAAAAAAAAAATAATATTTAAGCAATATTTAAGCACACGGACTGAGTTCAGTAAAATAATAGTAATAGTAAAAAAAAAAAAAAAAAAAAAAAAAAAAAGTTGGTTTTAAAAATAAAATATTACTCCTTTTAGAACAACGTACATTAGTATCGTGAACTACATTAGCAGAATGCGTATAAAATTTTTAAAATGATAATGACGTCAATTTTTGTGAGATGCATAATTTAACTTTTTATAATTTTTTAACGTTCACGTTGAATTAAATATATTTATTTTTATGTCGAAAAAAAATGAACCCGTGATTTTTTTTTTTTTTTTTTTTTTTTGGCAACAATTAAATTATGGCTAATATTTTAATGGTTATTTTATTGCTATTAAGAGCTTATTATTTTCATATTTTAATTAAGTAAAAGAAATCTATTCGAAAATCTGACTTCGAAGTATTGTGTTGTCACCGGGTTCTGAGCTACTGCGAAAGTTTCAAATGTCTAGCTAGTAGGGAAGTTAGTTAAAAATAGATTGCAAGATTTGTACCGGACAAACAAACAAACAAGAATCGAAGTTAATAAAAACATGGTAAAAAATAATAAATCCTTATCATTTAATAATTGGAACTAATACATTAAAAACAGAATTTAGTTTAAAATTTAGATCCTTTATTTTGGTAATTGTGATGTACAACAGAGTAATTTAAAATTCGAATAAATATTTTTTAATTACTGAATTTAAATTATCAAAGACAAATTCCTCAATGTATGCATATATATATATATATATTATTAAATTTAAATATTGATAAGTGAAAATGAAAGTGGAATGTATAAACACCAAAACAATATCTTTTAACAGTGTTAATGAGCAAAAAAAGGGTTAATTTCAAAACTAAACTATCCAAGCCAAAATTTCAATAAAGCTCTGTCTTCTTCATCAGTAGGTGGTAACACAGCCATAAAAACTATGCAATGCTAACAGTAACAGGTTTCTGAATATAATAACCTGAAGTCTGTTCAGGATTTCTCTGTCCTAACAGGTTTCTAACCTTCAGAAACCTGTTAGGTTTACATAGTTTTTAATGGCTGTGTTCCCACCTGCTGATAAAGAATTGAAGCTTTATTGAAATTTTGGTTTTGAATAGATTTGAAGTTAATCCTTTTATTGTTTATTAACACTGTCAAAAGAATTTGTTTTGGTTGATTATACATTCCACTTTCATTTTCACTTATCATAATTTAAATTTAATAATTTATCGTTTTGTATATAAATTCAGCGCTGCTTTATGCGCCTATTTTATACAAATTAAACTTGTCATTGATTTTGAATTTAATATATATATACCTTCAAGCTTTAAATAAAAAATATCCATAATGTATTTTCAATATAATTACTTAAAAAGTCATGAAATAATAGGTCAATCACAAATATTAATAATATAATTATATATTAAACTGAAAACCAACCAGGTAATTTTATGCATAATAAGTGACTTTAGCTAGATGAAAATCTTCCTAAATCGAGAAGTTAGTTTTTAAAAATGTTTTGAAATTAAAAACTCGTTTTCAACAGATATATTAAATATTTATCAAAATGAAATTATCTTTAATTCTATAAATCAAAAGCAAAATAGTAAAGACAGTACAATTAAAAGTGTTCAATTTTTTTTAATTTAAATGTACCATCATTAAAACTAATTTTATGAATCTAAATATATAATTTCCAATAATAAAATGTTTTCAGATGCTGCAGTCTTTTCATACGAAAAAATGTATGTATGTCTGTACGTACAAAAGGTACATAATAAGTGATTATATAATAAAGATTTATTTGCTCAAAACCAATTCAGTTCTTTAATCCGATTATTTCTCCGAATGCTCTAAAAATACTTTTCTTCAATGTAAGTTTTTTAAATATAATATATATATATATTATTTATTAAGCTACCATAGTTAAAGAATTAAAAATAATCATCGCATAATAATAATAAAAAAAAAGCTTTTACAGTTTTGGTTCCCTTTCTGTCTCTCTCTCTCTCTCTCTCTCTTTTTTTTTAAATAATATATATTTTAAAAAAAAAAAGACTTTTAATATTTTTTACTAAGTAATTAAAACAGTTGCTGTAAATTAATTAATAGTTAGATCTATTAGGTCTTTGCATAAATTCGCGCGGTTTTTTATTGCTTCATTTCATAAAAATGCATCAAATCAAATGACAATTTTTAATCAAAATACTCTCCATTACTTTCTACAACCTTTGCCCATTTTTTGGGTAACAAATGTATACCACGGCGATAGAAGCTCTCGTCTTTGGAGGCAATAAAATGATCCGCGTCCGCACGAACTTTTGCAACGACCTAATATATTCAGATTTTAAATTAGTTAAAGTTATAGAATAGACAGTTTTCATTTCAAATAAAAAACATTTTAAACAATTGATTTTCAAGTAACTAAAAAGAAAAAGAAAAAAAAAATACTAAAGGGTTTGTAAAAAAAATTAAACTGTACTTAAGTTATTTATAAAGGAATTACAAAAAAAAAAAAAAAAAAAAGAAGATATTTTAAAAATCAACTGTAAAACAAGTCTGCAGTACTTTAATATCTTAGTGCAGCAAAAAATTTAGATTTTTAATTACAGAATTCTTTTAAAAAATAATTGTACAAAATTAATGTATATCACTGATTTACTACATGATTTGTTTCACAATAGGAATTGTACATTGCAGTTATAATTATTTTACAGAGCGGTCCAAAATAATTTCACTCGTTATGGTTAATACGTTGCTATCACTTATTACTCAAAAAATTCTAATGATACTAATTTTAATTTTTCCCTCCTCTTCTTTCCATTTTCTAATAAAAAGCAATTATAAATATTGGTATGTATAAATTTTGTGAATGCCCTTGATATAATAATTTCCCTGTCAATTGCTATGTCTATCTGACTGTTCGTTTCTCGAGTTGTAATTCAAATAAATATTTAAAAGAAATACAAATATGTTGTTTACATAAAACTCTTCTTTTTTTCTAAATGAAAATGGTATTTATAGTTTACACAGATATTACATTCAAGGAGTTAAATGTATATGACACAGATATTACATACAGTTAATCCATTTGATAAATGTTCGAATACATTCAATTTTCCATAACCTGATCTTTGTAAATAGGTTTTTATATCTGTACTGATATGTGTAAAGGATTTAAGTCCATATTCTTGATTTTTCAGGAGACGAAAAATAAAGTTAAACTAACTAAAAACTAATCAGAAGAATCGATTAGGAAAAAGGAATTATGTTGATTTATACCCTTTATACCGTTCAGTGATTGTCAACCTTCATTTAATAAAGGGAAAAAGTTGAATTAAATATTTTATACAAAGATTAATGCTAAATTTCTGACTTGAATCTTTTTTTACCAATGGATTTTCTCAAAGACTAAATGACATAGACTTAAATCTTTTATACCAATCGTTTGGGAATTTTTTTCTGAGTCTGACAATGTACCTAACTCAAAATTGACATTTTTGGACTTAAATCCTTTATACTTATCAGTACAGATATTTCCTTTATTTACGTACTTTTGAAGTTGTTTTCAAAAAGTCCTTTTTATTTACTCTTTTTTCAACTCTATAAAGTTAATTATTCACTAAGTTTTTTTTTTTTTAAAGAAAAACTAAATCCTCTAAGGAACTAACAATTAATTATAAAATATGTTTTAAATTATTTACCGAAATTATTTATTAAAAATTATTTATTAAAAAAAAAAAAATAAAATAAATAAATAAATTCAAACATCCTTTTATAAATATCAAATAAATATTTTCCCTATGTGTGTATTTATTAACATTTTGATATTTTTAGTAAGTGTAACAGATTCTTCTTATTGATTTCAGAATTTCAGATTTCAGATGCGTGTCTTGAATAAAGAAAACAAATCTCAAAGAAATATTTCAAAAAGTCGAACATAGCAAAATGCCAACACAACATATTGTGTGAAAGCATGTCGAAGAAGCCGATAAATATAAAACGACATCGATATAATTGTGAAATTCTGATATGCCACGTAACGCTTCTTCTATCACTGAGGACAACAGGTGTTTTCCAGTATCACGAAAATGGTAAAGGTGAAACGGATTTACAGGATATTATTAATAACTTAAAAGACCAGTTGGAATAAATATGTTCAAAAGAACTGAAACGTGTTTTCTTTCTTTTCTTTTATTTTTCTTTGAATTGTTTTAATATGAATAAAAGTAGAGTGTGAAGAATATTCGGCTAACATTCGGTATTCGGCCTATTCGGCAGACGACACCGAATATTTTGATATTCGGTAACCAAATAGTACAGTTACATTCGATATTAAATTAAAATATTGAAACTGGTAAAAATATTCTTATCGTGTAAAATTAAATTGGTATACATTTTTTCCCCTCCAATTTATCAATGTTATTATGTCAAAGAATATTAAATACGTAAAAAATATAAGTCTAATAAAGTTTCTATCTTAATTTCTAGCCTAAATTAAAATAGTCTGTATTAAAAATTAAAATGCATTCCAAAATAGTCACTTATTGTAGTTTAATGATGGGGGAAATTGTGACAGTATATAAATTATGTCAAAAAATATTAAATAAGTAAAATATAAGTCTAATAAAATTTCTATCTTAATTTCTAACCTAAATTAAAATAGTCTGTATTAAAATGCATTTCAAAATAGTCACTTATTGTAGTTTAATGATGGGGGAAATTGTGACAGTATATAAAACTATATTTACTTAGGGTTTGTATAAAATAAAAATCAACTAAAAAAAATAATAATTAAGGATAGAAGATAGTTTATCAAAAACCCGTCATTGTATTTAAATTTTGGCAAATTGTTTTTAGGATTTTCTGGCTGTATGTATTTGAAAGATAGCTTATTGTATGTACTAAATAATTTTGTTTAATTTTATTATATATTCGCCTTCTGGAGCTCACAGAATATTTTTGTAGTTACTCTTATATATATATATATATATATATATATATATATATATATAAGCCTTCCTTCCTAACGTTTCTTATTATTATGACATATATATATATATATATATTTATATATATTGAAAATTCAGAAAGGGGAAAGTTTATTTATTCTTATTTAAGTTATTTGGCAACTTTTAGTCTCTTTACTGAAATTCAAAATTTTACAGAAGCAATGATTTAAAAAATATTTCATTTCATTTCAACTATAAAAATTATCTTTTAATGCTAAGTGCTTAGATTTTATGCCAATACATTTTAATGCACATTGTATTCTTTACATGCAATAATTGTTAAATAATTAAGCTATTCTGGGTATTAAAAGAGTTTTTTTCCACTGAAATTTAAGTATTCGGCCGAATACCGAATATCAAAAGTTTGACCGAATATTCGGTATTCGGCAAAATTCACAATTCCGTGCAACTCTAAATAAAAGTCACAAACGATCACCATATGATATTTTAGATATTCGCAAACTATTAACAGACTTTGTTATAGAAAACTTAAAATTGTAAAAGTAATAAATCCTTGTTATTCAATAACTGGAAGTAATAAATGAAAATAATAACAAAGTTTATTTTAAAATTTATATTCTTTATTCTGATAATTTTAGTGTGCAATAAGGAAAATTAAAAATCGAGTAAATATTTTTAATTACTGATTTTAAAATATCAAAGACAAATTTTTCAATGTATGTATATGTATATATATATATTGTATGATATTGTACTGCTTGCCGCCTCATTTGAGAATTTGAAATAAATGCTTCAGGAATTAAACAAAGAAAACAAGCTCGTTGGATTGAAAATGAATCTCAGCAAGACAAATGTTATGTCAAATTCCTTTGTTTCTCTACTAAATGTCACTACTGATATGGACGAACTAGAAAAGTTATGCAGTTATACTCAACTGGGACAAGTCCTTACGATGAACGGGAACATCATGGAAGAAATTAACAACAGAGTTAAACTTCTATGGAGAGCATTCGGAAGAAATAGCGCTATATTCAGAAGTGACCTCCCAATTTGTTTGAAAAGAAAAGTTTTGGATCAGTGAATTTTGCCTGTTTTAACTTATGCTTCAGAAACTTGGACATTAGCATGTAAATCTAAACAAAAACTTCAAACAACCCAGCGAAGCATGAAAAGATGCATTTTAGGATTCACCCGAAGAGACAGAAAGAGAAACACTTGGATTAGAAAGCAAACCAAAGTTACTGATGTTATTTCTAGAGTCAAGATCTTAAAATGGAGCTGGGCTGGGCACCCTGCGAGAAGAAATGATGAGATGCACCACCAAAGTCCTATTTTGGATACCAAGAGATAATAAAAGACCGAGGGAGAGACCATTGTGCCGTTGGAGAGATGTAATTGTGAAGTTTGGAAGAGCAAAATGGTGAAAATTTTAAGAAAGCATGGCAGTTTGGAATCAACTAAGAGAGGCCTTCATCTTGCAGTGGATTCATAAAGGCTAAAATTGATGATGATTATCATTGATGATTATATATAATATTTATATATAAATGAACAAAAATATGTATCTACCTTCAAATCGTAAATAAGCGATATCAGTAATATTTTTTAATATAATTATTTAAAAGTAGTGGAATAATATGCCTATTGCTAATATTAATAATATAATTACATAAACTATAATAAAGAATATAATTGTAACTAATATAATTATAATTTAAACTACAATTAATAATATAATTAATTAAACTAAAAACTAATAAGATAATTTTATGCATAATAAAACACTTTAGCTACATGAAAATCTACCTAAATTCAGAAGACAGTTTTTGTAAATGTTTTGAAATTAAAAAACCGTTCTCAACAAATTCTTTAAATATTTATTAAAATGAAATCAACTTTAAATCTATAAATCAAAAAGAAAAAATAACAGACAATTTAGTTAAAAGTGTACCATTATTATTATTATTATTAAATATACCAACATTTAAACTAGATTTATTAATCTAAACCCAGAATTTCCAATAATAAAATGTTTTAAGACGATGTGAGTCTTTTGTTGAATAAAATAAAAAGTATATATGTGTACATAATAAGGTTACATATTAAGTGATTATTGTAAAGCTTTATTTACTGAAAACCAATTCAGTTCTTTAATCGGATTATATTTTTCCTAATGCTCTGAAAATACTTTTTTTTTTATTTTCAATGTAAGGTTTTATATATATATATATATATATATATATATAATTCATTATTTATTAAGCTGTCACCATTCAAAAAACAAAAATAATTATCGCTTAGAAAAAAAATAAAAAATCTTTTATAGTTTTGGTTCTGAGTTATGTTTTTTATAAAAAAAAAAAAGCATTTAAAAAATATTTTTCTTGTGCATGCATTAATATTTTTATTATGTAATTAAAAAAAAATACTGTAAATTAATTAATAGTTCGATCTAATTCAATATTTAATTTTAAAATTAGTTAAATAAAATTATAGATTAAACTTATTAAAATAACACTGCTTTGCAAAAAAAAAAAAAAAAAAAAAAAAAAAAATCGAAATTTGATATTATTCTTGCCGATTCTTATGTAAAATGACCTGCTGAATCCGAATATGACTCCCATTTTGCCCAGTCACCCACCGTTTTCTAGATACACCACCCCCTCCCTCAATTTCTTTCCCTGTTCGATAATTTTATGACCATGAATTTGATTTTGATTTGAAGAATGAAAAATAATTAATTTAACTCCTAAAAACAAAAAACTATAAAGTTATAAAAATAACATTAATAATAGATAAAAAAAAAACATAAGATATGTAATGCATAATTTCAGTGGCAAATCCCCCCCCCCCCCACCCAAAAAAAAAAAAAAAAAAAAAAAATCCCCTTGTCGCAAATGTCCATGTTTTAGAATTTTCTAACTCTGTAGCCCCTCAGAAGGTATTTAACGGTTAAAATAATCCCCCCCCTCCTAAAAATCAAATTTATAGCCATAAAATCACCGAAAAATGATAAAAATAGGGGGCCATTCGGATTCAGGAGGTCATTTTACTTAAGAAAATGCTGAAATGGTGTCAGAGGCAATTTTCATGCCGAGCAGTGTGATTAAAAACATTTTAAAAGATTGATTTTTAGATAAATAAAAAAGAACAAACTTTAAAAAAAAAAAAAAAAAAAAAAAAAAAATTGCATTTGAGTTATTTATAAAAGAATTACGTAACAGTGATGAACCTGTAAGATATTTTTAAAATAAACTGTAAAACAAATTTGTGAGATTTTAATATCTTAATGTTGCAAGTAAGTACATTTTTTTAATTACAGAATTTTTGAAGGAAAAAAAAGGTACATCTGTTCCAAATTACTATATCTATGGTTTGTCTATACTTGCTTTAACTATCATAAATAATCATGGGCATAAGGTATAATATATTTAAACTAATTCAATTTAGAGAATTAAGTATAGCAATAATAAACATTTTATAAAAATAATTACTTAAAAAGAACGAAATAATAAAATATTAAAAAGAATCTTACCTGTGAAATAAAATCATTATTTTACTTAACTTCTAGGGCTTTTAAAGTACATCTAATTACTATTTCTTGCAATAAAATTCGTTTTAAATTCAAAATAATCTAACTTTTAAAGTAAAATAAAAATTTTAAAAAGAACTTTCAAAGAAAAAGGGAAAATATCGCCTGCTTAAGAAAAAGCAGAGTTTTGAGCATGGCGAGAAAATTTCAATATTGGCCAATTTGGCTTCCTGTAGTTCAACAGTCACGTGATTTTTTTTATGAGTTATGTTTGCCACTGAAAAAGGTTGCCATTGTCCCGTCCACTTTTATAATATGTCTATGGTTCTGAGTCATATTTTTTTATAAAAAATAAAAGCATTTAAAAAAAATATTTTTCTTGTACATACATTAATATTTTTATTAAGTAATTAAAACAATTACTGTAAGTTAATTAATAGTTCGATCTAATGCAATATTTAATTTTAAAATTAGTTAAAATTATAGATTAAACTTATTTAAATAATTAAATACATTTTAAACGATTGATTTTCAGATAAATAAAAAAAGAGTATAAAACTTGAAAAAAAAAAGTGCATTTGAGTTAGTTATAAAAGAATTACGTCAAAATGATGAACCTGTAAGACACTTTTAAAATCAACTTGTAAAACAAATCTGTGAGATTTTAATATCTTAATGTTGCTAGTAAGTTAATTTTTTAATTACATAATTTTTGAAGGGAAAAAAAAAAAAAAAGCACTGCTGTTCATAAAGCACAATAAGTTTTCAATAATTACACATTATTGGGACCTGAGTTCTATTTCTTTCAGAAAGAAAAAGCGCTTTTTCTATTTGTGGTAGACCATCTTACATGATAAAAAGAAATAGTCTGTTACAAAATCTAAGAGTTTACAGAAACATGAAGAAAAATAATTCGAGTCAACAATAGCATTTGGGTACTAAACTAAATTTTGTTAGGGGAAAAAAAAATATCTTTTATTTTAAAAATAAAATAATGATAATTAAAAAAAAAAAAAAAAAGTAAAATTTTCGGAAAAGTTAATATCTATCGTAAATACTGTCCGTTTGTCTGTTCCTATGTCCATCTGTCTACCTGTCCGCTCTCTAGATCCTATAAACACTGATGAAATTTCTTGGAAGTAATAAAAGTTATTCAAGATCGCTTTTGGAAAAGAAGTATATACCATCCCTGGTTTGCGTACAAGGATAACCGAAATTATTACAAAGCATTGCTTTCTATGAGAGATATTTCTATAAACCATATTTTAATTCCTTTACTTAACACAAATCTTAAGGAAATTGAAATATGATATTTAAGCTCACTATGGGATGTTCCTTATTGAAAATGGAATAAGTACCACCAATGATTTATGCACAGGGACACCCAAAAATATTCTAAATTATTGCGTTCTGTATAAATATTTCTATAAACCATTTTTTTGATAACTTTACACAAATCTTAATGAATTTGAAATATGTTATTCATATGCACAAAAGAATGATTTTTATAGCATATAGTTCAATTACCATTAAAATTTACAGGACCGCACAAAACTATTCAGTTATATGAAGGACTGTATAAGGACTTGTATTTTCATTCTTATTAACCATTTTAAAACTTTTTAACAAGGATTAAGTGTGAATAAAATTTGAATTAGTCCATCTACGTGTTTAACTGTTTGTTTGTCTGTCTGTCAGTCTGCCTGACTCCAGCGTTCATAAATATTTTCAGATTTCTTCAAAATAACATATATATTATTCAAGTTCATTATAGAACTGTTTGAAATGACATTATAGGCCCTGTACAATTTGTTTGTGTGCAGGGCACCCCAAAAAAGGACCAAGTATTCCGTTTAAGGAGAGAGATTTTTATAAATCACACTTAAATAATGTATAGAATATTATATGTTTATCATTCAGATTTACAGGGTTACATTAAAGAATTCAGATACATAAAGGACTACAATTGGAAATTGCTGTAATTGCATTTCTGTTTGAGTTAAATATTTTTAATACTTTCTAACAATGTTTAAGTGTTATTACGAGTTCAGCTGGTCTATCTGTCGGTCCGTTGAGTAATAACGTAGTAAAAGAACATTGAAAGTTAAATGATTCAACGAATACATACAGTTGGAAAGTGTTAATAATAAATTCGAACAGCATAACTTTTCATTCTTGTTTTATATTTATAACTTAGAAGCAGATTAAAATTTCACGAGAATCATATAATCTTTCTAATAAATATTTCATTTTTGAAAGAGCTGTTGTAATTCCTCACATTGATTGTTACAAAAATAGATGTTGTGGTATAGTTATATTTATAGAAATTATTATTTTTCATGTGAAAAAAAAAAACTGATTAGTGTGTTTTTTGTAAATAAATATTCTGAATAGGACCACAACAAAAAGTAACAAGATTATTAATATTCTATGACCAGTTTATTTTCCGCCACAAGTCATAGGTAGACTTTCTCATGAATTTTTCCTGATTTACGATAATCTCTAAATTTTTAATAAAATGAATTTATTTATTAAATATTATATAAATAGTGCTGTTAAAACTTTCGTCCTTATAAAACACTTCACTTCATAAATACCAAATAAGTAAAAATCCCCAATAACAATGAATTTATTAACAGGCAGCTTCATAAATATTATTTAGTCACTATATAAACTGTGGCGTTTGTATTCATTTGTAATTCAGTTTATAATTCATATTAAAAGATTATTGAATTAAAGATAATAAAATGTAATATTTTATTTTTTATATTCTTTTAATCAGTATGAACATATAAAAGTAAAATTCCTTTAAAAACTATATACTGCAATAAACTTATATTCCACTCATTTAAGTTCTCATCTTACAATAATTTTATTTACGATTCATCTAAAAAATATTTCTATAAAATATACAATAAAACCTTATATCAAATTACAAACTAACAGAAAATAGCCGCATCATTTAGTCTACAATAAAGAGCAAAAAAGAATTATAATGAAGTCCAATATTTTCTTCCTTTTAAAGTATGTCCATGGCACAGAGGGAGAAAATCGTCCGCTTTAGGAGAAGAAATTCAATACAATTCATCATTTTTTGTCGTCTGCCTCGTGCAAAACATATAAAAGAAAAACCGATTGGACAAATGATCCGAGCCGGCTGTAACTGGATTGCAACAGGCAATCCACTTTCAGCAAGTATAGAGAAATAAAACATAACCAAATCACTAAATCAATACAGGTCTTATTAGTAATTACTTTGGACAAAATTCTTCGAAAATAAATAGATATCAATGACTTTATACTTCCTCAATGCTTATTAAATATTTTCATGTACAAATATGTAGTAATTTGGGAAAAAAAAAAAAAAAAGTAAAATATTTTGCTTGAAAGATAAATTTGAATAAATGAATTTAAAAAAGAACAATTTACAAGCAAAAAATCAGAAACATTACCTATAAAAAGGTAATTTTATATTAATTGTTGAATAAAATCTTTATAAACAAACGCCATAAATTGCGAAATTATGTCACATTTGTTTCGGGTTTATATAATTATGAATAACTCTTCATCAGGCGAAAACAATTAGGCATGAAAGCATCCTAAAAACAACAACAATGTATTCATGCTTTTGAAGTTCATGATGTTTCCTTACAAAATTTGTATTCATCGTTATTCAACACCAGTATTCGTGTACATTTTTCTATATATTAGTTATTTATGTGTTAAACAAGTGATATCTGAAAACTAGCATGCATGGACTAATAAAACACTAATATGTGTATGTATCAAAAAATATAATAGTAATAGTCTACCTGCCAAAGAATTTTGTATCTGTAGGAGCATCGCTGAGGAGAAATACTCATGGGAGGAGTAAATTTTCAATAAAAATATTTTTCAAAAAAGAAAAAAAGAAAACTCGTCAATACCTTTAAAACAAAGTTATCGACTTTATTATTATTATTATTATTTTAATATTCTGTAAGGCACAAAATTGAGTTTATTTCGACATTATGATATTATGTGTTAAAATAAAATAATTTAAAAATAATAATTTGTACTACGTGAATTTGTATAGGAAGAAAATTTAGTGAGGGCATCGCCACAACATACTAGCTTTATGAAGGTATGAAACTATTGCAAAATATATAAATATAAATACCATTTTTATTATCTCACAATGTGGTCTAGAAATATTACACCG
Source organism: Salticus scenicus (assembly GCA_963930645.1). Lineage (NCBI taxonomy): Eukaryota > Metazoa > Arthropoda > Arachnida > Araneae > Salticidae > Salticus > Salticus scenicus. The sequence continues at coordinate 218,171,062 of OZ005655.1, read as the reverse complement.
AAAAAAAAGGCTCCACTACCCACTACATATAAAGTCTTGAAACAAATTTACCATCCTACATTTAGTATGCGTAGCATTTGAATAATTAATTTTAGAAATTAAATATTGCGCAAAAACTAAAATTTATGCCTTATACTTCTTAGATTTTTTTTTTTTTTTTTTTTTCAAGAATAATTTTAGTTCTAAATCCACTATTTCTGAACGTAAATTCGAGACTACTTTTTATTTTGTGCTGAATCCGAGCGGATATCTAAAGGTTATTCCAACACCTAAAAATTCCCGGCCGCTGGTGTCAAAAAAGAACGTCTACTCATGTGGGTGTTTGGACGATTTCTGTGCATTCTCCAGCCTCTTATAAAAATAAAATGGCTGTTGACATTTGCGGTTTGACCCAGCACGCTGCGGAATATCTAAAAACGTTGCGGTTTACTCAAGGGATGCTTTAGTTAAATAGACAGCAAACCTTTTCATGAGTACTGGGTAAATATCAACGCGCACTTTTTTTTTTTATTCAAGAGTTGATCTATCTATGTATTTATATGCGTCATGTGGTTATGATAACGCGTGTATTTCTTTTAAAAATACCCATTTATTATTGAATTAATATAGATATTATTTTAAATAGACGACAAACATAATTTATTTTATAAATGAAATAAGACTTCGTTTATCAAATATCCACATAAATCATTTTTTTTTTTTTCTCTCTTTATATTTCAAAATCTTTCAGTGTAATTTATCTAGTATTTAATAAATTTACTCGAAATATATAAAAAACGTATGACTAATTTCACTGTACAAATTGAAGAATTATAAATTTGAAATGAAAATTATTTCCTAAAAAAAAAAAAAAAAAAAAAAAAACTAGAAAGTAAATCAAACAATATTACGTATAATAACTAGTTTACATATGTGGACTCTACTCAGATCTCAATTATATGTTTCTGCTCAAATTCTACAGTAGTATATCTGCCACTAGAGTCCTGCATCGGGTCGGGTAACCCGATTTTACCCGAACCCGACTCGACCCGTGGGTCGGGTTCGGGTCGGGTTGACAGAATTTTTTCTCTTGCGGGTCGGGGTCGGGTCGGGTTGACTGTTCTTTTTTTCGTGCGGGTCGGGTTGACTGATTTTTTTTTTCTTGCGGGTCGGGTTCGAGTTCGGGTCGGGTTTGGTTTTCAACAAGTCGGGTCGACTTGAGAACACCTTTCAAAATATCTTTTTACAATTATAAACATAAATTTATAGGCATGTTTACAACTATGTAACTAATTTAAACATTCCGCACATACTAGACATGCGTCAGTTGGTTGTTTGGTTAGATGATTTAAGGCCGATTGACTCCAGATACGTCCTAGGCCTATAGGTGGAATGCCCTCCGTTTGAGTCTTTCTAAGGGGTCCTAGCCCGTATTTACGCTTGTTTCGGAGGAAACCACGGAAAACTCCGCACGGCTAGGTCCATGAGCGTGACCTGGTATCGAACCCGACACCTCCCATCTACCAGCTTCGAGCGCAGAACCGCGCGGCTGCTTGTGGGCAGACATGTACCGGATCTCCCTATTCGTATCCGCGGATATCCGCCAGAAAAATAGATCCGTATTTGTATCTGGATCTGTTTTCTTTTCTTCAACGAAACTAATATGTATCTTTTGTAGAAATTGTATGAAAATTAGAAATATATTATAAATCTTTCTCGACTGTTGCTAATATATAAATTAAAGAAATACAAATACAGTATAACCTCGCATTTACATTCTGGAAATTGAAAAGATTTCGCAGTTTACAAGCTTTTTTTTTTTTTTACTTTCTTCTATATTCAGTAAAAGAAAGTATTAGATTCTATCAACATTTGGTGTCAACCGCTCGACGGGTGGCACTGCTATACAGCAGTTTCTGCAATTTCAGGGGAGGTTATATCTCAGGTTCTGTTGCGTATAATCCAACAAAACTTGATATGTGAGACGACCAATATGAGATATTATGCTGATTCAATTTGAATGTCTATCAGCCAACAGGTGGAGCTGCTTCACAGCGATTTCCGCAATTTAAGGAAAGGCTATATCTCAAGAATTACTGCACAGAATTTCATATAAATTTGTATGTAGGTGCCATTTAATATATATTAGCGCCTGTCAACTTTTGGTGTAAACCGCTCAACAGGTGGCGCTGCTACACAGCGATTTCCACAGTTACAAGGAAAGCTATATCTCATGTTCTATTGTGTATCATGAAACAAAACTTAATATGTGAGAAGGCGAGATTGTGAGACATTATGCTGACTCAGTTTGAATGCTTGTCGGCCAATAGGTGGCGTTGTTATACTGCAAATTTCATCGATAACAGGATAGCTATATCTCAACTTCTACGCCATATAACTGTACGAACCATGATATGTGAGATAACCATTATAAAAGCGCATTGTTTAAGAAGTTATTTTTTGACGATAAAACTGTCTCTCTTTAGATATTTAGTGTTAGATTTCCCTAAGATGAAAATTATTTGCATTTCTCACGTTAAACTTTTTAATAATAGTTTTAATAAATTATTCGCACTTGTTAGTGAATTTGACAGAAAAATATAGAAGAATGTCTTGTGGTGGTCACAACATACTAGTTTTTTTTTTACAATTTACCAACTGTGTGACAATGAAAATTTACTTTATTTTATATCATGTTATATCATTTTACCTTGTTTTGCATGATTTTTAGATGAATAAGTAATGTTGATTTATTTTTCGGGTTTCGGGTCGGGTTCGGTTCGCAAAAAATTCTCTGTTGCGGGTTAGGGTCGGTTTTCGGGTTGATGAAAATTTTTTTGTCGGGTTTGGGTCGGGTTTCGGGTTGATTTAAAATTCATCTGTCGGGTTCGGGTCAGGTAAAACCCGAGCCGAGCAGGACTCTACCTGCCACCATCCCAATTAATATTCCGTAAAATTGTTAGTACCGCCCTTTTTTCCATTCCACTGAATATTTGAGTAATTTTCTCCAAATGTGATTGCGGATAAATACGAAGAATAATACTCTTTAAAAAAAAAGAGGGCGGGACTAAAAATTTTATATTTTATAAAAAATTTATAGAATATTAATTAGAATACTGGCAAGTATGCAGTGGGCCATACTAAATACCCCTCCCAATATATCCCCAATGTATATCCTCCCATCTTTAGAAGAAAAAGAAAAAAAAACTGCCGAAGAAATTTGCAGATAATCTGAAGTTTTTGGAATAAAAATAATAAAATCGCAGAATAACTGCAGATTAAAAACAAATCATTTGCAGTTTGGAAGCAAGTAATTTTTTTCTTTTCTCTTAAACTTTTTATTGTTCCAAATACCTTCTAATTATCTACAAATTTGTACTTTTTTTTTTTTTTTTTTTTTTTTTTTAAACTTTTTTAAAGTTTTTCTGGAGATTTTTTTTTAGCTGGGCTACCTCTAATTCGATACATTTACCTTGTTCTAATTTGCTAATTAATTTTATTAAGGCCAGTTTCGTGTTTTATTCCATACTATTTTCTATTCAATAATTCCGATATGCAAGCTTAATGTGCAATACTGCCCTAATCTGCTTGGTAATCAATTTCGAATTACTTAAGAAACTTTTGATAATCAACTAATATTCTTGGATATTCAAGTAATGTTTATACTAGTACCATAAATGCTTTTTTTTTTTTTTTTTCCCTTGAAGCGACATGTTTACAATTAATATTATTCTCACATTGCACATTTGTGTGAAATTTTTCGCTTTCCTCACTTGTTTAGAGAGTAATAAATTTCGAATAAATTCACAAATTTTTTAAAGCAATGTATTGAAATTCGACAAGGTTCTTGCCAGTATTATAATCTATATTTTAAAACTTGTCCGACATTTTTACGAGGAAAATAATCTTCATAATGTGCGTTTATGTAAAATTTTGTTCTATTCTTCCACTTCGAATAACTTACGAAAGTGTTCAAAGTAAAATACTGAAACTTGATAAGGTTCTTGCTAGCATTATAATCAATATATTAAAACTTGTCTGACATTTTTACGACGAGAATAATCCTCATAATGCATATTTAAGTGAAATTTAGCTTTATTCTGATATATTAAAAAAATATCCTAAATTCTAAATTCTAAATTCTAAGTTTTACGAAGTACAATGTAGAAACTCAATAGGGCTCTTGCCAGTGTCATAATTAATATTTTAAAACTGGTCCAACTTCTTTACGTTGATCCTTATTAAAATAGTGTTTACACTAATTAAAATAATTAATTAAACTAATTAATTAATTTACCAAATAGCAGGCGAACAACGAATCTATTTTGTTATTTTCGAATTTTTCTCAAAAACAGTAAAACGTCAAAAAAAGAGGTAAAAAAATTCATAAAAAGCAAATTTTTTATACCTATAATTTAGTGTGGAATTAACAGTATAACACTGCCATAAAAAGTGAAAATCAAAACAAATAAATATATTCGTAATTTCTATATTGATATCTTGCCAAAAAATTATAAAATTCGTTCGTAAATGAAATAATCTGGAATGAAAGCATTTCCTACAGAAGATTTTGCAAATATTATTAAAAAAAGTTAAGAAAGAGAGACTTCTTTTTTTTTTTTTTTCAATTCTGACATAATTTAAAATATTAATAATATATATGTATATATATATATATATATTGAAAATAATTTCAAACATTATATAAGCTGGTCTACTAGTTTTAAAAGGGATTTATTTTCTTTGAATAATTCTAGCAGTTACATAATATAAATAATTACTATAATGAAGCATTCATGTATTTTCTAAACAAATTTAAGAGGCGGAAGAATGAGTTTCATTTCTAGCATAATAATGATAACTCATAAGTTAAATAACCTGGAGTGAAAGTACAGGATGTAGAAGTAATTATCCATTATGTAAACATAGCAAATGTGAAATTTGCTTTTATTCCAATTAAAAAAAACGGTCACATTATAAAGCTTTTTTTTTTTTTTTTTTTTTTTTTTGGTAAATTACCGTTTTAAGATTATGGAATTTTGGTTACATGTGCACTGAAATATAAATAATATTATAGTTTTAAAAAATTAAGGAACACGCTTTTATAGAAATGTGAACTAAAAAGCACAAAATATCTATCTTAGTATTAAAATGCAGGGTAAGAGAAAATCATGTGAGTGACACACCATAATATTTACATACATTTAAATCTTTAATTAAAATAATTTAGAATTAAACAAAAACCATTTTTTAAAAAATCTCCCCTGACTGGGCTCGAACGCTAGATCTTTAGGTTCGTAGCACGGAGCTTTATCTCACAGCCACAGCGTTCACGTAGGGCAAGTCTTTTTTTACAATATAGATTTTTTGTTTGCTCCCAGAGCGGTTACAATGATACAAACATACATACAGGTGAAGCTAATAAAAGCGTGTTAAAAAATTAGAAAGAGAGACCTTTTTTTTTTTTTTTTTTTTTTTTTTTCCCAATTTTGACATAATTTAAAATATTAATAATCTATAATAATATATATATATATATATATATATATATATATATATATATATATATATATTAAATAATTTCAAGCATTATATAAGCTGGTCTACTAGTTTTAAAAATGGATTTATTTTCTTTTGAATTATTCTAGCAGTTATATAATATAAATAATTACTATAATGAAACATTCATGTATTTTCTAAACAAGAGGGGGAAGAATGAGTTTCATTTCTAGCAAAAAAATGATAACTCATAAGTTAAATAACCTGGAATGAAAGTGCAGGATGTAGAAGTAATTTTACGTAAAACATAGCAAATGTGAAATTTGCTTTTATTCCAATTAAAAAAACGGTCACATTATAAAGCTCTCTTTTTTTTTACTTTCTCTTACCCATAAGGTAGAGAACGTATTGTTTTTGGGTCAAATTTTTGAACGCGAGATTTTGTTATATTTACACGTTTTGAGGTCCCCTGAGTACGAAAATCATGTTTTTAGCAAATGGTCTGTGTGTATGTCTGTATGTCTGTGCGTCTGTGTGTCTGTATGTCTGTGTGTCTGTGTGTCTGTCTTTTATCAGCATATCTCAAAAACAAATTATGGCAGAAAGTTCAAACTTGGTATTCTAAATGTGTATCATATAGGGATGCTACAGTAAGCTTTTCGTTAAGATCAAGCAAATGGTTCGTGTACAGGGAAAATTAAGAGAATTCTAATACATTGCGTCTATGGGGGAAGTTGCAGGAAAGTAGAGTTTAACGTCTATAGACTGTACTAAACCAAATGAAACGAATATATATTTTTTGTAATAGAGATAGTTAACTGGGAAAAAATTTTTTGTGTATGTAGGAGCCTCGCCTCCACCACCTGGGGGGGGGGGGAAGTCCCTCCTCGAGGGGAGTAATTTTTCATGATGTGTATCTTTCAAAAGAGCTCGCCAATACCTTTAAAACGAATGGTTGAACCATCGATCTGCGATAATTTAAAACAAATTTATCGATTTTTTTTTTTTTACTTTTAACGAAAAAAAAATTAAAAAAAAAAATCGTACTTTTTTTTTTTTTTTTTTTTTTTTTTATATTGAGAATAAAATTATCATATAAAACTCTTCAGAAGCCTAATATGAATTGTTTAACATAGGTTTACATAACAGTACTCGTTATCGTACCTATTAATCCGCAACCTGTATTTATAGTATTAAATTTCAGGGTAAGAGAAAGTCGTGTGAGTGACACACCAGATGATTTTTTTGGCAAATTACCGTTTTAAGATTATGAAATTTTGGTTACAGGTGCACTGAAATATAAAAATAATGGGTGTAATAATAGGTCAACAATATTAAGTGTATTAAATATCTTCAAATCGTTTTAAATTTAAAAATAAAATTCAAAATTTATTTTAATTAATTAATTATTTCTATTTATTTCTATTTATTTCATTTATTTTTCTTATATTTTATTTATTTTTCTTATACCTATTAGTACATACTTGCCAACATCCTAATTAATATTTCGTAGTGTTGTTAGTCCCTCCCTCTTTTTCAAACCAGTAAATTTTTAGAGTACCATAAAATTTTGGATATATACACAAACAGATACACTGAAACGTATTTTCTAAATTGGTTAAATCGTGTTCATGACTTCTCAAAACGTGTAAACCCATCGAAAACCGGAGATTGAAAAACATTTTCACGAATCCAATGCTTTTTTTTTTTTTTTTTTATCAAATAAAAAAGAAAGTAAAAAAGTTTGTGTTTGCAAATAGCAATACATATTAAAATCCGAATAAACTATTTGCACTGAAGATGGTACGCTTAAGACTATCGAAACAGCTGTATGCATCTCAGATATTTTTCTTTGGCGTTTCTGACGTAGAAGTTTATTCGGATTTCAATATTCCAACGCCAAGTCTCCTGTTATTATTAGCAATACATATTACTGTAAAAGATTAGAATGAATTACGTAAAAGTATTATTATGTTATGTACAAAATAGACGAAAATACTAATAAAAAAAAAAAATCATTATTTATTTAGAAAATATTAATGATTTCTTTTTAACATAGAATGAATTCTGATTCTTTAAAACACAGAGCAAAATAAAGTCTACCATTGTAATAATAATACATAATACTAAGAAGTAATTGTGAAATTTGCATAAAAATACGTTCATGTTCCGAACAAAATTACGAAACAGATTTCCACCGAAGCTTAAGAAACTGCATTACCTAGAAATTTTTAATACTTTCTTCGTATTTTTAACTCAGCATGAATTATTTTTAATCAATACACACAGCGAAATGTAGTCTAATTTTTACGTTCTATCAAGAGATGTTTACTCAAATTGTGCAAAAATACTGTGTACAAAGGTAACAAAAATATTCCATTTAAATTTGAAAAAAAAAAAAAAACATTACACAGAAAAAAATATTAACAATTTATTCTTATTTTTCAACATACCGTGAATTCGGTTTATTCAAAGAACAAGGGATAATAAAGTTTAATATTGGGAATAGCAATACATAATTGTAAGAGAAATTCACACATATTGCACAAAAATACTTAGTCTGTTCAATATTACAAAATATGTTACGTAAAAAAAAAATGAATACTTTTTTCTTTATTCATAACATAGTGTCAACTGATCGACATTCCTTCTTCCGAAGAGGAAAGTTATGAAATTCTTTTCAACATTCGAGACACGGAAAAAGAAAAAAAACGAAATATCGATCTTTAAAACTCCCGACTTGAATTCACAGTTTATCAGGAAATGTTTTCGATTGCATGGTATGAATTTAAACAAAGAAAAGAACAGTCTCGTTTGGTCACAGATAAAAATATTTAAATTTGAAAGCTTGATAATATGCAAATATAATATTTATATGAATAATTTATATAATAGTAATAATAGATTAACAGATTTTTCTTTAAGTAATAAATGGGAAAGTAATAAATGGTGAAAAAACTAAAATTTTTGTCAGCAATAGTTTTAAAATTCTTTTTACTAAATACAGAATCCACAGTCATGGCAAATAATCTGGTGTGTCACTCACACGACTTTCTCTCACCCTGCATTTCAATACTACTAACATAGAGTGTAGATTAAGTTATATGATCAATAAAAGTAAGACAGCAAAGATTTACTTAAAAATTAATCTAAAATAGGTTTAGAAACAGTTTTATTTGACATATAATTATGCGTGACGGTGGCTACACTACATCATCCCTCAATCTCCCATTTAATTATAATACCAATATTTATGAAAAAAAAAAAATTCAAAACTGTTATTAATTTGCCTTTTAAATTGCCAATCTAGATCGAATTTTTCAAGTTTCAAACTAATACGAACTTTAAAACACTAAATTTTAATATCCTGCAACTATTTGTTTTTAAATTATATTGATAACAGATACACATAGAGACCAACCGCTACAAATTAGAATTTCTAATTCAGGGCAAATCAAAACGTGATATTATACGAAAAACCAGAGTTAAAAATAGAGCATAAAAAATATTTTGTTTATAGTATGGGTACGAAAAAAGAATTTTCCATCCTGAGCAGTGTTTGTTGACATAGTAAAATGTAGCAAAGCACTACCATCAATTACATTCACAAGAACAGAACGTTTAGCTTGTCCCGCGATAGCAGCCGCAGAAATCACGCTATTGACTTGAAATTTGGCACACGTATTCATGAGCCACATGGAATTAGCTGCATAGTTTTTGGTGTGTATTCCATTTATAGTACGTGTACAGGGATACAACAAACTTTTTCTTATCATTACGGCCTATGGACAGAATTAGCATGTATCGCGATAGCGGCCGCAAAAATCACGCTATTGACTTGCAATTTGGTACACATGTTCATGAGCCACACCGAATCAGCTGAGTAGTTTTGGGTGTGTATTCCACTTGCAGTTCGTGTACAGGGACACGCCAAAGTTTATCTTATCATTATGGCCTATGGACAAAATTAGTGTGTTCCGCCATAACGACCGCAAAAATCCTATGACTAACTTGCAAATTGGCACACACGTTCAGGCTCTGTAAAAAAAAATAGCTATATTAATTTTTATATCTATATTGTTTATGGACTGTACAGGAACACGTCAAAGTTTTCTTATCATTACGTTCTATGGGGTGAATTTCGTTTAAACGAATTTTAACTACGTTACTCTACATTCAACAAAATTAAATTGGAGTGCATTACTGAGACACTTAAACTGATGTTTTCTGCAGAAAATATGTGCTCTTAGGCTTCCTAATTAATATACAGGACATTACAAAAGTGTTCTGACAATATCACGTAATCATCAAAATTATGTCAATTTTCGAACCATTGTTCATGAAAAACGTAAAGTAAGTTGAATAGTTTTTACATATGTATACAGTGTTTATGGATCCTTTACAGAGACACGCGAAATAATTTAATGACATTATTGCCTATGGAAAATTTTTTATTGAAGCGCATTTTAACGCGTTTATTCTGCATTCAACATAATGGAATTAACAAACATTATAAAGATGTATAAAAGCATGTTTACTCTAAATAAAGGGATATGTATACTCTAAATGATTTATTTATGGGACCAGACAAAAGAATTTAGATGACATTCTGTAATCATCCAAATGATGTCAACTTAGGGTGAAATATTAATTAAATACAATTAATTAAATAGGCGTATTTTTTTTTTTTTTTTTTTTTTTTTTAGTGTATAAAATTACTGTGGCTCCTTTTCCGGGATACAAAAGAATTTCGTACTATTACGGTCTGTAGTCGGTATTTCTTAAAAGTGTATTTTAGCATAGTTATACCCTATTAAATATAATGAAATTTTGTTAGAATTTTAAAAGTATGTTTATCTGTGGAAAAGTGTAGCCATAGAATTGGTAATTAATTTACAGGGTTATACAAAATAATTCCGATATGTTATGTAATCTTTTTTGAAAGAAATCTAGAACAAGCATTTATGAATTACAGGGAATTAATACAAGACTATCAGTTATTATGAATACATATATATACAGATATTTACAGATAGTTATAGAAAGAGATACAGCAGAGGGTTGGGGACACGGCAACCGCCATCAGAAACGTTTCTGTTTGTGAAGGAAGTCAGTGGAATCAATATATATATATATATATATATATATATATATTTATATAAATATGATCTGGAAAATAATGCATAATGCAAATAGGACGTTGAGGCTCCTGATCTGCAGATCCACTAGTCTATAAACTATATGCACATCACATTGTGTACTTAAATTTAGTTTTATATGAAAAACACATAACACAAAATGATATAAGCTTCCAGCAATTTCCAAGTATAGCCTCAATATAACCAAATACTTTGAATAGCCCTGTAAGCGAACGATGAATGATTTCTATAGCACAATCTACACAAAACATGCTTTTATGTATATATATTTTTATATAATATGTTCATTCCATTTTGTTTAAAGCAGTCTATAGACATTACACTGTACTAACTGGAAATTTTCCCCATAGACGTAATGTATTTGAATTCTCTTAAATGACCTTGTACACGAAATATTTGCTTAATCAACACGAAAAGTTTGGAGTAGCATATCATTGTTTCATAATTATATAATACAGATTTAGAATACCGATTTTGGCCTTCCTACTACTATTAATTCGTGAGATATGCTAGTAACAGACACCCACACAGAGAGACCGACCGCTGAAAATACGATTTTCGGATTCAAGAGACCTCAAAACGTGTCAATATAACAAAAAAATTAATTTACAAAATTTGACCCAAAAACAATACTTTCTCTACCATACATATGGGTAAGAGAAAAAAAAAAAAGTTGGGAAGGAGCCAAACAAAACACAAAAGCTGCATATCCATCTTTTTGTTTATGTATGTGCCTGTAAGCAGAGTCAAATGCAAATCCAGCTACAAGAAAAAGAACATAGGTTACATTTCCAGCTTATTTTATTTTATTTAATACTTGTTAAATTTCCTGTAAACGGGATAAGTTGTAGCACAGCAGCGCCACATGTCGGCCGATATGCACCCAAATTAATTTTTTTTTTAAATGTCATCAAAGTCCTTATATATGCGTAAATTTTTGTTCATTTATACACTATGGAATCTAAAATATACTGAGATATAGCATTTCCTTAAATGAACATAGCAGCGCCACTTATTGGGTGATATAGCCTAAAATCTAATCAGCAACAATCTTGGTCAAAGTCCAATCAGATATAAAGTTTTATTCAATTCCGCCCATTGGTCCGTGAGATATAGCATCAAGAAAATTTGACTAACACACAGACACCGAGACAAACAGATAGACGTTTTTTAAAAATTATTAAATCGTATCAGGCCATCTCAAAACCTGTAAGTCCATCGAAATCCAAAAGTCAAATACATATCCGAATGCAATATTTTCTTATGTACATAGAAGAAGGTTTAAAAAAAAAAAAAAAAAAAAAAAAAAAAAGTTTAATAGCCCTTGCCTAAAGTAATACTGTTAGAATCTCGTGTAATAGCAATTTTTATGTCTTGTACGCTTCTGCATCTTTTGGAATTTCTCTGGAACAAATGCTTCTACGTCGAATGGTTGTTTTAAAAATTTCTCAAATTATACACACAAATTCCATTAGTCAGAACAATACTAAGAAAAATTATGCCGATTAAACAATGAATGAAAAGCAATGTTATATTTTTCTGATGATTTTTAGAGCTTTTTCTTTTATTCTGTTGGTTAAAAATGGATTTATCCAATAGAATAATTGTGTAAATTTCTATTATTACATCCATAGCATACATGTTTTATGACTATAATAAATGATTTGCTAAAAATTAAATATATAGTCATAGTTTCATTTAAAATGCATTCTTTAACATTGTTTACATTCACTATTTAATGAAATCTGTTTATAAAGACAATATAAAACTATGTTTAATTGCCTGGTAGAACTAACAATTTTTATCGATAACAAAAACCGTCTAAATTTCCCTTTTTAAGATTTTACTTTCCAGAAAATTCCAGAAACTCAAAAAATTAATTTTGAATGACAGACAATTGGAATAGATAATAGCTTGAAATAAAAAAATTCAAAGCCTTTTTTTTTATCCCGTTTTCGTAAAACATTAAATCTGACATCTCAAAAATTTTAGCAGGGTATTGAACGGAAAGAAGTATTACAGAAAATCCGTTTTAAACGGACGAAAGAATAAAAAGCCCTATAGTGTAAGATTTCTGAATTGTAGAGAAGATATTTTTTTTCTATTCTCTAATACGTTAAGCCTAAAAATTAGTAAGTTAGTGTAGTATGGGAGATAAGGCCAATTGACTACACATTATTCTGGAATGGGTGGTGTGCCCTCTTTTTGGTTCTTTTTAGAGGTTCTCAGCTCATATTCAAGCCAGTTTCGGGCAAGATCGCCGACAACTCTGAACAGCTAAACTAACAACTAACAAGCGCAATTTGGCTTCGAATTCGGCACCTCTCCTTTTACAGATTCGTGACCAGTACCTCTCGACAACTGGTGGGACAAAAACTATTAATAGATAGCTATGAATACATTACATTGCTTTTCAATATACGTTATATTTCATCATGTTATCTCCATAATTAATTTTCAAGTGCCTATCTCAAAAACGTATCAAGATGTTTTTAAAGTATTTTTTGCATATAACAGGACAGTAATTAAATAATTTTTATTCAATATTCTATCTAGAAGAGAACAAACATAGAAGGTGATTTGATTTACAATTTAATAATTTCATATATATATATATATATATATATATATATATATATATATTGGGTTGTTCAGGAAGTAATTTCGTTCAAAGCAGAGGACTTAATTGTATTTTGTTTTTCACACCATTTTCACAATTAAGCTTCATTATCATTATATATTGTGATAGCTGATATAGCAAGCTTTACTTGTGAAAAAGTTTGTTTGATTCTGCACAACAGTTTTTGCTTGGTGCCCTATCAAATAAAGAAAGTCGGAAGCAGTAATTTCGGCATATTTTATTTTTCACTATCAAAAAGGAGAAAATACTATTCAAGCAAGGAAAGAAGTATCCGTTGTGTATGGAGAAGATTTATTGACAGAACGCCAGTGTGGAAACTGGTTTACAAAATTTTGTTCTGGCAATTTTGATGTTGAAGATGCATTACGTACTGGAAAGCCAGTCGATGCTGGTGAAAACAAAATGAAATACTGATTTATGAAAAGCGCCAAGTAATAACTGGTGAGATCGCTAAGAGATCGATCAAAGTGCAGAATATATAATTCAATAAAATATTTATACACTATAAGAAAATCGTCTTTCATTTTCAAAGAAAAAAATGAAATTACTTTCTAAATAACCCTATATATATACAAGGCTCCAGGATTTTGAAAAAAAAAAAAAAAAAAAAAAAACTAGTCGCCAGCAAATATTTCTGTTAGTCAGTAAAAAAAAAAAAAACTTTCAATAATTCTTATTTAATTTTGAATTCACTTTAATATAAAAATTAAAATTATATGCATAAAAACCAAATGTTTGCTAGGCTATAATTATACATAAGGAAACACCTGTTTAAATTTAGCATCACGAAACCGGTTTTATTATTTTCACTAAACAGATATCCATAGGCATTAATTCATTATTACACCTGCACAATGATTAAGCACCAGGTCGCTAAGCTCGTGCAAACAGGAGCAGTGTAAAACAACTTCCTAAATCGGTACACTAATATAACACCGAGGTGTGAAACGTACATTGAGAAAAGTGGTGTAAATCTTCCAATGGTGTATTGGTTCAACATAGTGTCTCAAAACGTAGACAGAAGAGCAAAAATTAAAATGGCGAGAGTTAGAGTACATTTAGAATGGAATAGGAGCCCGATTCTGGTACGAATTTTTTCACTAAAATAAAAAAAAAAAAGTGTTGAGTTCTCTTAAAGTTGAAAGCAGAGACGCCAGTTAAAATATATTAGTCGCCAATGGCGACCACGTGACGAGCTCATGTATATGTATATAATTCCTAGTTTCAACTAATTAATTTAATGTTTTTTTTTATTTATTTTGGGTTCATTTTCGTTCTTGATTTGTGGTTCATAAATGGTTACGGTTTAGGTCAATGAGAAATTTAGCGTAGATTCTCTTTAACACTAAAAACCATTTACTTTACATGCTTTGAGTAGCTATATATATATATATATATATACATATATACATATATATATGTATATATATATATATATATATATATATATATATATATATATATATATATGTATATATATATATATATATATATACATATTAACATCACAAGAATATAATATTGCGAAATTATTATCTCTAAATGGCAATATATACCATATGTTCACTTAAAAGGATAACTTTAAAAATCAAAATTTGGATATTTGTTTAAAAAATGTTATAACTGCCGTTTAAACATATGTACAAATAAATACAACGGTTTCACTGGTCATTATAAAATGTTTTAAGTTAATTTTATACTAATAGTATTATATGTATTATATATAATCACTGTGTGTTTAAACACGTGTTTAATTCGGCATTTGACTTGACTTCAAAATTTCAGTTTTTGCTATAAAAAATTGTAGAGAGTTTAGCATGACCTGAAAAAAAAAATAAAAGAAGAAGAAGAAGAGAAAAAAAAAAAAAAAAATCGGAATATTGAAATTTTTATTTATTTGAATATTTTTTTTTAAACTAAACAACAATGTTGTTTTTACTCTTGCAAGCTAGAAATATTTGCTAAAAGTTATAAATAAAATGAATACCAAAACCTCGAATATCAAAATTGCACAATTAAAATATATACTGTATTTAAATTTTAAAGAGTTTTTATTTTTTGGTGGGAAATTTTTTTTACAAAAGTTATTTGTCATCTGATCTAGGTAAACATTTGTAATCCAAATTTCACATAAAATTTGATACGTTAATTTCATATAAAATTTCATATGTTTTAATATAAAATTCAATATGCAAATTTTAATAATAATAATAATAATAATAATAATAATAATAATAATAATAATGTTACATTGCGTATTATGCTTTTAAGCTTAAGGTGGCAGAGACGTTTCGGTTGTTGCTTTTAATAGCCATGTATTTTTTAACTATGCATGTATCAATATAAATTTTTTTTGAGATATTAACAAGAAGTTCAAGAAATATTAGATGCAAATTATTTACTCTTACGTATTACAATTTTTTTTATAATAGCACTGTAAACATACGTATTTTACTCTTAAGGATTTTTTCACTTTGGTACACTTTTCTAAAAAAAATAATGAAAATCTTACCTTGAAATCATGCATGATGATATAAAATACTTTTGTTTATGTACTGAACTTATTTTATGTTTTGTTGTTCTATTTTTAAAATTATTAAAAAAAAAAAAAAATGGCAATTTTTACTTATTAGAAATATGCATTTTTTAACATATATTTTCGCTCTTTAAAAAAAAAATATCACAAGGTATATACATAAAAAAAAATAGGTTGACTATATGCAGAGACACTTATTTTATTTCCCTCTAAAATTTCAAGGAACTACTTTCAACAGATTTTTCACAAAGTGTGCCAAAGTGAAAAAATCCTTAATACTATTATATATATATATATATATATATATATATATATATATATATGTAACACATAAGAGAAAATAATTTGCATCAAATATTTTTTTTGAACTTCTTGATAATATCTCATAAAAAAAATTATATTTATACATGCATAATTAAAAAATATATGGCTATTAAAAGCAACAACCTAAATTTCTCACTTCACGGTCGCCGCAAACTTCTCAGTCCCCTTAAAAATTCTGTATCCTTTTTTTATCAATAAAGTATATAGGATTCTTCATATTCAATGATATTCCAAAGCAAAAATGAATTTATGTGAAATCTGATGCATAAATTTCTAATAAATAAAATACTTTCACTGTTAAATTGAATACTATGCTTTTAGCCTTAAATTTTAATATTATTATTTTGTGAATAAATTATTTATATGATTCCAGAGAAAAAAAAAATCTTTAAAAGGTACTAGAAATAAAAAAGCTTTTAGAAAAGTGCTTTTTAATTTAATCAATTGACACACATACACTCATGAAAACAAAAGTCTAATTTTGTAATAGTATTTGAAAAGATTGACATTTCGATTATTTTTTACCATGTACTTTTGTTAACTCACAGCTGCTATTAATAGAAAAAAAAAAGATAAGCAGATTACATTTAAATTAAAATCTGCACTAATCACGTGATTTTGTTTTGTTCTTTTTGAAGGCCGTTTATTTCAAATTTTTTCAGTTAATTCAACAGTTGGAAGGAATTGGAATATAACTGCCCAGCTGCTAAAAAAAAAAAAAAAAAATCTGATGAAAAAAGTCTCGCACCTGCAACTTTTGGCCAATTAGGTTCTTTTTTCATACATGAGTAATAAAGATTGTTACGCACGCGTGCATTCCTACACCTGCAATACTAACAATACTGTATGTATGCATCGAAATGTTTAGAAGAATATGCCGATTTAGATTCTGATAAATGTAAATTTTATCTATCTTTAGTAATAATCTTTAGTTCTATGGAATCCTAATATATTTTTTAAATTAGCACATTTTTTAATAACACGCACTCATATATTTCTATAGAGTATATTTAAATATTTGTGTCATACTTTGTATCAGATAACTGATATTTACTTAGGGAACATATACATGTAATAAACGAGCTGTTATCATAACGAAAAAAAAAAAATCTACTGTGCGATTTTCATGCAGATGCCCGTTTTGGCACGTTTGGATGCACGTTTGCAGATTCCTTTATTCCTTTATTTATTTATTTATTTATTTTTATTTATTTATTTATTTATTTATTTTTTTTTTTTTTGCTGTGATACATGCATATATATATGCGTTTATGTATGCATGTGTGTACGCGTGTAATTGATTAAGATAATATCTAAGTGCTGCGATCGAGCTCATACTGGGTAAGCACATTAAAGGCCACTGTAACACAAACGATATAAATTTTTATGAATAGAGAATTTGTAGTTTCTTTTACAGAGATTAAAAAAAGAATGTATTTATATTATGGCTTATGAATTCAAATAATTTGACATGACTTTTTATACTGTTGCGTATTTTAAAATAGATCAAAACGGCATACCTACAATTCTCGAAGAACGGAACGAAAATCTCCCTCAGGCCCCCTAATTGTAGTCCCTCTTATATTGAGGGCCCCCTTGGATTTCTTCACTTCAGTTTATTACTATACAAAATCCTTGAAGTATATTTTAAGATTGATTCAGAAACACGACCCAAGAGTGCTAGGGTCATCAGCCCAGCTTGCTCTGCCTTAGTCAAGCTTTGCATAAAGGATTTTTATTTGTTTGTTTGTTTGTGTTTGTTTTAGAGTTAGCGTCTTACGGTCTCTTTTTATACATTAAGGCTCTTCAGAAAAGAACCTACGGCTTAAAATGGAAATGCAGCGAATGTTTGATTAAAATAATGCCACGACAACTTCACCCGATACATATACTTAAAAGTTAAGGACCCCTCATGACTAGAGGCCCAGAGCGGTCCGCTCCCTCCGCCCCACCCTTGGTACGCCACTGTGCGACACTAATACGCGATAAAATAAATTTAATAAACTATGTTAATTGTGGGAAGTAATATATGTAGCACTTATTTACTATATAATTCTTTTACAAATGAAATAATTCTCACGTATTACGTGCTGTGAATAGTAATGTTCTTTCCTAACGGCTTAAGGGGTGGCTCACTAGTTGATGTTAAATTGTTTTGAATAAATATATTTCGGTGAAACAAAATCATGAACGTCTATTTATCATGTAATCAAATTTTTCCTTTGCAACCTGCTACCCGACCAGATGATGATTTAACCGTACAAGGCTCTTTTTTTTTTTTTTTTTTTTTTTTGTGCGCGACAAAAATATATAGGTTGTAATTAGTGATCAAAAGATAGGAAAAACTTATAAAAATAAAAATAAAACCATATTTTACGGAAAAATCAACTTTTTAGCTCAACGTACCGTATGGGGAACATACATAAAAATATGATTTACTAATACGTTTACCATTGTAATATTAAAAAAAACGACTTACCTCTGCAAAATATACACTTCGTTATAACACACAGTATTTTTTTTCGAGTCAAAACTGTTCTATAACTATTCTTTTTTTTATTTTTGAATTCAGGCAAACGACTAACGTATCACTTTCATTCAAATTTCACACTGAGTGCACTATAACAAAAACACGAACGACATCTTTAGGTAAAGATTCGTATTACTACATTGCTAAATGTCAGTAGCTTCTATCAAGATGTCAAGAGATGTCGCTACTAATAGTTTTATAGCTATAGGAACGATTAAAGTCGGGGTTTCACATATGGAACTGGGTGCCTTGTAGGGTTAAATTTTTGAATAGAAATAATTTTTTTAAGCTACGCCTTTTTCTTTAATTTTAGTTATTTATTACTATTAGTAGTAGTAGTAGTACAGGTCGTACTATTTATTTCAGACTATGTCGCTACGCTACCAATTTTTATTTATCTCCTTAAATGAACGTGCAATCTTTTTTTTTTTTTTTTTTTTTTACCTAAATACATAAAGCTGAAAATTTGTATCTGTCTGAATTATTAGATTTTATCAAGAATTGGTACACATATTAATCAGAACGTATCTAGCTAACGCCGTATTTTTAGTTCAATCGGATAATTGGTTCAAAAGGTATTCAAAAAAAAAAAAAAAAATTAAATTATTTATATATATAAGATGCCAAAAATAAATACATAAATAAATAAATATATTACTTTTTATATTAAAAAAAAATAATAATAAACGTAAAAACATTTTTTTTTTTTTTTTTTTTTAAATAAAACTGAGAAAAATCATGCTAAACAAATGGAACAGCTTTAGCATAGGACTCCTTGACAAAATTTTAATTTTGCACCGCTCGGGCGTTTCACGCTGAGATTTTTACAAACGGAATTGCAATAGCTATTTTAATTAATCCTGAAAATGACAACAAAAATTTGAAGGTCGCCAAGAGGCTCCTATGATAAAGCTATGCCAAATAAATTTTAAGAAAAGAATATTGGTAACTGACGGTAGGGAATGAAACACAGTTACTGCGTGTTTTTATATGGAAGAATAGATTAAAATAAGTCCTGCTGTACTAAGTTAAATTCTGTTTTGTGCAGAATTTTATATTTATTACTTAGACAACAAAAACAGATTTATAATTTTATTACCATTATTATTGATTCATTTAGAAACGAAAAAATATTAATATAGCATTACAGATGTATCTAAAGCCTTATTAAAGATATTCTAAAAAATTATAATACTGTTGTGTTCATTACTTTATAAAAAATGATTAAGATATCTAAATTCATATGTCTTAATTCAGTTAAAATTATACACCATATTAGTATTATAATTTATTCGCATTATTATTATATTCACTCCCTTTAACTAAAATGAAATGAAACTATATGAACAACATATAAAACATACCCCATCAACTTTACGTTCATTCAACAATGCTGGAAGATTCTATAAGCTATCTATCAAACAGCCAATGAAAATACGCTCTTTAATTAAAAAGTTACAATTTTGAAGTGTTATATAAAACAATTATTAATACGGGATTAGTCTATTTTTTTATCAACCAATTAAACAGCTATATAAACAATAACACTCATTTTAACACTGATAAAAATACTTCAAACAGGGGGGGGGGGGAACACACAAAGTGGATCTTATTTTAATGGATGCTTGTTAGTGGTAAATCCTTTATCACAAACATTAGATAAATTTTCTTAACATAAATCTAGAACATTTAAGTCTGCGGCCACACACAGACTGTTTTGTTTCCTAATAAGCTCAGATAACAAAATTCAGTGCGTCGTCTCGTCCGGTGAAGACTGAACTTCGAACTTTCATCACAATCTTGGTGTTTCCCTTGTTAATAATAGGTAAATGTTGGGCAGTTATTATTTGTTTGATGGTTTTCTAGAGAGAAAAAGTGATAAGATTCGTTTTTGTTGGGTTTTGAGGCAAGAGAGATGATTGATGATCTTAAAAATGTTTATACGTCAGTCAGTTTAGTAATTCATGTTTGGAGATATTTGCGAGGAGTTAATTTAAGCTAGCATTATTAATTGGCATAATATTAGAATTGGCACTTTGAAGTTTAAACTTCAAAACTTCATCACAACCTTGGTGGTTTTTTTTTTTTTTTTTTTTTTTTTTTTAATTAAGAGATAAATTTTAGATAGTTAATATAAGACCCATTTTTGTTAAGTTTGGATGAAAAAAAAAAAAAGAGGACTGACGAATGAGAAAATGTTCGTGTATATTAATCAGTTTAGTAATCCGTGCTCTCAGAGGAATTAATTTAGTTTCAAACTTTTTCATAATCTTGGTGTGACTTCTTATAAAAAGGCAAATATAAAGCAGTTATTGTTTGTTTGTTCGGTTTCTAGTGAGAAAAAGTGATAATATATTTCTTGTTTGTTGCTTTTCAGGCAAGAGAAATTATTGAAGATCTTGAAAATGTTTGTATGTTAGTCAGTTTAGTAATTCATGTTTGAAGATATGAGACAGGAGTTAATTTTAGTTGATATTATTAATTAGTATATTATGTTCGGTACTCTGAAGTTCAAATTTCGAAAAATTATCTCAATCTTGGTGCTCCTTTCTTATTAAGAGGCAAATGTTGGGCGGTTGATATTTATTTGGTAGGGTTTTAATTAGAAAATAGGTATGGCGTATCTTTATTGAGTTTCGTAGTAAAAGATATGATTGGTGGTCTTAAAAATGCTTTTACGTTAGTCAGTTTAGTAGCTTCTGCTTGGAGATATTTGAAAGGAATTGCTTTTAAGTTATTTGGCATTATTAATTGGAAATATTCAAACATCAGTTGTTATTAACAGAGTTAGGATGATGTCAGCTGTTGACATTCCCGTTAACCATTTGTCAGTTCACAGTTTAAGGCGCGTTAGTTGTGTTGAAAGCAGTTTCGTAGGAATTACGATCCTGTAAAGAAACATATCAATGTCATATAATGTTTTACAACCATGTTTATTTTATGAGTACGAATCGGGCAACAATGCTGTAGAAGCTGATCGGAGTTTGGAGAATCATCAATGAGTAAGCGCACAGTGTAAAAGTGGTTTAGTCAATTTGCATCGTAATATGAGAACCTTCCGGATAAGTCTCGAACTAAACGACAATCGAAAGTCGACAAAGCCCTGCTGAAAAAGAACATCGAGTTTGATATACTTTAAAAGTACACGGAACTTGAAGAAGAATTTAAAGTGTCAGTTAGGATGACATAGAAACTTATTAAGTATGATTCCTTTGCATTTTGACAGAGAAAACCAAATTGCTGTTCTTTGGTATCCTTGTATTGCTCACCATTTGCTGTTCTTTGGTATCGCTCTGCAAGAAAGCCTCATTCCTGGCCAGGTATTAACATGTAGCGATTGATAGAAGTTATACAGTAACTACAAAAGAAAACATGATTACCTAGGCCATGTGTTGCGTTTGCCGTTAAACAAGATACGGCTCTGTATTTGGTTGATTATTATGTGCTTTGCATCGCTGGAATGTAGCAAAACCATCACAACCAAATCGTCCCAGTTGCAAAGGTTTGCGGCTGCAGTGTGTTAGAGGCATCAGTTAACAGGAAAAGAGTGAATCGTTTCAAAACAATGCCAGACATGATACGGCGAAAGCGATCAAGAAGGCAGTCAGCACACTTGGTGCGGATAACATCTTGAAAAATCTTAGCCCCCCCCCCCCCTCCCAAGTTAAGTTCTGGAACCGCCACTGTCCTGGATGAACATTTGCTCGAGCATGAGGTCCAGTAGTATTTCCTCTCACTCTTTTTACTTTCTCTTACCCATAAGGTAGAGAAAGTATTGTTTTTGGGTCAAATTTGCGAACGCGAGATTTTGTTGTATTTACACGTGTTGAGGTCCCCTGAATACGAAAATCATGTTTTTAGCAAATGGTCTGTGTGTGTGTCTGTCTGTTATCAGCATATCTCAAAAACAAATTATGGCAGAAAGTTCAAACTTGGTATTCTAAATGTGTATCATATAGTTAAGATCAAGCAAATGGTTCGTGTACAGGGACAATCAAGAGAATTCTAATACATTACGTCTATGGGGGAAATTGCAGGTAAGTAGAGTTTAACGTCTATAGACTGCACTAAACCAAATGAAACGAACATATATTTTTTGTAATAGAGATAGTTAACTGGGAAAATTTTTTTGTGTATGTAGGAGCCTCGCCTCCTTCCCTGGGGGGGCGGGGAGTCCCCCCTCGAGGGGAGTAAATTTTCATGATGGGTATCATTCAAAAGAACTTGCGAATACCTTTAAAACGAATGGTTGAACTATAAATCTGTGATAATTTAAAACAAAGTTATAGATTTTTTTTTTTTTTTTTTTAACGAAAAAAAAAACTTAGAATTTTTTTTTTTTTTTTTTTTTTATTGAGAGTAAAATGGACTTTTTTTGGATATTTAGTGTTACACTACCTCTCTAATATGGAAATCGTCCGCATTATCATAAAAAATAATTTTTTTAAATAATAATTTTAACAAATTATTTTTTAAAAACAGAATTATTTTTTAATAACCGAATTAAATTCTATATAAATGTAGGTGCATTAATGAAACATGGGGGGTAGGTGCATGGGGGGGTTGAGGGGGGCGTTAGCCCCCCTCACACAGAACTAATTATCGTATAAAACTCTTCTGAAGCCTAATTTGAATTGTTTAGCAAAGGTTTACATGACAGTTCTCGTTATCTTACCTCTTAATCTGCAACCTGTATTTATAGTATTAAATTTCAGGGTAAGAGAAAGTCGTGTGAGTGGCACACCAGATTATTTTGATTAAGTCACAGGAGATATGAAGCATGCACAATAGCATGGATCAGATTCTGATACGAAAAAAAAAACTGTATTCAGGATTTGTTTAAGATATAATGTTCACCTCCCTTATTGATCTTAACACGATCTTCCATTTTAAAATTGGTTATTAACCCTCGCTTTCCCAAGATCAAGGTGTTACTGCAGAAAAATGGCTTTCAAGTGCCGCTTGGTACGTTTGTCGAAAATCACCAGCAACGCGTACTTTTTTTTTTTATCGTTTAGAACAAATCGTCATGCAACATTTCACTGGTTACGTTTGCTATCTCTGGCGAACTAGCGCATTTTTTGAATGAGGCGGGCTTAACTAAATTTCAACCACAAAATGGGGTCAAAATGACTTCATCTTGGGAAATCTAGGGTTAATATTTTATAGCTCAGTTATTAAAAAAAAAAAAAAAAACTTATTATTTAATAGACGTACAGAAAAATCAAGTGGTTTCTACATTAGTTTATTGATTTGTTTATTTATTTATTTACTTATTTTTCAAATTTGTATATATGTTACAATTTATATGGAATTTAAATATACGAAACTTATAGAAATTTTCAGTATAAAATTGTATGTTAGATTTCAGTAAACGAAACTGTGTAATACTGTATAGTACAGTTTAGTACAGTATATCTTATTGTATATCAAATTTCAGTACAAAATTTTAACTTATTTTTCATGTTTCTTCTTAAATCTAATTATGGAAAAATATTTTTAAAATATGCTAATTCCTAAAACTTTAAGCTTCTTAAGCAGCGCAAATTGTACCCACGAGAAGAGAGAAAATCAATAAAGATCGTAAACTGTATTGTGGGAATTCTACATATTATTTTTGTATATAATTGAAAATGGAACTATAGTAACTTTCTCATTTTAAATTCTTATCGATAAGGCAACACTTGGCAGACTACCAGAATTTATTTTTCAGGTTGTTGGACCCACTATCTAAACATACTTTAATTCGTGTGTAAATAGAAAATACAGCCTTTACTTTTTTTTTTCCCTTACTACATTGTTATGTTAATATGATCGAATTTACCAAAGATAAATTCGTTTTTTCAATACGCAAAGTGTTTAATTTTTTTTAGTTACTGGTGGAAGGAAATTTAACTCTCTAATAATTCACGTCCAAAATATAAATAAATTGCGTCGTTTCTAATATATATATATTTTAGGACGGAGGACTATTAGTTTCAATCTGGAGTTTTTGTAGTACAGTTTTGTGTAACACCAAAATAAATTAGAAATATCATTTCTATCGCTACAAATTCGGTACCAAATAAAAGGGGCGATTTTTCTGAAACCAGGGGGCCAAAGAGTTTTTCGACACGATGATTAGATTTTTTAAAATTAACTAAAGTATGACACTTAGGTGGCAACACTTCATTTTAATTCATTTCAGTCTTTTGAATTAAAATCAGTCATGTCAAAAAATGAGATAAAAAAAATTAAAAATTAAAATTTTACAGATTGAAATTGATAGTCCTCCGTACTAAACTAAATTCTGTTTTTGATAGATTATTTTTTTTTTTTTTTTTTTTTTTTTTTTTTTGTTGTTAATGCTTTTATCGTCTTAGAGGTTACGCAGATTCTAAATTTACTTCTAACGGATCGTTATATAAACTCTCATCTACCCAGTTAATTTAATTCAAATACGTTTTGTATACGATTTACTTACATAATAATTTTTTAAATGAATCAGACATTACATTTTAAATTTCTACGCTTTCAAAATTGTATACATGTTATTTTTTAAAATATCAATTTTAAATTTATTAATAAAACATATTAATAACCATGTAAAATGATAAAGATTAAATTATTGTTTTTATCTTTTACTCTTAAATGCCTTATTTTATGTATAATTGGAGAATTTTACACAAGTTGATCTGTAATTCAAAAGTACATACAGAAAAGTGCGTGCAGAAAAGATATAATAGCAATTTGTTTTAAGTGTTAATATAAAAAAAAAAAAAAAAAAAAAGAGGAGAGAGAGAGAGAGAGAGAGACTTTTTGTGGAAATAGGGAAAACTATACAGAGATCCACAACCATACTTAAATGGATATGTTTTCAAGTTAAGATTTATTTTTTTTTTTTAATTATTAAATGGATTTATATTTTTTTCGAATCAACAGTTATTACATTAAAATAAAGATAAATAAATAAATAAATAGTGTAATTTGTGAAGGACTACACATCCTACTGATTTCTTGTCCAATTTTAAATACTAAATGTTAATTTACCTCAATTAAATTCGGTGTGCTGGTGTATATTCATGTCTTGCTTATAAACAAAACAAAACTTTTAATTTAAGAAAAATAATTTACACTTAATAAGGTAAAACTGTAGCGTTACAAATATGACAAAAAATAAACACATTTTCACTTACTCATCTTTATCCCTCAATTGCTCAGGGCCGCGGTAGCCCAGTCGATAGAGTGCAGGGCTCGTAATTGGAAGATTGTGGGTTCGATACTCAAGCCAGCCAAAGACCGTAGTGTACACTAATGGTGGCTGGTGCGCGTAAAATCTGTCGTGACCGCAACGTCCTCCATGTTCCCAACAAAAATATTTTAATTTTTTCACCTGATATCTAATTTTTAAAAAAAGTTTTAAAATTTAAATAAATAAATACATAAAAAATTATTAAATAACATGACAGACATGACAACTGTGAAAATTTGCATTTACTTTTTACTTACTTAATTTTAATTTTAAATTATCTCTCTCTCTCTCTCTCTCTCTCTCTTTTTTTTTTTTTTTTAATTAATAATATACAAAAATTTTTTATATATAATTTTTCGTATTATTTGATATGTTTAATACGTTTTCTAACAAGAAAAAATTAACAATAATTGAGTTAGTTGAAAAGCAAAGAATAGACTTTTTATCCATTTTCCCGTGAAAGTAACCAAATATATGTTTAAAGATTTTAATGAAATGAAAAAAAAAAATAATAATAATAATAATCACACATAAATATAAACATATCTAGAAAAAAAATGCAATTTTCAAGTACTTCTCTTACAAAAAAAAAAAGAAAAAAAAAAAAGAAAAGAAAAGAGGAGGAAAAAAAAAAAAAAAAAAATGAATCCTTTAAAATCATGGAAATTTAATTTTTGGTAAATTCTAAATCTATTCCCTTTTTCTCAAGTATCAACATCAACTACTTACTTAAAAAACACGTTTTTATTTTTAAAACGTGTCTTTTCCTAAGACAGCAGTCAAAACATAGCCTGCAGGTTCAATCAATATTTATAAAAGCTAAAGGAAATCCCTCAGTTTTCTCATTCAGAAGAAAAAGAAGGTTATCTTTAAAAATAATAAAATGCTAGTTTGCAAACTAGGAGAGAAAACGATATAAAATGCTTATAAAAATTTATTCTAACGATAGTAAATAATTAGGATTAAAAAAGCAAAATGCACTTGACATATTCGGGACAGGCATTTGATGTTATAGGTCTCATAATAATAAATGATATATCAGCTACTAGTAATTAAAATTTAAATTATTATGAATGAATAAATAAATCTGTGTTTATCTAAATAAGGATAAGACATAAATAAATAGAATCTCTGGCTGACAGAAATAATTTCTTAAAATTTTAATAAAGCCTTATCGGGTGATATATTTAAAAATTGAATTATCAGTAATTTATATCAAGGTTTAATTAAACATAAAATATCATGGAATTTCGTGCTTTAATTCTCCAACTATAAAGTTCTCGAAATTTGTATAATTTGTATAACTTTGTGTGCTACCGCAATATTACAAAACAGTCTAAAAAAGTACCACTGCCTGTCTGGGGATATTCAATAACGTTAAATCGACGTAATTTCTTGCGATAATTAATTTATCCATTAAATTTAATGATGTTAATCTAGATCTTAAAATATAACTCTCATAATTCCCGCAGTATATGCAGCGTTGCAGAGCCTAGAGAGGCTATAATGATTAAAAGTTTATCAATAATAATTTATATTAAATTCTATATTAATAAAAGGTTTCATGGGATTTTGTACAATAATTTCTGAGCTACAGCACCCATAAAAAATTTTATTTATATTTTTTAATATTATTATAGTGATGCACTTCCTACTGCTGCAATTTTATCTACTTATTATTATTATTATTATTATTATTATTATTTTAATAATATCTCACGAATTTCATTTCATCTTTATTTATGGTCCAGAAATAAATATCTACCAAAATTCAAACAAAATGTTATTAAATTCAGTTTATCTACAGCTTTCAAACCTTTTGCATTTCAATGAGCTACATGAACTAGATTTGGAATAGGAAGGTTTTTAAAAGGATGATAAACGTTATTTATTTATAATAATAATAATAATTATTATTATTATTATTATTTTGTAAATTACTAACTTAGAATTATAATGTTTTTTATACACATGCATTTAATTTTAATAATTTTAAATGTATTGAAATTTCTCGATAAGTATTTAAATTAAAAAATGAATAGATAAAATAAACTAAATTAATTATTTGAGAATTTTAAAAATGTTCTCTGCAAAGTAATTTTTAGCTTTTTTCCGATTTAAATTATTAAAGTTTAATCAATATATTCAAAACATATTTAGATGCTACTGTATGGTGTCACTAATAAATTATTATTTTTATTTTTCTATGTTTTAATGCTAAAAATTTGCATTAAATTTAGAAATCTAGCATAGAAGTATTTTTTTTTTAAATTATCAATAAACCCACAAAGTAATACAAAAATATGTTTAAAATATATTTTTAAGCTATAATAATGTAAAATAGACACAAAAAAAAAAAGTAGTTAGCAGGAAATATTTTAATTATTTTCAAAAATTAAAAAAAGAAATAATTTTATTTATTTATTTATTTAAGCAGTTTTCAATGCATATGTATGCAACTTTTTCAATAAATTTAAGACATTAATTGAAAAGAGTGTAGTCAAAATGACCTACTGCAAAAAAAAAAAAAAAAAAAAGGTTAGTTTTACAGAACACATGAATGCGAGTGATAGTGTCCTAAATATTAAATCCGAAGACACTGATGCTTAGTTTAAGCAGTAGAGTCCATATAAAGTTTTGAGAGGCTTACTCAGTAGCTTTAACATGATGTTAAAAAGTTTTTGCAAGCAAATTCAAACTTTGGAAAGTTTTAACATTTTGACTAAATAAATAATGAATGAGTAATGTTTAATATTATTACTTCGCACCCTAGCAAAAAATGTGGCACAAGTCAAAAAATGGCATTTTTGAGTTCATGTCATTGAAAAATGTATATGAAGTATCCCAACATGTACGAAAGATGTCACTATCTTTTATTTATTCATCCGAGAAGCATTTTGTGTCAGTTGTAACGCAGGCTAGTCAGTTTTTATCCTTTATCTTTAAGTTAATTTTTATCAAATAACACTGCTCTGCAAAAAAAAAAAAAAAAAAAAAAAAAAAAAAAATCGAGATCTGATACCATCCTTGTTGATTCTTATGTAAAATGACCTCCTGAATCCGAATATGACTCCCAAATTTGCCCAGTCACCCACCGTTTTCTAGATACACCACCCCTTCCCTCAATTGCTTTCTCTGTTCGATAATTTTATGACCATGAATTTGATTTGAATAATGAAAAATAATTAATTTAACACCTAAAAATAAGGATATATAAAGTTTAAAAAATGTATGTATTTTTTTATGTATAACATTAATAACAGATTAAAAAAATATAAGATATGTAATGCATAATTTCAGTGGCAAATCCCCCCAAAATTTTTCCCTTGTCGCAAATGTCCATGTTTTAGAACTTTCCAACTCTGTAGCCCCTCAGAAGATATTTAATGGTTAAAATAATCCTCCCCCTCCTAAAAATCAAATTTATAATAGCTATAAAATCACCGAAAAATGATAAAAATAGGGGGTCATTCCTAAAAAAACGGTGGGTGATGGAGCAAAATGGGCGTCCTATTCAGATTCAGGAGGTCATTTTTCATAAGAATATGCTGAAATGGTGTCAGAGGCAATTTTCATGCCGATTTGTGTCATTATTTTTGCCTGCCTAGGTGTGATTTGATTAGGCTTCTCTGCTGATGCAATTTTGAGGTTTACGAGACTACAACCAAAAGAAATTTAGTAACACGTGTGGGAAAAAGCATTGCTCTACAGTAGCTTGATCCCGTGAGCGGTAATGACTCCCACAGACACTGCTCTCCAAAACAAACTGTTCACGCGCTTCTAATTCTTGTCTTTAGTCCAAAGAGAAAAGAAACCCTGACTCACGCATATGCAGACGATTCAAAAACTTCACTGCAAGCGTCATCGTTTGATTATTCGCTCAAGGCCGTTATAACATAAATCAACTAACAAAATTGATAGCCCAAAATTTCACACTGCAACTTTTTTTTTTCTTCCCATGGTCTTATGGACGACTTGGATGACTCTGAATGATAAATCAGGAGATAGTGTGCTATGCAATAACAACAAACATTACAGAAGAGATGACAGAGAAGTAAGTGGCGTGTAACCAGGAAGAAAAGGTTTGGTTCCTGAAGAATAAAAAAACAAATCTATGGAGTACATAGGAGTTACAAATTAGTCAGGGATGTACAGGCACGTACTATCACCGTTATTGTTTTTAGTGCACGTACGTATAACGAACGGATAAAAATGAGTTTCGGGAGTGAAAAAGGAAAATAAATTAAGGTGTGCTGCAAATTGCATAGTTCCTAGCTTTTACCTGTACTATGCAAGAGCAAAAAACATTACAGATGAGATGGCAGAAAAGTCAAAGACGTGTAACGCGGAAGAAAAGAAGCTTTGAATTTCTAAGAAGTAAAAGAAACAAAAAAAAAAAAAAAAAAAAGGGAAATCTGTGGAGTATATAGAAGTTATAAACGTGTCAAGGATGTACAGGCATGTACTGTCGGCATTACTGTTCGTGTATGTACATATGTCGGACAAAAAAAAAAGAGTTTCGAGAGTGAAAAAGGAAAATAAATTAAGGTGTGTTGCAAAATGGCAAATTATTGAGATTTTTATTGCATATTTCTTAATTTTTACCTGAATTATGCAAGAGCAAAAAACATTACAGATGAGATGACAGAAAAGTAATTGACATGCAACATTGAAGAAAAAGAAGCTTTGAGTTTCTAAGAATTAAAAAAAAAAAAAAGAAAAAGAAAAAAAGGAAAAAAAAGTCTGTGAAGTAAATAGGAGTTATAAACGTGTCAAGGATGTACAGGCATGTACAGTCGGCGTTACTGCTGTTCGTGCAAGTACATAAGCCGGACAAAAAAGAAAAAAAAAAAAAGTTTCAGGGGGTGAATATGGAAAATAAATTAAGGTGTGTTGCAAAATAGCATATTATAATAGATTTTTATTACATATTTCCTAACTTTTACCTGAATTATGCAAGAGCAAAAAATATTACAGATGAGATGACAGAAGGAAATAAATCGCTGAAAATAATTGAAATACACAATATATGAGTTAAAAGTAAATAACGTGTAACGCTGAAGAAAAGAAGCTTTGAGTTTCTAGAACTAAAAAAAAAAAAAAAAAAAAAAAAAATCTGATGAGTATATAGGAGTTACAAACTTGCATATAATATAGATTTTTATTGCATATTTTCTAACTTTTATCTTTACTCTGCAAAAGCAACAAACATTACTAAACAGATGTCAGAAAACTAGGAAGTAAAAAAAAAAGAATAGAATTTCGAGGAATAATTTTTAAAAGGAATAATTTTAAAGAAAAATGAGGAATATATGAGTTACAAACTTGTTAGGGATGCAAATACATATTGAATCAGCGATATTGATTTCAATAAAGTAAAACAAAAAGTTGTAGATTGGAAGAGAAAATTTAAATAAAAATTCAAAAGTATTTAACATTACAGATTTTTTTCTATATATTTATTTATTTATTATTTGTTTATTTTCTATGTTATACAATAACAACAAGCATGTCAGAAAAGTAATAATATCAGAAGAAAACATTAATAGAATTTAAAAAGACATATCGAAAATTGATTTTTAAATTTTTTAATATTTTATTAAGAAAAGAAAGTTAAGAAAAAAAAAAGAATGCGAAACAGGAACTAAGTGCATGTTTTGCATTTTTTAACTATAACGTAAAATACTGAAAATTTAATAGGATTAAAAAACAATCATCAAAAGTCGATTTTTCACATTTTTAATATTTTACCTTGGAGCTAAAAAATGTATAAATAAACTAAATTTGTAATCCGCTCATCATTGCTTCAAAATTAAATATTAAAACATTATTAGAAGAAAAAAATAACTGATCGAATAAGAAACAAAACATCAAAAGTTGATTTTTAAAATTTCTAATATTTTATTTTAGAGTTAAAAAATACGGAAAATGAACTATATCTGTTTTCTGCACATTATAGCTTCAAAATGAAATATTAAAAAAAGAAAAAATAATTGATAGAATTAAAAACAAAACATCAAAATCTGATTTTTAAAATTTCTAATATGTATATATATATATATATATATATATATACATAGATAGATAGAGAGAGAGAGAGAGAGAGAGAGAGAGAGAGAGAGAGAGAGAGAGAGAGAACTAAAAAATGCGTAAATGAACTAAATCTGATTTCCTCATTTTGTAGCTTCAAAATGAAATATCAAGTATTTAAAAAATTATTTTTTGGAAAGCAAGAACAAATTTAATGGTTATAAATTTTCTGATTGTGAAAATGGAATAAAAATACATTAGGTACGAATAATTCTATAAACAAATTTATCAACAGAATAAACATAGTTCTTGGCTGCCATTTTTTTTTTTTTTTTTTTTTTTTTTTTTTTTTGGGGGGGGGGGGGGTATGTAAGAAATGCTACTGGGTTATTAACACGAAACAAACAACCACACACACATACACAGATAATAAAAAATAATAATATAAGTATAATGCTGTCAATGTGGCATTAGCAAAACTAATTTTATAAAATTTTTCAAGTATTCTTTAATGAAAAAGATTTTTCTTAGAAAGACAAGCAAATACTTTTAAAAAATCTTTTATAGTAGTATGAAAAGTAAAAAAAAAAAAAAAAACTATTTCAGAAAATATTTAATAAATTTGCTTAACTCTAAACCTACCGATACTTCATGTATACCTATTCCTACCACAGCGGGTCAAGTGACCCGTCCTTAAAGTGTTATATATATTACTATGTATAGCAAAAATATATTATTTAGCACAATTTGGTACATGAAACATGGACGATGTGATAATGTTATTTACAAGAAATTCTGATAAAAAGTTTAAAATGTTTTTTTGACCCGTCGTGGTAGGTTTAATGTTAATCAGATTTCAAATAAAATTTATATATATATATATCGTTTATTATTTTTTTTATTATCTTTTTAAATTATTATTTACAAAATTTCCATATCCCTCCCCCAAATAATAATAAAATAATAATAATGATGGTAATAATCACCGTCATGTTTACTAATATATATTCTTAATTACACCCCTGCAGACTATTAAAATATATTCCAAAATTAAATTTAACATTTTATAACTAATTCTTTAATTACTACTAACGTTATAAAGTTTTATTTATTTATTTATTTTTCTTTATCATCATCATCATCATCATCATTATTCGGTTTTTGTTAAAATAGAAAGCAGTTTCCCAAGACTTTCGTACAAAATTTTTCCAATAAAATTCAGCAATCAGAAGAACTTAGCGTATCACGTGAAACCTAGATCATTTATGTCGATTCATAAAAGTAAAGTAATCACTTTTGCCTTCAGACGTACAGATGTAAAGACGACATAATAAAATGAGCGCCAATCTGCCCTGCAACGTAAAATCCACCAGTTTATGTTATTCTATACATTTCCCTATATATTTTATTATTATTATTATTTATTTATTCGAAAACTATTTTTTCCTGAATTCTACGTATATTTAGACATAATTAAACTATTGACGAATTAATTCTTATCGACAACAACCAATGATACTACCACTAATAATAATAACAACAACAACAATAATAATAATATTAATAATAAACAGATATTATTTCATTGTTTACTTTCCGGTGTTTAAACTAGTACAATCGGGCATGCTCTAAATTAAGCATATTTCAGTCTTGAAATAAAAAAAATTAAGCTATTTTCTAAATTCATTGTTTACATAAATTAATTATGTTATTTAATATTCATTCAAAGTACATGCAGAAGTATAATTTATGTAAGACTATTCATGTAACAGAATCCAGAATGTTTAATCCGGATTCTCTTTTTTAAAAACACTTTCTATCATAAGTTTTATTTTCTTTAATAAAAAAGTAAAATAATTAGAGTTCTAAAAGAATATTAATATTTTTATCATTCATAAAAAAATAATACTGAAATATTTATTTAGGCAACATAATATTTGTTTATATTAAAAAAAAAATTAATTACTACAAATCTACAGATTTGAATAATTTCTAGCAAATATAATTTACGCTCAAAAATGTTTACAATGACATAGCTTATCTAAATTATATTTCATAAATAATGTGTATATATATATATATATATTACAAACAATTTTAATACACAAAACGGTTTCTTGTTTTTATTATTATTATATTTTATTAATACGTTCAATTTTTAGAAAATTTTGTCGAAATGAAATTTTTAAACATATCAATATCTTTATATATATATAATATATAATTTGTTATTTGACAAATAGGTTTATGTAAATTACGAACTGTCATGAAAGAAAAGAAAAGTAATTTTAAAAGGTGGTAAAATAGGTATTTTAATTAGTCACATGTATAATCATAATAATTCCAAAAGAAATTATATAAAGATACGTTTTTATTATTTATGCATTTTTTGTTTGTTTCTTTATAATTATTTTCTATGTCTAATGAGAGTAATTTTTATTCGAAATGAGAACTGAACAACTGATTGATTTTACATTTAAGATAAAATGTTCTTCACTAATAAATGTTATCAAAACAATCTCATTAATTTTTATTAACAATATATATATAGAAATACTTTTTATTTATAAATTTACGACTGTTAAAATCAGTTCATTGTAAATTTAACTGATTGATTATATATTTAAGATAAAATGTTTTGCAATAATAAATTTGATCAAACAGTTCTTATTAATTTTTATTAACACTATATAGAAATACTTTTTTACGATAAATTTACTTTTCGCATTAATTCTATAATCGTTAGTTTTGTTTTAAGATAAATCAAAGCTGACTGTTCATGAATTATTTTTATTTATTGAATGGTACATATTATTACTATCTATTATTTTTTAATTTTTAACGGTTACGTTGTACTCGAATATATATAAAATAATTATTTATTCGAAGTTAAAACACAGATAAAAATATTAAAAATATATCATTTTTAACCAAATTCCTTCAATATAAAAATTATTGTATTAAAAATAAGATTTCATTTAAAAACGATTTTGTAAAAAAAAAAAAAAAAAAACCTTTAGAGCTATAATCGTCAATTAAAAAAAAAAAAAAAAAAATCAACTCGTAAACTTTTTTTGGCAACAATTAAAAATTTAAATAAATTATGTATTTTTGTCTAAAAATGGTGTTCTTCAACATTTTCGATACTGATTATTATTAATTTCTTTTTCTTTACTTTCTTAAAAAAATAAATAAATAAATAAATAAAAGATTTTGATGAAATTCTGGCAAAAGCAGAATTTAGATTAGTACGGAGGACTATTAGTTTTTTTTTTTTTTTTTTTTTTTTTTACAAATTATGAAATCGCTTTCAAATTATTCAATTATATTTTCGATAAATTTTCGATTTCGATAAATGTCCAACCATCGTAAAACTGGCGACAATGCTTTATCCACAGATTGAGACAAATAGTCATCCGTACTAAAAAAAGGGAAAAGAAAGAAAGAAGAAAAAATTTAACAGTTCGATGTGTAACATGTTTAATTTTTAATAACAATTATAAAATTAATCACTACAATAGAGCGTTGAATAAAAATCACGTGGTAACAATTATGTTAAAAATTAAATAACGTTACATTTTTTTTTTTTTTTTTTTATGTGTCAAATGAACACATTAAATATAAATTTTAATAACATCGTTCGTTTTCCATTTAATCAAAACAATAGAATTTTAAATTTAAAAAAATAACAATGATGATAAATAATTATGCTTAATATTTGCACGTATGTCACATATTTATTTATAGAGTAGACGGAGAAAGCAAGATCAGTAATATTACTATATAAATATTATTATTATTTCTTTTATAAGATCTAAAATGTCTAAAAAATATAATAAATATATAATGAAATAAATCTTTATATTGCGACCGTTTCTATGTTCATTAATTACAGAAATAACAGAGCGATAAATATGGATGAAAATCTCTATAGTGGAACATTTGTTTATTTTATTTTTATTATAATAAAAAATCTACTGAAAACGTCGTTTCTTTTTTTTTTTTCTTTTTAATTGGTAAAAACAATATATATATATATATATATATATATATATATCAACTTTTATAACATTTAAAAACGATCTGTTAAATATAATATATGCATAATGAAACGCATTAATATTTTAGATTATTTCTAAGTTCAATAATTATCAAAATGATACAACGATAAATTTAAAATAAAATCTTTACAGGAACATTTTTCTCATTCCAATCACTATCGTAATAAAAGCTTCCTTATGAAAATCACACCTTCTTATTTATAATTTGGTGAAAGCCAAATCAGCAAATAAATGAATATATATATTATCAATTGTTATAAAAATTTTCAGTCAATCATTTTTTATAAAATTGATCTACCTTAAAAATATGATATGTACGAAAAGAAAACGAATTAAATTTAGACTGAGATTATTTCACTACCAAAATTATAAAAACAACAAAAATAGACTAAATCTTTACAGTGGCATATTTTTTATTTCATTTATTATATATCACAATAAAAGCTCCATTGTGAAAATCTCACATTCTTACTTACAAGTTAGTGAAAGCTAAATTAAAAAAATTATGACGCAATTTGCATTTATATATTATGAATTTCGAATTTTATAAAATCTAAAAATAATCTATCTAAAAAATATAATATGTATATATCTGTGAAAAAGGAAAGAAAAAAAAAAAAAAAAAAAAAAAAACAGATAAATAAATAAATAAACCTTAGATTTAGATTATTTTTGAGTTCACTTATTATAAAAATAATAGAAAAATATGAAATTGAATAAAATTAGATAAAATCTTTATGTTAACATACTTTTTGCTTTCTTCACAATTATAATAAGAGCTCTATTTTGAAAATATCGCATAATCATTCATAAATCACCTATAAATTGGTGAGAACTAAGCAGTGAGAATATAAATATAAATTTTTATATAAAATTCGAAGACTCTCTTTCTCTAAAAAATATAATATATGCATAACGATAAACAAATATTTTAGACTGAGATCATTTCTAAGTTTATTAATTACCAAACGAAAAGAACGATAAACTTGGATTAAATCTTTATAATTGCGTATTTCTACTTTCAGTCGTTATTATAATAAACGCTCCACTATGAAAATCTCATTCTTATTTATAAATTGGTGAAAGCTAAATTAGTAAATTTTATAAATTTATAAATATACTAATTTTTATTAAATTTTTCAAACAATCATCTTTTTTTTTTTTTTTTTTTTTTTTTCTGAAAGAGATCTGTCTAAAAAATATGATATATGCGTAAGGAAATGAATTAAATCTATAGACATATTGTTTCTAAGTTCTCTAAATTACAAAAATGATAAAACAACCAAAATAAATAATAATAACAACAATAAAACAATACATTTACTGAAGCATATTTTTTATATCATGCATTACCATGACGCTACCATGAAAATTTCCTATCCTTATTTATAAGTTGGTAAAAACTAAATTAGTAGATATATAAATCAATAAATATGAATTTTTATAACATCTAAAAAAGTCTGCCAAAATAATAATAATAATAACAACAATAATAATATATGCAGTACGAAACTTATTAATATTTTAGACTGACACCATTTCTAAGTTTATGAATTAGCAAAATCAAAGAATAAAAAATTCGATTCAAGTCCTTGCAATAACCCTTTTCTCCTTTCAACCATTATAATATTTAAAGAAATGAAACTCATTAAATGAAAAGTCTCACATTTTTATTTATAAATTGGTAAAATCTAAATTAGTAAATATATAAATGCATAAATATAAAATTTTATAAAATTCTTCAATCAATAATTATTTTAAGAAAGCGATCTCTCTAAAAACTACCATACGTGTATATGAAAATTAATTAAATCTATAAATTGAAATTTTTTCTATGTATGACAGAATGACAAAACTAGATAAGATTTTTACAATAGTACATTTTTCATTTCCTTCATTATCGTAATAAAAGATCAATTGGGAAAATTTCGCATATTTATTTATAAATGGCAAAAACTAAATTAGTATATATATATATGAATATCGATTTTTATAATACCTAAATGCAATCTATGAAAAAATAATATAATATATCCATAACGAAACGAGTTAATATTTTATACTCTAAAATTATCTCTAAGTTCACTAATTATCAAAAAGAATGGGTCGATAAAATTAGATTAAATATTTACAGTAATGCATTTCTCTTTTGAGTAATTATCATAATGGAAGTTCCACTATGAAAAACTCTCACTTTTTATTTATAAATTCACGTTCTTATTTATAAATATTATTGAATTCAAATAAGTAAATATAAATGTATAAATATAAATTTTTATAAAAGTTTTCAATCAATCAGTTTTTTTTTTAATGAAAGCGATCTGTCTAAAATATACAGTATGTGCATAAGAAAACGAATAAAATCTATAGACTGAGATTATATCTAAGTTCACCAATTACCAAAATTATAGAACGCCAAAATTAAATAAAATATTTACAGTGGCACATTTTTCATTTCATTCATTATCATAAGAAAAGCTCTACGGTGAAATGTACACAATTTTATTTATAAATTGATAAAAATTAAATTTATAAGTACATAAATATGAATTTTTATAGCATCAAAAAGAGATCTGCCAATGTAATAATAGTAATAATATTAATAAAATATGCATAATAAAACAAATTATATCTTTAGACTGAGATATTTTTTAAGTTTATGAATTACCAAAATGAAAGAACGATGAATGGTAAAATGAAAGAGCGATACAAAGTGAAAAACCAAATCAAAAGAACGATAAATAAAAGAACAATCGAATCTTTAGAGTAGCAATTTTCTCATTTTATTTATTATCATAATTAAAGCTTCACTGCGAAAAATCTTATTTTTATTTATTTATTCTCATTTTTCTTTTAATATAAACTAGATAAAGCTAAATATATATAAATATAAGATATAAATAAAAGCTCTAAAAGCGATGTGTCTAAAATATATAGTATGTGTATAACGTAACAAATTAATCTTTAGACTTGGATTTTTTCTAAATTTACTAATTACAAAAATGATATTAAAAAAATTTAGTCAAATCTTTATAGTGGCACATTTCTCATTTCATTCATTATCGCAATAAAAGATCCACTGGGAAAATCTCACATGCTCATACATAAATCAGTAAGATCTAAATTAGTTATACATTTTCGTAACATAAATTTTTATAATTTTTTGTCTAAAATACATAATATATGCATAGTAAAAAAGATTAATATTTTAGACTGAAACAATTTCTAAGTTAATTAATTATCTAATGAAAGAACGATAAATTTGGATGAAATCTTTACAATAGTACATGTCCTATTTCAATCATTAACGTAATAAAAGCTTCACTAAACAAGCAAAATAATAATAATAATAATAATAATAACAATAGCTATGCCAACAATGCATGCACGATCCAAGAAAAGCATTTTCTAAATATACAAACAAAGCCCTTTAAATGCATAAAAATATTTTCTCGAGCGATATTCTAAACCAAGGAATCACCAACAAAACAAACAAATTAGCAAATATTTCAACCTGTTATTTGCAGACCCGAGATTCTGTTCCCGCTAGGTATTTAAAAATAAACATCCCAGCAAAACTTTAAGAGTCAGTTCATCTAAACAACAGAACCTTAAAACCAGTCTTTAAAAACCCTTCCTAGACGAACAGAAGGTCACAACACTACAAAATATACAAAATCTACACACATGCGCTCGTATCTCGTGCTAAAGCAAGATATGAAATAACAAAAACATTTATACAATTCCTCCCTAAACTACAAGGAATTCTCACCTGATTCTTTCTTGATTTTTTATCCCACTCATCTCCATCTTCCCTCTTTCTTCATATCGCTGCCGTTTAGTAGTCAGACCTTCACTGCGTTTTGCCAGTAATCTGCTAAGGTTGAGAGCGGCAGGGTTGTAAGACTGTAATATTGGCGACAGCACTGTTGATAGTGGCGATGAAGTGTCTGCGCCAAGAAACGGCAACAAAAATGACCTTGTGATGAAAATGTTTTGAATGTGTAAAAGCTACGTTCTTCACGTTATTGTACTCTCCCATAACTTTTCTATTATGGCATGTGCATATTATTACTGTTCAAATTATAATGATTTATGTCAGGAATTTTGTGTATAATTATATGAATTATTAAAAAAATCATTATTATTATTTTTCTAGAAAAACATTAAAAAAAAGAAAAGATAAAAATTGCTAATTAATTCAATTTATTTGTATCTAATCATGCTTACAATTTTATAAATATATTTTAAAATTTTACAAAATATTTTAATTATTACCTATATGTTTCGTCACAATAATAAAATATTTTAATAATCGTACGATTTTATCTAAATTTATTTTACTAAAGAGGAAAAGTTGAATTTTTCTATAAAATAAAATGAAAAAATTTATTTTTCTTTTAAGTTAAATATAATTGAAATTATTAAATATGTATTCTTTAAATTTTGTAATTACAAGACCATACCTTTTAAAAAAATAATAATAATAATAAATTGCTATATGTCAACGAATTTTTCCGATTTATCTTTCAAACGCTCTTTTACGCTACAATACTAAAAATTAAACTTTATTACAAAATATTTATCTTTATGACAGAAAATAAGAAATTTGTTTTTATAAATAACAATAACCCTTACTAACAAAGGTCGTGAAAATTCAAGAAATTTAGGGCTTTTTAAAGTTAACTTTTGAAACAATGTAGATAAAGTAGAGAAATTTATACCATATAATCACTATACATTTATTTATGTATATCTATATATTAATAGGCAAACATGAAATTTGTCGTACACTTTTAACATATTAATTATGGGAGTAGAGGGTTGAAAGTGGTATCATTCGAAAGGTATGATTAACCAGATTTGCAAAATACATAAATTATTTTCTTACGATGTCAAGAAGGTGATTTAAAATACTTTTATTTTTTTTGTGAACTTTTTCATTTTATACACATATTCTTTCATATTAAAAAATTTCTAAAGTAGAATGTTGTTAAATCTGGCAATTTCTTAAAACTCAAATAAAGAGAGGCATATTATTGTAACAATCGCAGATATCGTAGATCACAAGTCGGTTCGTACAGTCGGCAGCAAAAGTATCCGAGCACTAGCAATAATCTCCGTCTAAAAAAACGTACGCTTAATACCGCTTTGTTAAATAAATCCTTACCGAGTCATGTTCTTAGTCAGTCTAACAACATGATTCGACAAGGATTTATTTGACAAAGAAGTATTAAGTGTACTTTTTTTAGACAGGGATTATTGCT
Organism: Salticus scenicus; assembly: GCA_963930645.1. Lineage (NCBI taxonomy): Eukaryota > Metazoa > Arthropoda > Arachnida > Araneae > Salticidae > Salticus > Salticus scenicus. The sequence continues at coordinate 218,129,805 of OZ005655.1, read as the reverse complement.
AGTGATCGGATACTTTTGTTGTTGAGTGTATGATCCGACTTGTGATCTACGATAGCTGCGATTGTTACAATAGTATGCCTCTCAAAACCAAAGACAGTAATTTATATCATAGACCTATTATAAGAGTGGACGGGTGGCAACCTTTCAGTGGCAAAGATCCTTCATAAAAAAGTCACGTGACTGTTGAACTACAGGAAGCCAAACTGGTCAAAATTGAAATTTTCTCGCCAAGCTCTAAACTCGGCTTTCTCGTACGCAGACGATATCTTTCTTTTTCTTTGAATGTTCTTTTTAAAATTTTTATTTCCCTTTAAAAGTTAGATTGTTTTGAATCTAAAAGAAATTTTATCGCAAGAAATAGTGATTAGATGTTCTGTAAAAAGCCCTAAAAGTTATGTAAAATAATGATTATATTTCACAGGTAAGACTTTTTTTAATGTTTTATTTTTTCGTGCTTTTAAGTAATTATTTTTTGCAAAGTGTTTCTAACTGCTATATTTAATTCTTAAGTTAAATTAGTTTAAATATAGTATACCATATTAATTAATAGAAATTACATGCTTATTTGTGAGAGTTAAAGCGAGTATAGACAAATTGAATTCATAAACAGTTTTGAACTTTGTTGAAAAATGTTAATAACAAAGTTAAAATAAATTTCAGCAGCTGTAGTGTTTTATACAAGATTCGCTTGCTATATCTTTTAATAATAATATAAAAAATATATGTTTATATTCAAAACAAAAAATTGACAATAACGCGATAAAGGCAAAAAAAGTTAACCTTTTTCCAATAGTCACATGGAAATCTTTGCCACATCTTTGCCACCTTTTCTTATATTCCCTTAATAATGGAATGTTCCGTCCACTCTTATAATAGGTGTATGATTTGTATAGATGTAGCATCACTATAATCTCGATTAGAGATTTTTTATTCTAAGAGGCAACAGCCATTACAGGGTAGAAATTTGGGTGAATGACTGGTAGATCACGCTAATTAAAAAAGTATTTGAATTATGAAAGTTATATATATATATATATATATATATATATATATATATTAATTAATTAATTAATTAATTAATTAATTTTTTTGTAGCTTATTTAACGGCAAGTCCCAGACCATCGCCAGTTGTCCTTAGCATTGTCTAATGTAAAATTCGCTCACTCGCTAACACCCTTGTAGTCCAGTTCTTGAAATTTTTCGAATTGTTTTTAGAAATCTGAGTTTGTTGTACTTCAAATGAATTAGCTGACAGACATAAAAATTTTTTGTCCCTTACAAATTTTCGAAATTTCTGTAAAACACATTTGGCCACCATTCTCTCTTTAGAGGCCAATTTCAGAAATATCTTATTTTTTCTTTGGAGTATTCGTATTTGATACGTTTTAAAACAATAAACTTATGAACACTCGTTTTTTTTTTTTTTTCTTCCCTTTGAGACATAAAGAACATGTTTAAAAAACAAATGACATAACATGAAAAAAAAAAAGTAAAAAAAGAAAAGAAAGAAAAATCAGGCTTTACCCCTTAGGGAGAGACGAACTCCTGAAATTCCGGGAATTCACTTTAAAGTATTAGTATTTTTTACATATATATATATATATATATATATATATATATATATATATCTTTTTTTTTTTTTTTTTTTTGAGATATGCAGGGATATGTGAAAAAGAAATATATATACTTAATAATTAAATCAATTTAAGAAATCTTGTTACTTTGTTTGCCCTGTGTATGTTACTTTGGTGAATTATTTGAATGACTATTCTTCGTTCTCATTCTTTACTTTTACTACCAAAAGGACTATATATATTTTTCCCCCTTTTCTCTTTGAAGCAAGGGGCAAATACTTTAAATTCATAAAATATGTATTTGGGTATTCATGTTTGTTATATTTTAAACCAATAATCTTACACATATCTGCTTTTTTTTTTTTTTTTTATCCATTTCGCACCTCAAGCTATAATAGCAGCATAAATAACGTATGAAGGCTTTTAGGCACATACAGTAGGTAACAAAAGTGACCGAACACTAGTAAGTAGGACAGAAATTTTAACAGTTGTTTGAAGTTTTCTTTATCAAATTACTTTATGGATAAAAATGATTCTACTTACACATTTTTCTAAAACACGTTTCGAAATAGGAATTTTTGCTAGTGTTCGGACACTTTTGTTACCGACTGTAATTGTGCTCGTCAGCAAAACTCTATGAATATCCTTTTTTTTTTCTTTTTTTTTTTTTTTATAAAAAAGATCTGATTCTTTCGTAAGTAGGACAGAAATTTTAACAGTTGTTTGAAGTTTTCTTTATCAAATTACTTTATGGATAAAAATGATTCTACTTACACATTTTTCTAAAACACGTTTCGAAATAGGAATTTTTGCTAGTGTTCGGACACTTTTGTTACCGACTGTAATTGTGCTCGTCAGCAAAACTCTATGAATATCCTTTTTTTTTTCTTTTTTTTTTTTTTTTTTATAAAAAAGATCTGATTCTTTCGTAAGTAGGACAGAAATTTTAACAGTTGTTTGAAGTTTTCTTTATCAAATTACTTTATGGATAAAAATGATTCTACTTACACATTTTTCTAAAACACGTTTCGAAATAGGAATTTTTGCTAGTGTTCGGACACTTTTGTTACCGACTGTAATTGTGCTCGTCAGCAAAACTCTATGAATATCCTTTTTTTTTTCTTTTTTTTTTTTTTTTTTTTTTTATAAAAAAGATCTGATTCTTTCGTAAGTAGGACAGAAATTTTAACAGTTGTTTGAAGTTTTCTTTATCAAATTACTTTATGGATAAAAATGATTCTACTTACACATTTTTCTAAAACACGTTTCGAAATAGGAATTTTTGCTAGTGTTCGGACACTTTTGTTACCGACTGTAATTGTGCTCGTCAGCAAAACTCTATGAATATCCTTTTTTTTTTCTTTTTTTTTTATAAAAAAGATCTGATTCTTTCGTAAGTAGGACAGAAATTTTAACAGTTGTTTGAAGTTTTCTTTATCAAATTACTTTATGGATAAAAATGATTCTACTTACACATTTTTCTAAAACACGTTTCGAAATAGGAATTTTTGCTAGTGTTCGGACACTTTTGTTACCGACTGTAATTGTGCTCGTCAGCAAAACTCTATGAATATCCTTTTTTTTTTCTTTTTTTTTTTTTTATAAAAAAGATCTGATTCTTTCGTAAGTAGGACAGAAATTTTAACAGTTGTTTGAAGTTTTCTTTATCAAATTACTTTATGGATAAAAATGATTCTACTTACACATTTTTCTAAAACACGTTTCGAAATAAGGTATAAATGATTTTTTTTTTTTTTTTAATATTGATTACTGACACTTATACGAATAAAATTTTATCAGATTAATTTGGAGGCCAAAGAAATTTATATTCCCATATAAAACTGCAGAAAATGTCACCCACAAGTGGTACTACATGCAACAACTAACAGTAACATTGCTGTATCCCACCGGTGGATCAGGAGACACACCCCCCCCCAAAAAAAAAAAAAAAAAAAAACTATCATGATCCAACGGTGAGTCACGCAGCATTTAAGATGTTAAAGAGATTTTTAAAAAGAAAAGAAAAAAAAAAACGAAATATAAAATTATTATTTTAACTTTAATACATGACAAAAAAGAAAAAAAAAAAAAACTCACCGAAAATAATCAAATTATACAAATAATATTTTTAGTTTCAAAACATAACACTAACTTTTTAATTTGTATTATTGATCATGCTCATAATAAAACATAATATATATATATATATATATATATATTTAATTTAAAAACACTTTTCATATAAATAGTTTAAAATTTTTAGGTAAACAAACATAGAAAAATAAATTATTTAATTAATCAGATATTAAAAAAAAAAGAAATCACAATCTGAATTGGAAGTTTTATAGGAATTAATTAAGGAGTTAGCAATTTTGTCTTCCCCTCCCCCGTCCTTTTTTTTTTTTTTTTTCTTTTCTTTTTTGCGCGCGTGTGTGTGTGTGCAAATCTGTTTAATACCGTTTTCTAACACACTACTAAATGACATTTTCTTTTTCTTTTTTATTTATTTATATTTGTTTAATGTTTGTTTCGACTTCACCCAGAATAATATTCTGTAATTTTTTCTTTCATTCTAACTGTATTTATAAAAGCTATTTTGAAATGTATGTATGTGTATACATCAATATACATTTCGAAATCATAAGAATGGTGCGTTCGGATTTTACTGCCATCATTTGAAACAATATAATAAAAATTTAAATTGTAAATATTGTCATCAACCTATAAACATAAATACATAACTTTCATCTGTCGCGCCCACAGAGCGATAACACAACCTTATTGCATCCTACAGATACTATTGCTCTCTCATACTCAAGGCAACGGCGAGAACGTGGATCATAGGAGACAAGAGAGCCAGAGCTCGGATTAAAGGAGTACAATCGAATGATGGAACAGCCGGCATAGGACCAGCGTATCATCAGGCTGGGGCCGACGTTTGTTTCGGTGGGACCGATGAGCATAATTAGAGATAATTGGCGGGTGACGTCAGTCGCCAGTGATGATAAAGCCTGCGACGCGGACACAACATAACTTTTTCTTATTTTATTTTTCTCTTTGCTGGCTGGAGTTTCTCAGACAGCGTGATGATGATGCTAGATATGCGATATCAAATACGACGCATCGATTCTGACACTTCTAATCGATGAAATGACGATGAAAAACGATGCAAAAATAAATTTCCTATTTACTTTAAATTCTGAAATGATAAATTATATTCAATTTTAAAAAGCTATTGTAATTTCTGGGGGAGAAAATGAAAAAAAAAAGATAGCGTTATACTGTCAACAAAATTGACCTTAATAAAGTTTCCGAATAACAATTTCACGATTAGAATAATCGTTACACTTGTTGAACTTAACACTTTCTTCTATCTTTTCTTTCTTTTTTCCTTTCTTTTTTTTTTTTTTTTCTTTTACATTTATAAAAAAAGAAAAGAAAAATAAATTCCCTTTCACTTCCCCGCACACATAGGTACACTAATATTTTTATACAATACTAGGCAGTCTTTATGATTCTTTGACTAATGCGTATCAACAGAGTATCAGGATGATCATGACGATATGGCTAGGCATGCAATATCAAGTATTAGTTCTGACCACTGGAATCGGTTAAGCATCAACTGTAAAAAACTAATAAAAGAAACACAGATTCGTTTCAGATTTTTATAGTGAGGAGAGGAGTTATAAAAATTATTATAGTAACTCTTTCTGCAGTGTTGAAATTATGCACGTAATTTCAAAATAATTATGAGTGTATATATGTATATATGTATATGGCTGGAATGAACGTGTAGTGATTTAATTACCATTAAAATTATTCTATGTCTTAAGAAATTGCTATAAAATAAACACTGGATCGACCTCTATATATTTTACTTATTAAAAAAAGAAATACTTTCTTTTTTAATTTAATAGAAAAGGTGGGGGGTTATTTTTAATTTTTTAATCTAAAATAAGTGTTGTCTTTAATAATAATAATAATGTATATGGAAAATAATCTGCGAGTTTACAGTGGGTGTATAATTTATTATTATTGTTGTTATTATTATTATTTTGACATTTCGACATTTTCTTTTTAATTCTCTAAAAAAATACTGGATGGAATAGCTTTGAATTTCAGAAACGCAAAGAACGACAACTTTCTGTAATGAGCTACTCACGAGTGCAATTGGGAGACCGACCGCAAATTGAAGAAAAACAAAAATACTTTGGAATAATTACCCTGAGTCAAAAAAAAAAAAAAAAAAAAAAAAAGAGCTACAAATGACTTGCAAGAAAAAATTACCAAACTTGCAGAAAAATTTAAAAAGCACTATGGAAACAATCTGAAATGTAAATGCGCACACGTTTTCTGCACATGCGAAAAATATATTATTTTATTTTATTATTACGTAGGTTGAAAGATAATTTTATTGGAAACTTATGTCAAAAGTTCATTTGAATGCAATAAGTAAACTATCGGCAAAAGAATAAGTGAAATTTCAGATATTTTCTTGAAGTTTGAATTTCCCAAGGGATTTTTCACAGGCCATACATTTAAAGCTTTCCGCTCTTTCTTACGATTTCCCCGTCACTCGTCATCAAATCCCATGTAAATCTTTGTCGAAATTTTTAAATTCCGTTTTCACATTCAGAAAATCCACAACCGTTAAATTAGTACCCGTGTTCCAAAAATTGATTTTTTAAAAAAAACTTATTTATTTCATTTTACAACTAAAAAATTAGAAAAATTCATTTAGTGAAAATTCGCATTTTTAACTCAAAATTCACATTTAAAAAAATAATTTTTTAGAAAACAGGTACTAATTTAACTGTAACGTATTTTCAGAAGGGGAAAACGGAACTTAAAAATAACATTTAAGTAATGTGTAAATCTGTAAACAATTTTACCCATAGATTAACATGAGCTTTGGCTGACCTTGATGATCTGTGATGTACCCCCTTAATTTGGAGATCCAATTTTTTTCAGCCAAACTGTAAAAATTCCTTATGTAACTGTAACATAATTTTATTTATTTACCAAGATTTGTGTAAATAAACCTATAAAAGCCCTTTATAATTTTTACTTCCATTATCCGACTACCGTAGGTAATGGAAGTATTGTATTCGGTCAAAAAATTCGATATCGAGTTTTCATCTGATTTGCACGTTTTAAGGTCTCCTGAGTCAAAAAAAAGTAGTTTTTGGCAATTGGTCAGTGTGTGTGTGTGTGTGTGTGTATGTGGGGAATCTTCTGGCTATCATATCTCCAAAACTAATAAAGGAAACTTCAGAATTAAGACAAGTCTGGCGTACAGATGAATTTTCCAATGAAAACTGGAAAATTGAAGTCAGACCGTAAGTCCGTATCTCAGAAACGGCGCTAACAATTTTTTCAAAGTTGATATATAAACACTGTATCAGATGTCCTTTCTTATGATATAGTTGGTTAGTTCAGGAAAATTGATAGGCGTTCTCTATAAATAGCTTAATTTCAGGTTTCGCAAGTGCGTTCCTTTTAAAACGGCTGTACGGATTTTTTTCAAACTCTCCATATTAACTCCCTTTTAAATGTCCTTTTGTATGTAATTATTGTTTTCTGGTCAATAACTGAGTATGCCACGTTTTCGTAAAAGTTGATATCTCAAAAACGTCTCTAATGATTTTCTTGAAAATTGTTACATAAATCCATTTTAGATATATCATTTCTTTTGTATTACGGGGTTATTACAGGATTAGGTAGGTCACTTTTAGATTTCAGAAATTGGTGTTTTAAAAAATAACTCTACTTTTTTTTTTTTTTTTTTTTAACTCACTATGTAAAATCTATTTTATATGTCTTTATGCGTGCATCAAGTTCCTCTTGTCGGAACATTTTTTGGTGTCTACTTCATTAGATCAATTTTATGTCTTCTGATCACATTATCTCCAAAAACTGCATATAATATGTGTAATAGTGGTAATGGAAATAATGCGGTAATTTTTCGCACCAGGTTTTTATGATAGAGTTTTTCATAAAAATAATTGTTCGTTATATGGTTGGAATAATTGGTTCTCCAAAATAAATACGTGGCATGAGGAAAACCCATTAAGAAATTTAATGTCTGAAAAATATATAAAATTTAGCTCATTCTTTTAGTCCTTGTAATTTGTTTAATTTTTATTGTATTCAAATGAATTTTTGTCATAATTTGCCTTTTAGATCTAGCTTTTAGCCTATGAAATAGAAGGAAGTGCTATCTTTCACACATGTGTAGTAAAAAATTAATCACTACAAATAGTCATATCTCATCGAAAATTAAATATACGCATTTTATGTTAAAAAAAAAAAAATGGTTCTCCAGTGGTTTTTTTTTTTTTTTTTTTTTTTTTCCTAGATGTTTAATAAAATTACCTTCGAAATTCCTCAAGTCCATGAAAAAACCATTAATTTCTTTCACATACTTCGCACACACAAGCACGCACAAAAAAAAAAAAAAAAAAAAAAAAAAAAAAAAAAACAATAATTTAGTTTATCGATTTTAGACCATCATAGATTTATAGAATCATTTCACATTAGGGTGAATCGAGGAAAATGAAACTCGTCTTATTGAAAATATTGGGTACCTATTATAGTTTCAGTTTTGACCTTATGAGTATTTTTGTGAATTATTATTACTATTATTATTATTATTATTATTACTTTTATCTATTTAATACAAAAAAGTTCTGGATTCATAAAAATTTTCGATTTTCGGTTTGAGATGGATTTACTGTTTTGAGGGGACCAGGGCGCGATTCCCCATTTTTTAGATAATGACTTGCTGTTAAAAAAAAAATAAATAAATAAATAAATAAATAAAAAATAAAAATCTAAAATAGCTAAAAATTTGTAAGATATTTGGGTAAAGCAATGTTCCAAATTGGAAAGTTCTGTTTATAACCCAAAATTTCGACCTAAATTGGATACGAGACCAATTTGGGATAGAATAGTTTTAGATTTTATTTTTTGCAGTGTACATACGTATGCATACGAAATGTTTACATTTTGTTTAGATCATCTACGCATGTTAGATTTTTTTTTTTTTTTTTTTTTATAAGAGGTGAATAATACAATGTCTTTTTTTCTTATAGACGAAAATATAAAATAAGATCGTGAGCTTGTAAACTCAAAATAGATAGATTTTCTGAACCATTTTGGGTTATAATATAAACAGAACTTTCCAATTTGGAACATTGCTTTATTCAAACATCTTACAAATTTTTACCTATTTTAGAATTTTTTTTTTTTTTTTTTTTTTTTTACAGTGCTGCCTGCCTTCTTGTCTCTCTCTGTGTGACAAAACCTTTTTGTTGATCTATAACTAATGAACTAATGCACATATTTTCATACATATTTATGTATAGTGGAACCTTGATATAAATTAATGTCTATCAAATTTTGATTCAAATCGTACGACAGGTGGCGTTGCCATCCAATTTTTCATAATTTTTAGTATGTCAGTATAGGACAAAATTTCGTATAAAGGGGAGGAAATAAGCATTATTTTTCACCAATCATTGTAAAATTTAAACTAATTATTTATTATAGTAACAGTCAACTAAGGAAATATAGTTGTATGAATAACAACATCGTTTTTCCCCGGGGATTGTAAATTCTCAATATGAGCATTTTTTAAAAGAACCTTAAAAGAAATGGTTGAACCATAGATATGTAATAAGTTAAAACAAAGATATTATTTTTTTATAACAATAAAAATAATACTAGCAATAAAATCTTGAAGAAATCCATTTTTTTTTTTCAGATGTTGTCTGTAGGACACAAAATTGACTTTCTTTCGACATTTAATATTGTACTTCTCTGAATCGAAATTCGTTTGCATTCATTAAAGAAAATAATTTTAGCAAATAATAATATTGATATATAATTTATACTACGTGAATTTGCAAAGGGAAAAACAAGTTTTTTAACGGTCAAAACATGTTTTTTCATTTTTTTTTTTTTTTTTTTTTTTTATCTTTAGTCTGCGTAAGAAGTCTGAACTGTATATTGAAATCGCGATTTTTCATCATTATTTTTTCCATAATTTGTACTGCCAAAATAAATTTGAACTACTGTTAATCTGATTAAAAAAAAAAAAAAAGAAAGAAAAATTAAAAATTAAAAATTAAAAATAGCAGTGACCGTTTCTTTTTCTTTCTTTCCTTTTTTTGGGGGGGGTGGGGGGTGGGAGGGGGAAGGGAGGGAGACACTTATTTAATATTTTCAGCTTGCTCATAGGGCTTAAACTTTGAGATTCTTTGTCATTTTTAAATAATTTTAGAGAATTTTAGATTTATATATATATATATATATATTTTTTTTTTTTTTAAGAAAAAACTATATTACTTTTTAAATGTATATTTAATATATTAATATTAATCCCAATTTATTTTAGGAATATAATTTGACAGAAAATAACTACAAAACAAATCAACAAAAATTGAAGATATCTATCAAAATTAAAAATTTTTGCGCAGGATGAAGATGATATATAAAATAATAATAATTACTATTATAATAATAATTCGCAAAAATATTCATACGATCAAGCCATAACTATTGATCGATACACGTATTCAAACATATGAGTTTTGTTTCATTCGATCCACCCTAATTCCCATAGGCGTAGCACGATTAGAAGAGAAAAAAGAAAATAATAATAATTTGGTTTAGTTTATATAAATTTCAATTAAAAGTATATTTAAAAATTTTTGAAGTCTATATTCTGTTATACTAACATGAAAATCTATTTTATAAACCGAAAAAATATTGCAGGCTTTTCGTGCAAATATTACGGTAATATACTTTCTGTTCTGTCAAAATTAAGAAAAGCGGAGAATCTTCATAAAAGGATAAAAATTATACGAGTAAACTAGGTGTCACAGGTTACTAAATAACTAAATCTTTACATCTATTTCTCTTTGCATATGGCTCCAACAGTAGTCTAGAGATTCTGCTTTTAAAGCTGAAAGACGGGAGGGGCCAGGTTCGATGCCAGGTCGCCCTCGTCGGCCTAATCGTTCTGAGTTACTGCTAATTTTGTCCAAAACTCATATAAATGCGCGCTAGAACCTCTTAGAAAGACCACAACAAAGGGTATTCCACCCATGCATAAGAACCTAGGGTAGTCAATTGGCCTTAGCAACGCACAATCCATTTGCATGCGTTAAATGAAAAATCTCCGACATTCATCTCGCATATTTCGACCTTGAAAATTTCGGTAAGCCACAAAAATCAAAAGATTTCTTCTGTCGTATCCTAACCTGTAAACATTTCTACACATCCTCCCACGCAATGAGTCCCTTATGAAGTTCTAGAGGAAGCCGTCTAAACCACCCACCAAGTCTTTGCGAAAGAGACGGAAACGGCTGGGGTGCGGTTCGAGTTCTTTAAGAAACACATGAGCGGTCATGCTTATAAATTTCATTCCCCATAAAAGACGAAGCCCCGGCATGGTCAAGGTTGGACTAGCTCTTCAAGGCCCCTTTTCCTGTGTTTTTGGACAAGAGATGGACACTTTTTTTTTACTTTTCTTTTATGTTGCATGAAGTCTGATTAATTAGATTTGTTGAATAAGTGAGGTTAAAGATGCATACTACTTAAATCAGGTGCAGGATGTTTGGGTGGATTCGTAGTTTTTGTTTTGTAAGATAGTTGTTGTCTTCATTCTTTCCTTATTGCGTATATATGCGGTCGGCTGAAGAGTATGAATCAGTAATATAAAAACTTAAATAAATAAAAACATAGTAATCAGGGTCTGATTTCCCACGGGGCGGCTTTGTTTATAAGAGGTACTCGAAATCATCTGTCTTTTGTGAGGGAAAATATATTACCAAGGTTGCTAGGTGTATACTACAATTTTCATTTTTGTACACCACTAATTTTTAATCAAAACTTTCGCTATATATATATAAAAGTTGAGATTAAACCAATAAATTGATGCTTTACAAAATTAATGGTGTTAAGAAATTAAATCGTAGTATTCATCTGGCAACTCTGCATATTACATAAGTCTACGGCTCACCCCAGCATATCAACGTAACGACAGTTTTAGTCACGTCATCAAAAATATCAAAAACACATAGACGGAGAGAACAATTTTTTTGCAAAAAATATTTTTGTGAACCTATTTTTACTTCTATTTTCCATATATATTAATGTAATAATCAATTACATTTTCATATTTACAAAATGTTGGTTTAAAAAAGAAAAATCCTTTTAGAAATTAAAATTTACGTACTAAAAGAATTTAAAATAAGCTTCTAACTTCAATTTTCATTGTTACCTTGGTAAACATCATCAACAGCTCAACAATCAACTTTAATGCTTTTTCTATTTTAAAGGTTCTACATTAAAGTTCTTTAAAAAATTTTATATTCTGTTATTTATTTTTTGTTGCACTCGTGGCTACTTTTTTTTTTTTTTTTTCCTGGTGTAAGAACTTGCTTAAATATTCTGACTAAAACAACTGTTGTGTGCTTTTACTGTTTAGGGTATTTCATTGCTTTCTCCCTTTTTCAAACAGAAGTTTATCCGCGTAATTATCTCAACTTCTCAAAACCCCGTCTTGTATAATTTATTTAAATTAATATCGTGGCTGGAACTAGTATTAATAGAAATGAAACACAATAAAAAGCAATTCATGTTTAGAATATATTATCATTAAAGGACTTGCGCTGTTTTTACATAACAGCATTTACATAAGCTGTAAAAATCTGGTGTGTAACAATCACACGACTTACATTACTCACTACTACACATGTGCTTTCTTTTGGAATAGTGTGGTCAAAAAACGTGAAATTGATTTAACAAATTATACATCTAACAATTTTCCTGTAAGAGCAAGATGATACATACGGCGTGAGGACACATAAAGAAAATTCACATAGCGAGTTAAACACAAATATAATCGTTAGAGCCGTTTTTTGAAACACCCGTTTCCGAGACCAATAACTGCTCTGCATAATCAGAACACCTGTTAATTTTCCTGTACTTACTAACCAAGTAATACTGTCAGCGATATCTAACCTCAGAAAGTTTACTTTGACTTCATATTTTAATCAAGAGCTTTTCTAAGCTAGTCTTTGAACCACGTCTGTCCGTAGTGTATATGGCTGAATATCACATAATTGTGCATTTTGGATTTTTTTAAACTTTTTTTTCAAACTTTGTATTTTAATTTGAATTTTTTAAAATAAGTCCGTAAGTACATCTTAAATAAATTCTGAGTTCGACAGAGATCGATCATAATTTTTTAAAATTTTATTGAAATTTTTCAATAGAAATTTATAATTTTAATTATCTTAAAAAATCAAAATTACCATTTAATTTTTTTTTTTTTTTTTGTGGTTCAGATTCATTAAAAAATACAAGACTTAGGCTTTTCTAAAAAGTTCTTCCCATTTTAAAAAATAAAATAAAATAAAAAAAAACCAAAATTTTTAAATTAAAAAATAAATAAATAAATAAAAAAATTTAATTTTTTATAAACATAAATTATATCAATGGGAAATATCATAGACTGCATACCTCTTGACTATAAACTGGAAATAATTAGTTTACTTGCATTAAATTTTTAATTATAGCATTTAAAGATGTCAAAAAATGATGCTGAAATGACTGGTTTGTCACGGAAATGACAATGTTTGTCACTGAAACGGCTGTTTGTCACTGAAATGACAATATTTGTCAAAATGACTATTTTTCACTGTAAAAACATTGTTTGTCAATGAAATAGGACCATATAATATTAAAAATGGAACATATTAGAACAATAGAGAAAAGATTGTGAAGGGAAAAGAAAGAGCAATAATGAGAATATCAAGCAATTTTATTGTATTAAAATCCTTGTAGTTACAAGTTTAATGATTAACTGAATTAAATTCAGAAAAAGCATTTTGAACATTATTAAAATCTTCATCCTGAAGTTTAAAATATCTATTTGAAGCAGGTTCAGGAGAATTCCTAATTTTGCACAGAATATGTGGCACTTGAATTTCATGGACATCCTCTTTCTCAGGCCATGCAAACTTATTTTTTCTGTATCTTGCCATAAATGACACAAGTAAAACATTTTGAGTAACATTCTCAATGACACCTTAAAGGGAAAAAAAAAAAAAAATTAAAAGTTTGCTTTTTTAATTGTATCTTAATATTAATGTCGTATGTAATTTTTTTATATTTACCTGGATACCGGAAAGTACTTTAAATATTTAAATACTAGCTGACCCGTCCGGCTTCGCACTGATGAACAAATTTTAGTTAAAGATGGATTGATATGTAAAAAATCAAGAAATATATCAGTTTATATGTTATAGTCAGGCAATATTATTAACTGGAAAGTCAAAATATAATTTTACAATTATTTTTTTTAATTAGTTGTTAAATGTTGGCAATTTTTACTTAATGTTATTTATTTATTTATTTATTTATTTCATAAAAAGAAACATTTCTTTACTCATGAATAAAAAATATTGAAAAATAAACCTATGACATGAAAATGTTTTTGATAAAATTGACGTCATAATAGCTTTAATTATTATTTATTTGTTCATTTCGCAAATATATTTAATTATTTCCATAATTGATTATTATTTTAATAATGTATATTAAAGGAGAATTCAATAATATGAAACAATATTCGTACAATATATACTATTACAGAATCTGGTGTGAAACAACCACACGACTTCCATTACCCACTATTGCACGTAATATATACAATTTTTTGGAGATATTACTTGCATTTTTTGAGATTTTCGAGTAAGAGAAACTTGATACACGTATAAAGACACATACAACAGAGTTTGCATAGCGAGTTAAAAAATAAGGGGAAAAAAATAGATAGTTATTTTTTTAAACACGAATTTCCGAGATCTAAAACTGAACTACCTAATCAGGATGACCGTTAATATTCCTGTAATAAGCACGTAATACTTGAGAAAGGTTATCTAAATTGGATTAAAGAAAAAATTTTCAAGAATACGTTAGAGCCGTTTTTGAGATGCCAACTTTTACCAAAACTTAGCATACTCAATTATTGACCTAAAAACAATAATTACATACAAAAGGATATTTAATAGGAAGTTAACATGGCGAGTTTGAAAAAAAATCCGTACAGGCGTTTTTAAAGGAACGCACTTGCGAAGTCTGAAATTGAGCTGTTTATAGAGGACGCCTATCAATTTTCCTGAACTAAGCAACTTTTTAATCGAAAGGGCATCTAATATATTATTTATACAGCAACTTTGAAGAAAATCATTAGAGGTGTTTTTGAATATGGGCTTACGGTCCCATTTCTGGTTTTCGATGACCCAATTCCGGTTTTTCAATTTTCACGAAAATTTGGAAAATTTATCTGTACACCAGACCTGAATCACTTGTGAAGTTTAGTAGTTCTATTTTTATTAGTTTTGGAGATATGACAGCCAGAAGATTACTCACACACGTGCACATATACACACACACTGACCAATTGCCAAAACCTATACAATACTTTCACTACCTACGGTAGTAGGGTAATTGAAGTAAACA
The DNA here is from genome assembly GCA_963930645.1 of Salticus scenicus. Taxonomy (NCBI): domain Eukaryota; kingdom Metazoa; phylum Arthropoda; class Arachnida; order Araneae; family Salticidae; genus Salticus; species Salticus scenicus. Next base: position 218,114,695 of record OZ005655.1, on the reverse strand, counting down.
CATACATCTCGTATTTACTACGATAATATACAGATTTTCGTATTACGTTTTCGATCGCCAAATACAAAAATCGCCAATGACGATAGATATCAAATCTATGCTTTGTTTTCAATTAAAATATTGAAACTTTTAATTAAAAATTTATTTTACCAAAATTTATTATAGCTTCTAGCACTTAGAGAGAGACAGTGTAACTTTTGATTATTGAAAGAAAAAAAAAAAAAAGCAATCGGCTTTTTAGTTTTAGCGATCGTTCTCTACATATGCATATAAACCTTTCTTCTTTTTATATTAGTATAGCTATAGAGCATAGGTATATTAAATAGGTTTCCAATCAACATAATGTAACTCAAATAATTAAATGCTATTTACATTTCAGTAATGGCTGTATGCGCTATGTATATTGAGCTACTTGCCATAACTGTTAGTTGCTAAAAATAGTCGCCAAATAAATTTAAACATCTCAATACGCAAGCGAAGTGTGACATCACTGACCGCCCATGGATGCAAGAAAAAGATTTTCCATGTTAATCGCTCATTGGATTTTTTTTTTTTTTTTATTAAAATTCTAGAAGAATTATTTCCCGATTTTAATCCTCATATTTGGGTATAGATATGTATTAGTTATTGTATGCATGCGTTAGATTGAGTTATTTTGCTGTCAAATTGACAAAATTTTAATTTTAAATTTCAAAACTGTCACCCTTGGCGTTTTTTGTATTTGGCGATCAAAAAGTAATACGAAAATATACATGCCAGGTGTATATTTTCGTAATATGTATTGTACGAAATATTGTTTCATATTATTCGTTACACTCTTAATGTAAGTTTTTAAAATAACCATGATTTTTGAAAGGAATTAAATTATATTCGCCAGATAATTTGGCGATATTTTTTTTTTCTGCCAAGGATGACGGATATCAAATCTATTCTGCTGCAACATATTAGTATATTATATCAGATACTTTATTTAGACATTTGAAAACAAATTTGACTTCAAATTATGATAGAATATTTATCCTTTCCCTTTTAATTAGTTTATTAGTTGGATGTTTATTGTGTAAATATCATCCTTTGAAATGAAATGTTTATGTTTTCAATCGAATATGGAAATTTGCCATTTTTTTTTCTAGAGTTTTGAAATTTAAAATTCCAATTTTATCAATTTTACAACAAAAACAATTTAATCTAACGGATGCACATGATAACTAATACATATCTATATCCAAATATGGGGATTAAAATGGGGAAATAATTTTCCTCGATCTTTATTATTTTTTTACAAAAAATCCAGTTCACTTTTTATATTATTGTTCGCGTGAAAATATATTTTATTATATGTCTAAAAATAAATTAATTCGTAAATCTTTTTGGCAACAATTATAAATTAAAATAAATAATATTATAAAATAGAATTTCTTATTTTATTTTATTTTATTTTATTTATTTATTTATTTTTAAATTCCAATTTCGTTTACACACATCAGTTTAAACCACGGAGTAATAAAGACTCCGTGGTTTAAACATTGATGCTCAGCTCATTATATTATATCATATCATATCAAATTAAATTATTAGAAAAATAAACACTTTTAATTCTATAATGACGTCAGATTTAACTTGTAAGTTTAACAATTCAAAAAGCTTTATATGAATTTCAATTTAATGCACGTGCAAATATATTTCTTTTCTTTTCACGTCAAGATATTTTAAAAACGAAATGAATATGTAAATGTTTCTTTTATGTTGGCAGCAGCTAATTTTTTTAATATTTCATTATTTCCATTTCTATTACGGCTTCTATGGGGATTTTAATTAAAATGCTCAGATTTTAAGCTAAAATTTATTTTATCAAAATTAAATATAGCCTATAACAATATGGCATACTGTAGCTTTCGGTCAGTGAAAGAAGTTTTTAAATCGGTTCAGTAGTTTCAGAGATTACCCTCCACAAACAAACAATTTTTTGCGCTTTATATAATGATATAGATAGATAACTATTTCTCTCTGTAGATGTTAGCCTTTTCTGAAATGAGAGAAAATCGCAACGTGAAAACGCCCCTTGTTGTGTGATACAGCCCAGAAGCTAATAGGTACCATGTCAAACCAAGGCCCAACCAAGTATCAAATTCTGTTAAATTAATTCGATTGGTTCATAAAGTACAGTGTTTGAACAAAAACAAAAAAAAAATAAATAAATAAAATTATACAGACACGACATTATTTCATTATTTAAAACATGAAAATCTCACATTGACAGATTTTAATTTAGTGCCAGAGGCCTACTGCTAAACTTGTTAATATCGACAAATTCTTCTTTAGTTAATTCGTGACGATCTAAATTCCATGATAAAGTTTTCATTAAATCAAACCAATGTGTTTCAGCTGCAGATATTGTAACAAATAACGTTGGAAGTCCAAACTGTCTTATAGCCGCAAAACAACGTTTTTTCTCTTTTTCCCAATGAGGGGGAGGTGCGCCTTGGGGGGGACTCATGTCAAAGGTGTGCCTTGGGGGGGACTCATGTCAAAGTTGTACCTTGGGGGGGACTCATGTCAAAGTTGGGCCTTGGGGGGGACTCATGTCAAAGTTGTACCTTGGGGGGGACTCATGTCAAAGTTGGGCCTTGGGGGGACTCATGTCAAAGTTGGGCCTGGGGGGAGACTCATGTCAAAGTTGTACCTTGGGGGGGACTCATGTCAAAGTTGGGCCTGGGGGGGGGCTCATGTCAAAGTTGGGCCTGGGGGGGGACTCATGTCAAAGTTGGGCCTTGGGGGGGACTCATGTCAAAGTTGTACCTTGGGGGGACTCATGTCAAAGTTGTACCTTGGGGGGACTCATGTCAAATTTGGCCTGAGGGGGGACTCATGTCAAAGTTGTACCTTGGGGGGACTCATGTCAAAGTTGGGCCTGGGGGGGACTCATGTCAAAGTTGGGCCTGGGGGGGGACTCATGTCAAAGTTGTGCCTTGGGGGGACTTCATTCAATAAATCCCCATTCAATAAACCGACTGAACTACCCTTAGCACTATTAAGAGTGTATTATAAAAATTCGACAACGCTGTACCGACTGAAATAGGGGTACGTTGGGGGGGACTCATGTCAAAGTTGGGCCTGGGGGGGACTCATGTCAAAGTTGTGCTTGCATTCAGCAAAAAACGGAAATCGGAATTTTTTCGTATCGTCTACTTACACATGCAGCAGTTAGTAACAAATCCATTTTCCTTTTATTTAGTATATTAGTTGAAATATCACCCTTTGAAATGAAATGTTTATGTTTACATTCGAAACTGGAAGTTTGCCATTTTTTTTTTTTTTTTTTTTTTTTTTTTTTCTGGAGTTTTGTGATTTTAAATTAAAATTTTATCAATTTTACCGAAAAAATAACTCAATCAAACACATGTAGACAGTAACTTATATATAACTATACCCAAATATCGGAATTAAAATCGGAAAATCGGCATATAATTTCCGTTATCTTTTAATAATTTTTTACAAAAAATCCAATGGATGATTAACATAGAAAATCTTTTTCATGGCTCCATGGACAGACAGTGACGTCATCACTTCACTTGCGTATAGTGATGCTACATTATACAAATTACTGTGTCTATGGTTTTATTTGAGCTTTATGAAATTGCCAGATTTAACAACTTTCTACTTTTAGGTATTTTTTAATGTAAAGGAATACGCGTATAAAAGGAAAAAATTGGGGAAAATGCATAAAAAATAAATGTATTTTTAAATACCTTCTTGACATCGTAAGAAAATAATATTTGTATTCGCACCTTCCGGCTAACCATACCTTTCGAATGATACCATTTTCAACCCTCTACTCCCATAATTAATATGTTAAAAAGGGACTACAAATTTTATGCTTGCCTATTAATATATAGATGTAATAGTTTTCTAAACCCTTTATTAGTTCACTTTTCAATAAAAGAGTGTTCTTTAGTTTTTTAAAATGGTATAATTTTATTTATCAAAATAAGGGAATTCGAGTAACGAAATACTTTAATTTAAATTTAAGTTTTTATGAAAATAAACTTCAAAGGAAAATTCAATAAAATCGTCCCTAGTTCATTTGACAATGGGATAAAACCTAAATGTCCCCAAATTTATTACTTTTTCTATCATGCCAGTTTAATTCGTTTAGCATCGATTTCACGATTTTTTTTTTTAACGATGACATTTATTTTTGACATTATAGCATCTATGTCATAAAGCTAAGTCTAAATCTGCTTAGACTAAGATATGTTGATTTTATTTATTTATTGACTTTTATTTGTTTAAAATCACGGATAACATTTTATTTCATTTTTCTCAGTACATTGTTGTAATTGTGACGTCATATTTTCTGTTAAATTAAACATTTTTTTTTCTTTTTTTAATCAGATTATTATATTGTTTAAAAATATGATTAAAATTTTATTATATTTTCAGTGATCTTTTCTATTATCATTTGCACGTGACATAAGCATCAGATTATTAATTTTTGCAATGAAAGAAAATGTCGGCTTCAAGACAATTGACGAAAAATCACTTTTTAGCTTGTAATTTCTAAGCAATTGAAGCTATCGAAAAAGTTTAAATGCAAAAATTGTTCTTTAGGGTAAGACGGTAATTCGCCAGATTTAAAATTTTTTCCTATTTTCAATATTAAAGAAATTATGGGCAAATGAAAATTTCCACCCCCCACCATTTCCACCCCCTCTGAGCTAGATACCCCATCTACGAACTCGACCGAGATTTTTACTGTCCTGACAACATATTCCGAGCTGGTTAAATTTAAATAAAAATTACTCCAGTTATCGTGTTCACAACTTAACATGAGAAAAAGCGTTATACATTGTATATATATATATATATACCTACTAGCAGGCTTTGCCCGCTTCGCTGGTCATTATATTGAAATGAATCCCCAAAACAGCATATCATTAATAATAATAAAATATCTTAAAAAAAATCATTGAAATCCGTCAAAATCTAATTTTAAGTTCCTGCTACTTTCTGTCACGGTATCCCCGCTCGTCACAGTCGAGTCTGGACCCACAATGCCTTCGGCAGTCCCTTACCTGCTTTTTACTCCCCCTCCCTCGTGGTTACAGTTGAAAGCTTTACAAAATCTCATCAAAGTGCTTATTTCGCACACTTAATTAACACCCACACACAAAAATTCGCCATTCTTAGGTAATTTGGACGGATTTAAGCTTCAAAATGTGGTTTTTGCCCCGCCCGCCCCAAGGGGAAGGGGGGGGGGGTAAATTTCCAAAATTATTTTATATTGCATGTTGCATACACATACCTAACCGACACATAAAAAAATTGAGATCCTGAAATTATTTAAAGCTGAGCTATGCTTTAAAACTTTTTTTTTTTTAAATCTCTCCCCCCGTTCTTAAAGGAGGGAAGGAGGAGGGAATTTCGCAAAATCTCTTCATACTATGAGTTAGATACATATAATCGTCCCTTACATAAAAAAATTCCAACCTCTGATAACTTAGTGCAGCGTTACGCATGAATACATGTTTTTGCCCCCCATTCTCCAAAGGGCGGTAGGGTGGAATTTATAAAATCCCTTTGTAGTGTGTGTTCAGTTCGATTTCCTCGTGTGTTGAGTAACCCTTCTTCGAAAACCTTTTCCCTTCCCTCCCCCCCTTAAAAATCCAAAATTCCAAAATCGCAGAAAATAATTTTTTTGTACTGAAGTCTGGTCTTTCCATCTGCAATTTCTTCACCGTTAAGTAATTTGGAGCCGAATTAAGCCTTCTGCCTCCCAAGGGGGACAGGGAGGGGGTATTTTGCAAAGTTTCGTCTTAGTTGGGGGGTCACTGGTCAGGCTCCGAAAACCAACCTGGTCACTAAAATTTGTGACCCTCTTTCCAACAGAATCGTCATGGCAGTGTTGAGTCAGTGAATCAGTGAGTTTACTCTTTTATATGTACAGATTTGTTTATATTTTTTATGAACTACTTGGCTTAAGGTTGCTGTCACAAAAATAGAGTCCTTGGCGTAAAATGTCCTATCTACTTCAGTATTAAAATTAAAAATATACCCAGGATTATCAACTAATAAAGCTCTTTAATACAGATCTGAATTAGCTTTCATTTTCTTATTATTTAATTTTGATAATGACGTTATGTTGTCATGTGCCTAAGCAAATTTAATATTTATTATTATTTTTTTTATTATTATTCGCGTGAAATATTCTTTGGGAACAATTAAAAATTAAAATAAATTATTTTAAAGTTTTATTATAGAAGAAATATCTATATTATATAGAAGATTAATTAAAAATTTACATTTTTCCCGGTATAAATAGTAGCCTATGTCTTATTCCAGACTATTATCTATCTCTGTACAAAATTTCATCCAGATCCGTTTATCCGTTGTGGCGTGATTGAGTAACAAACATCCATCCAAACTTTCGCATTTATAATATTAGTATAGATTACTTATCACGTGCATGTGTTAGATTGAGTTATTTTGCTGTCAAATTGACAAAATTTTAATTTTGAATTTCAAAACTCTGTCGTTCTTGGCGCTTATTGTATTTGGTGATCAAAAACGTAATACGAAAATATGCATGCCAGATGTATATTTTCGTAATATGCATTGTACGAAATATTGTTTCATATTATTCATTACTCTCTTAATATAAGTTGTTAAAATAACCATGATTTTTGAATAGAATTAAATTTTGTTCGCCAAATAATATGGCGATATTTTTTTTTTTTCTACTAAGGATGACCGATATCAAATCTATTCCGCTGCAACATATTAGTATCTTATATCAGATATTTTATTTAGACATTTGAAAACAAATTTGACATCAAATTATGATAGAATATTTATAATTTTCCTTTTAATAAGTATATTAGTTGGATATTTATTGTGTAAATATCATCTTTTGAAATGAAATGCTTGTGTTTTCAATCGAATATGGAAATTTGCCATTTTTTCTTTCCCTAGAGTTTTGAAATTAAAAATTCAAATTTTGTCAATTTTACAAAAAAAAAATAACCTAATCTAACGCATGGACATGATAATTAATACATACCTATACCTAAATATGGGGATTAAAATCGGAAAATAATTATCCGCGATTTTTAATAATTTTTTACAAAAAATCCAATTGACGTTTAACATAAGAAATATTTTTCTTGCATCCACGAACGGCCAGTGACGTCATCACTTCGCTTGCGTATTAACACTTTATCAATGTGTAAAAGAAATTTTTAATTAAAAATGACGTCAATTTTTCTGAGATGCATAATTTTTTTTTATAATTTTTTATCGTTCACGTTTAGATAAATGTATTTATTTTCCTGTTGAAAAAAATATATAAGTTCGTTTTTTTTTTTTTTTTTTTTTTTTTTTTGGCAACAATTAAATTATGGAAAAATATAAATGGCTAATTTTTTGCTATTATTAGCTTACAAAATTGCTATTTTATGCATAAAAATCGCAAAAACAAATTTTTTTTCGGAATAAAAGGTAGCCAACTTTTTAAGTTAGGGTATAAGCTATCTCCATTACAAATTTCATCGAAATCCGTCGAGTAGTTTTGGCGTGAAACTCAGTCAAATAAATTCACGGACATTCACATTTATATATAGAAAACGTTTGTATGGGAAATAGAAAAGGGCTGTTTTTAGGGTTTTCCCGGAAATTATTCGATTTTTTTTCGCCTTTTAAACCTTCCCTAGACCTCCACGAACATTTCAAGACTAAGATAAGATAAATCCGTTCAGCCGTTCTCGAGTTTTAGTGAGACTAACGAACAGCAATTCATTTATATATATATAAGATATATATAGATATATATAGATATAAACTTTTGAACGGAGGGTGGTTTTGGGTTCTAGGGGTTATGATCGGTGAAGATATGAAGAAATTTTCCAGAAGTCGTGTCATGAGAACCATTGCAATAGGTAGATCTCCTATAGGAATCTACCTAAAAATTTGGTCCCATAGGCCATAATGATAAAGAATTTTTCTTTGTGTCCCTGTAAAAAAACTGTAAATGCTAAATTCACCAAAACTCATACAGTTGGTGCACTGTGACCTATAACATGTGTACAAATTTTTTGCTCAGATTAATAAGGCGTTCAGACACTATCACACTTTTAAAAATTTTGCTCCATAGGCCATAATGATAAAGAATTTTTCTTTGTGTCCCTGTAAAAAACTATAAGTGCTAGATTCTCCAAAATCTATACAGATTGCGTGTCTGTGACCTATAATATGTGTATAAATTTTTTGCTCAATTAAATAAGGCGTTTAGATGCTATCGCACTTTTAAGATTTTGGTCCCATAGGCCATAATGATAACGAATTTTTCTTTGTGTCTCTGTAAAAAAACTATAAGTGCTAGATTTATGAAAATCAATAGGGTTCGTGCTACGGCGACTTGCAACATGCGTACCAACTTACAGCTCATTCGAGCAAAGCGTTTACACGCTAGCATGTTCACTCACACACATACATACACACACACATACATACATCATCGTAAAAATAGTGAAAACGGACTCAGGGAACCTTGAAACATAGAGAAACATCAAAATCTCAAATTCGGATTTTTGACATGATTATAATACTTTCCTCACTATAGTGTTCGGAAAGTAAAAAGAAATTGCTGGGAAATTTTCTAAAATTAAAATTTTATTGTTATTATTAGGTAGATTCCTTATAGGAGATCTACCTATTGCAATGGTTCTCATGACACAACTTCTGGAAAATTTCTTCATATCTTCACCGATCATGACCCCTAGAACCCAAAACCACCCTCCGTTCAAAAGTTTATATATATATATATATATATATATATGTATAACGCTTTTTCCCATGTTAAGTTGTGAACACGATAACTGGAGTAATTTTTATTTAAATTTAACCAGCTCAGGATATGTTGTCAGGACAGTAAAAATCTCGGTCGAGTTCGTAGATGGGGTATCCAGCTCAAAGGGGGTGGAAATGGTGGGGGGGGGGGGGGTGGAAATTTTCATTTGCCCATAATTTCTTTAATATTGAAAATAGGAAAAAATTTCAAATCAGGCGAATTACCGCCTTACCCTAAAGAATAATTTTTGTATTTAAACTTTTTCGATAGCTTCAATTGCTTAGAAGTTACAAGCTAAAAAGTGATTTTTTGTCAATTGTTCTATATAGCCGACATTTTCTATATAGCTTTCATTGCAAAAATTTATAATCTGATGCATATGTCACGTGCAAACGATAATAAAAAAGATCACTGAAAATATAATAAAATTTTAATCATGTTTTTAAACAATGTGATTAAAAAAAAAAAAAAAAAAAAAAAAAAAAAATGTTAAATTTAACCAACGAGATATATAAATTAGAGTGCTGATTCAATGGATGAAGGATTAGCTTTCCGTGGTTCAAGATGAATCACGTGACATGCTTGAATAGGTTGCTGTGTTTGGCCCTTTATCGCTATTTTGGCATTTAAAATATCAGTTCAACAAATTATCATTATTATTAGGTAACATGACAGTCCTATGACCGAAATAAATTGCTTTTAAAATAATTTTACACATATTTCACATTTTAATAAATAATAAAATACCTTTCTTTTCGTCATTTCTCAACAAAGTTTAAAAGTGTTTATAAAAGAAAATTTAAACTTTTAAAGAGCTAAATTTAACAACAAATAATAATTTTTCAACTATTTTTAAGCATTTTGTCGGTTAAAGTTCAACTACACGAAATAAAAAAGAAGTAAAATCAAAATCAAAATGGTTTAGAACAAAAGAATATTAAACTACGTAAAGTAAACAAAAACATTGAAACCGTTGCCATAGAAATGTACTGAAAATGAGCTGTTACCAAGGAAACCACCGAATACGCATGTGCAAGGAAAGCATGTCACATGACTCATCTTGGACCTTCTCAAGGGTTACCATTTATCACTCTACTTTATATATCTCGTTGAATTTAACAGAAAATATGACGTCACAATTACAACAATGTACTGAACTACTGAGAAAAATGAAATAAAATTTTATCCGTGATTTTAAACAAATCAAATAAAAGTTAATAAATAAATGAATAAATATGTAAATATAATCAACATATCTTAGGGCTAAGCAGATTTAGACTTAGCTTTATGACATAGATGCTATAATGTAAAAAATAAATGTCATCGTAAAAAAAAAAAAAAAAAAAAAAAAAAAAAATCGTGTAAATCGATGCTAAACGAATTAAACTGGCATGATAGAAAAAGTAATAAATTTGGGGACATTTAGGTATTATCCCTTTGACAAATAAACTAGGGACGATTTTAATGAATTTTCCGTTGAAGTTTACTTTCATAAAAACTTAAATTTAAACTGAAGTATTTCATTACTCGAATTCCCTTATTTTGATAAATAAAATTATACCATTTTTTAAAAAATAAAGAACACTCTTTTATTGAAAAGTGAACTAATAAAGACTTTAGAAAACTATTACATACTTTTAGTTTGGTTTGGTTTGGTTTGATGAGTACTGAGATTTATTGCTTGCCTCTAAGGCCGCTTATATCTCGAAAATCCACACCACAAGGGTTTATAAGTTTTTAGGTTTGGTTTGGTTTGGTTTGATGAGTACTGAGATTTTTTGCTTGCCTCGAAGGCCGCTTATATCTCGAAATATCCACACCACAAGGGTTTACAAGTTTTTATTTAATACACAATAACAAGTACACAATATTTTGAAGACATAATACAACACAAACATCCATGCCCGCACCAGGAATCGAACCTGGGACCAATAGATTCGGAAGGCAGCGGCCTACCGACCGAACCACCTGGCCGGCTACATACTTTTAAATCTTTATTTAAAAAAATTAATTGTTGCCACTCTACATTATATAAATACGTCCAAATCCTGTGTCACATACGATAGTTTTATATAAGTATAGATTTTTTGTTTGCCCCTGGAACCTGCCCCTGATCAGAAAAGTGCCTGGAAATACTTGTATCTAGTATTGTCATTGAGTATGAAGTCGTGTGCAAAATTTCAGGTTCTTCGGACGACAAGAAGAAGTTACCGAAAATTGAATTGCAAAATTCCGTTACATACATTAATAGTTGCTTCAAATCAAGTTAATAAGAGTGTGTTAATTAAAAACCATGTAAAACGCTTTAATTAATCATTTAAAAATATAAAATTAAAAAATTACGTCAATCTTAATACAAATATCGTTTGTGGTGAATAGTTTAGAATGTCGGTTTAGGCAAGAATTTAAAACTTACGATTGAGAGTAATACGTTACAGCTTCCTTTGACTTTTTATCTCGTCAAAACAAAATATAGTCGCAAGTTTTGCCACCAAAATCTCGCCAAATCATACAATTTACTAAATTCATAACAATTAACATTGAAATTCAGCGATGCCAAATGGTCCAATGTTAACTAATGTTAATGTTCCAGCTTATGTGAACCAAAACAGTTTCACTTTACAATTTTTACTCATCTGACAATAAGAATCATAAAAACACAATACAAAACTTTCAATAATTCAATAAAAATTACAATGAAATAACTCTCTAAAAACCGCTACCACTTAACTGTATTTGACTTGACCATAGTAACGCCAGGCTTACCAGTGCTTGACCATAGTAAGGTCACAAGTGCATTTTCACGTTTCTATTATTTTTTCTTTAAGAGAAAGATATTGAACTTCAGTTATATGGAATTTATATAAAAATTGTAATTTTGATTAAGCTTGGGAGGGGAGGGGGGGGTGTAGCCCAATAGCCCCCTCCGGGATTCACCATTGCTGGGATTGTATATCTTTAAGACTTCTATTTGTTGAATGATTATGAGCTTGAATTAAAAAAAAAAAAAAAAAAAAAAAATTTGAAGCATTTACAGACCAATAAATCTAGCCTAAAATTTTAAGTAGATTGTATAAAATCCTTTTTTAGCTAAAAATTAAATTTCTTGAAAACAGAATAGCGACGTAAATAATGCAATGTGTGGGAACAAAGCCATTGGCTAAGTATTAATGCATATGTAAAATTTCTTTACATTTGTAACATTAACGTAAAGGATGAAAGATTAGCTTTCCGCGGTTCAAGATGAATCATGTGACATGCTCCAATAGGTTGCTGTGTTTGGCCCTTTATCGCTATTTTGGCATTTAAAATATCAGTTCGACAAATTATCATTATTATTAGGTAACATGACAGTCCTATAACCGAAATAAATTGTTTTTAAAATAACTTTACACATATTTCACATTTTAAAAAATAATAAAATACCTTTTTTTTTTCATCGTTTCCCAACAAAGTTTAAAAGTGTTTATAAAAGAAAATTTAAACTTTTAAAGAGCTAAATTTAACAACAAATAATAAATTTCCAACTATTTTTAAGCATTTTGTCGGTTAAAGTTCAACTACACGAAATAAAAAAGAAATAAAATCAAAATTAAAATGATTTAGAACAAAAGAATATTAAACTACGTAAGTAAACAAAAACATTGGCGGTTAGAACTCCTACGTAGGAGTATAGGAGTCTTATCATACAGGAGTCTTATAGAGTTCTAACAACCACGTGACTTTCTTCTTAGCAATCGTACTTTGCTGAAGGACAATGCTAATTTTTCCATGCCTTTGGAAGCGTAGTAGTCGAATTTTTTTTATGCTTTTACAAATACATTTACAACACCGTGTTACAATAAATTTGTAACACTATTCCGCAATGATAAAATGGGTCAGTGGGGTCAACTGTCCCTCAGCAAACATCCTCGTGACGTCATCTGTTAGAACTCTATTGGCGGTTATGACTTATACGTAGGGTGACCAAACGTCCCCATTTTCCGGGGACTGTCCCCAATTTCGTCCATCTGTCCCCAAAAACAAAAACAGTGATTGGGGACCACATTTTCTGTCATTTGTCCCCAAATGTTCCCAGTTTTCAAAAAATTTCTTAAATATTCATAATTTTGTTACAATTTCTTTCTTTGTTTTCTTTCGTTTTATTCATAATTCCTGTGGCGAAAAAAAGATATGTTTCTACTCATATTAACTCTGAAAAACATGAAAAGCTTCTATAGTTGTATCAGCATAGTCTACAATGACAGGTTCTGACAGCCAATAATGCCAGTTTGAAGATTGCTCTGGCTGGAGACATTTTTACTTATAATGACACACACAAACTTTCAGAGAAATAGACTACCTGCCCATAATATTAAAGAAAGTACTTTTGACCCAGCATATTCTTGCGGCCAAACAAAATGTGAGTTGACTGTCTATACGATGAACAATCTCCAAACCGTTGCCATAGAAATTTACTGAAAATAAGCTGTTACCAAGGGAACCACCGAATACGCAGGTGCAAGGAGAGCATGTCACATGACTCATCTTGGACCTTCTCAAGGGTTACCATTTATCACTCTACTTTATATATCTCGTTGTCTTTTTTTTTTTTTTTTTTCTTTTATTCATAGTTAAATTACATTTTTAATTAATGAATTAAATTTTTCTTTAATTAATTTAATTCTGTAATATTTTACAGCTAATTTCAAAGTAAGCCAACAGATGGCAACACTGATTTTGATCCAATAAAGGGATAGGAGTTGTTCAGCCTCTGCTTTCGACCGGTCGTGGATCAAATGTCTCAGGGCCTAGTTGGATCGGTCGAAGTGGTCCAGAGGCTGGACTCTCCCAACGTTTCGACATTTTGAAAATTCATCAACTATCGATCATTACAAACGCGGATTGCATAATTTCTGTTAGCCGAATTTCATACCTACTAATGGTTGATGCCAAAAAAATTTTTGGAGCATCAAAAGTCGTTGCTCGATAACATGGGGATGATAGATCTATATAAATTAGTATATCTATGGATATAACATGACACCAATCGTGGTCCATTTTTTTTTTCGGAAGTCTTACCTGACACCGTTGCAAAGACAAGACGGTGGCGGGCCTGCGAACTCACTTCTAGGGTCCGATTTAGTGTGAATTTTATTGCGGTGAAAGGATGTTTAATCAGTGTTGTATATTTAAGTTTACAAACATTTGTGTATATTTAAGTATAAAGAGTATTAGAGGCAAGTTTTTTTTTTTTTTTTTTTTTTTTTTTTTTTTTTTTAATGTACGTTTGTACGCTTCGCGGACATGAAAACTGAAAAAAAAAAAAAAAAAAAAAAAAAAATCACAGAATACCCCTAAGGTAGGTGACCCAAAGGTGGCTAGTTAAGCTTTGAGAATTTTTTATAATTTTCTGGTTGAGTTTATGTGGCTGGACATTTTTTCGCAAAATACTACACATATCTCTTACACATATGAAGTATAATTTTCTTTGTAAAATGTAATCTAGATATTTTTATAATACGATTTCAAAATTATAGTAATTGGACCACCTTTGGCGTATAGTGTTCCAAAGGTGGCCCATACATTGAAAACACCTTTAAAATGTGCTTATAAGACGCTCTTTTGTTATGTTTTGGGTTTTTCTTCTTATTAATCTTATCTTTTGGCACAAAAAGACTTTCAAACACCTTTTGTGCAAAGTAGTTCAGAATTTTTGTTCTGAGATTCATTGACTTCTTTCGGAAGATCTTTGGTATTCTCAGTAGTGTAGAAATTGTTGGAGTATAAACGATAATAAGGTTTTTTTTTTTTTTTTTTTTTTTAATATTTAAGCAGAAATTTTGAGAGTTGCCTTTATTATACAGAGGCTGTTCGCACATTTTTTAGACGATTTTGATGAAGTGTACTGGAGCAATTTCACTCATATTTCGAGTTTTATTTGTTCAATTTGATAGCCCTTGTTCTTAACTAACATTCTACATCATAATTTCTATGATAATAATGCTTTTTATAATGACGGAAGAGGTATATTTTTCTACTCCTCTTGAACGGCTTTCCAGAGTCCACAAAGCGTTGTAGGTCGGTGTTTGAATAATGTTGATTTTAAGAGTCGAAAAAAACAAAAATCCAGCAGGGATACATCAGAAGATTTAGCAGGAATGTCAGTGAAGGGTATGGTTTTAATTCCCGTTTTTTGTTCCATTTTTTTTCTAGAAAAGCAATTGCGGATTGCGATGTGTGGCTGCTTGTTTTGTCTTGATACAGTTCAACGGATTGATTGCATTGTGGATAAAGCTCTGGATTTTCATTTTTAACTAGTATGTTGTGGCCACCACAAGACTTTCTTCTATATTTTCCTATACAAATTCACGCAGTAAGAATATTTAAAGAAAAAAAAAAAAAAAAAAAAAAAACGATTTTTTTCATTTTTGTTTTTTTTTTCTCGTTAAAAGTAAAAAAAATCGATAACTTTGTTTTAAATTACCACATATTTATAGTTCAACCATTCGTTTTAAAGGTATTGACGAGACCTTTCGAAAGATACCGATCTTGAAAATATACACACACCCCGGGTGGTGGGGGGGGGGGTACTTCCCCCTACGGGGGGAAGCGATGTCCCAAAATTTTTTCCCAATTAACTACTACTATTATCAATAATTCATATTAATTTCACAATCACAGGTTAAGAATAACTCTCATTATGTACATTTATACGAAATTTTTTCCTATACTGCCATGTTAAAAATTAAAAAAAATACGATCACAGCGTCACCTGTTGAGCGATTGATCCCCAAATCTAATCAGCCTCAGTTTATGTCAGGGGCCAACTAAATACCAAGTCTGGTTAAATTTCGTTTAAAAAAAAAAAAAAAAAAAAAAAACGATTTTTTTCTAATTTTTTTTTTTTTTTTTTCGTTAAAAGTAAAAAAAAAATCGATAACTTTGTTTTAAACTATCACAGATTTATAGTTCAACCATTCGTTTTAAAGGTATTGACGAGAGCTTTCGAAAGATATCCATCTTGAAAATTTACTCTCCTCTAGGGGGGACTTCCCCCCCAGGGGGGTGGCAAGGCTCCTACGCATACAAAATTTTTTTTCCAGTTGACTATCTCTATTATAAATAATTCTTGTAAATTTCATAATGATTACTAAAAAATAATTCTCTTTAAGCACATTTATACAAAATTTTGTCCTATATCACCATGTTAAAAATTTAGAAAAAGCGGGATGGCAACGCAACCTGTAAGACAATTTTTACCAAAAGTTGATAGGCACTAATTTATGTCAAGGTGCAACTACATACCAATTTGTATGAAATTCTGTGCAGTAGTTCTTGAGATACAGTTGCCACAAAATTTTGTCACACACACACACACAGACAGACAGACAGACAGACATTTTCTAAAAATGGTCAAATCGTGTTCTACAGCTCTCAAAACGTGTAAATCCATCAAAAACCCGAGGTCGAAAATTTTTACGAATCCAATACTTTCTCTATATTACATATAGAAGAAAGTAAAAATTGGAATTAAAATATGTTATTGAGAGTATTTAGAGTTGATTTTCACATTTTTGTCACATTTTTTTGCTTTTATCCTGCGCTTGTATGAAAAACCAGGGGCAATCATAAATCCTTTAGAAAAACTTTCTTTTGATGCTTTGAGCCATGTAGCAAATTTTTTTTCTCCACTTTTGTGATAATAAATTGACCTTTTTTTATTGCAACCACTTAAATAGACCCAAGATTCATCTGTTGTTGCAACATTTTTCCATTTTTCTCCTGATAAATGCTTTTCATAAAGATTTCACTAAAAACTATCTTTGGAAAGAGCGAAAACCTATCCTTCCATCCACTGCCATTTTAAAAGCGCATTCTTGCATCTAAACAAAAATTCTAAATATCAGAATATAAATAAAACTTCCAAAAATATAACTGTTGTGAAAATAAAATTCTCCATGCAAACGATTTTTTCTTACCGCGAAATAAAATTGTCTAAAATATGTGCGAACAGCCTCTGTATTAATTTCCATTTTCATTTGCTGGGTTGGCCCACGTGTTCCAAGGTTGCCCGATGTCTGGGCCACCTTGAGACCATGCAAATAGTCGCAATTTGCGCGGAATTATCTGATAAATTTATCTATACTAATATTATAAAAGTTTGGATGGATGGATGGATGTTTGTTACTCAATCACTCCACAACCGCTAAACGGATCTGGATGAAATTTGGTAAAGAGATAGATAATAGTCTGGAATAGGACATAGGCTACTATTTATACCGGAAATTTGATTAGATTTTTTAAAATTAATTAAAATATGAAAATAATAAACTGGTAATTGCTTTAATATATGGGGTGTTATCCAACTGCACTCGAAATATACCAACTGCACTCGCTAGTCTTAACCCCCTTTCACTTACTCTCTTGCAAGTTTCTATCTTACCACCCCTTCGCTCTGAATATAGGAAGAACCCAAAAGTTTGTTGGTGGAATTATACTAACTGCCCGAACTGGAAGTTTATAATTTTATTTGTAATTTAACCGAGTTACCTGCGTTTTCAGATTCATGCACAGCGAGGTAAGGGAGTCCAGTGAAGTTTTTTTTTTTTTTGTTTTTTACGTGTCTGATACTGGTTACCGCGGAACCGAGTTGCGGGTTTTCTCAGATTCATGCACAGCAAGATAGGGGTGTCCAATGATGTTTTTTTGGCTTTAACGTGCGTGACAGTCATTGCCGCAGAACCGAGTTACGTGCGTTTTCCGATTCATGCACAGCGAAGGTAGGGGTGTCCAGTGATGTTTTTTTTTTTTTTTTTTTTTTTTTTTTTGTTTTAACGTGCGTGATAGTGATTGCCACGGAATCGAGTTACGGGCGTTCTCCGATTCATGCACAGCGGGGTAGGGGTGTCCAGTGATGTTTTTTTTTTTTTGTTTTAACGTGCGTGATAGTGATTGCCGCGGAACCGAGTTACGTGCGTTTTCAGATTCATGCACAGCGAGGTAAAGGTGTTCAGTGGTGTTTTTTTTTTCTTAACGTGCGTGATTGTGATTGCTGCAGAAGCGAGTTACGTACGTTTTCAGATTCATGCACAGCAAGGTAGGGGTGTCCAGTGATTTTTTTGTTTGTTTGTTTGTTTTAACGTGCGTGATAGAGATTGCCGCGGAAGCGAGGTACGGACGTTCTCAGATTAATGCACAGCGAGGTAGGGGTGTCCAGTGATGTTTTTTTTTTTTTTTTTTTTTTTAACGTGCGTGATAGTGATTGCCGCGGAACCGAGTTATGTGCATTTTCAGATTCATGCACAGCGAGGTAAAGGTGTTCAGTGATTTTTCTTTCCTTAACGTGCGTGATAGTGATTGCCGCAGAACCGAGTTACGTGCGTTTTCAGATTCATGCACAGCAAGGTAGGGGTGTCCAGTGATTTTTTTTTGGTTTTAACGTACGTGATAGTGATTGCCGCGGAGCCGAGTTACGTGCGTTTTCAGATTCATGCACAGCGAGGTAAAGGAGTTCAGTGATTTTTTTTTTTTCATTTAACGTGCGTGATAGTGATTGCCGCAGAACCGAGTTACCTGCGTTTTCAGATTCATGCACAGCGAGGTAAGGGAGTCCAGTGAAGTTTTTTTTTTTTTTTTTTACGTGTCTGATAGTGGTTACTGCGGAACCGAGTTGCGGGCGTTCTCAGATTCATGCACAGCGAAGGTAGGGGTGTCCAGTGATTTTTTTTTTTTTTTTAGGGGGGGGGGGGGTTAACGTGCGTGATAGTGATTGCCACGGAATCGAGTTACGGGCGTTCTCCGAATAATGCACAGCGAGGTAGGGGTGTCCAGTGATGTTTTTTTTTTTTTGGTTTTAACGTGCGTGATAGTGATTGTCGCGGAACTGAGTTACGTGCGTTTTCAGATTCATGCACAGCGAGGTAAAGGTGTTCAGTGATTTTTTTTTTCCTTAACGTGCGTGATAGTGATTGCCGCAGAACCGAGTTACGTGCGTTTTCAGATTCATGCACAGCAAGGTAGGGGTGTCCAGTGATATATATATATTTTTTTATTTATTTTTTTATTTTTTTTTTTTTTTAACGTGCGTGATAGTGATTGCCGCGAAAGCGAGTTACGGGCGTTCTCAGATTCATGCACAGCAAGATAGGGGTGTCCAGTGATTTTTTTTTTTTTTTAACGAGCGTGATAGTGATTGCCGCAGATCCGAGTTACGTCCGTTTTCAGATTCATGCACAGCTAGGTAGGGGTATCCAGTGATTATTTTTGGTTTTAACGTACGTGATAGTGATTGCCGCGGAGCCGAGTTACGTGCGTTTTCAGATTAATGCACAGCGAGGTAAAGGAGTTCAGTGGTTTTTTTTTTCATTTAACGTGCGTGATAGTGATTGCCGCAGAACCGAGTTTCGTGCGTTTTCAGATTCATGCACAGCGAAGTAGGGTTGTCCAGTGGTTTTTTTTTTTTTTTTTTTTTTGCTTTTTACGTGCGTGGTAGTGATTGCTGAGCTACAGGCGTTCTCAGATTCATGCACCGCAGTAGGGATGTTCATTTATTTTATTTATTTATTATTTTGGTTTCCCATTTCATCTTACGCTTTCTATTTCATTACATTCAGTGGAAGGATCTAAATTCATAACGGGGATTTCAGGAAGCAGGAGGCGTTTGCATGTCCGAGTGCAGTTGTAGTTTTAAATTTGGGGGAAAATAAGCAAGTGCAGTTGGTAGTCGCCCAATATAAGCCATTTAAATTTTTTATTGTTGCCAAAAAAGTTTACGAAGTTAATTTATTTATTTTATTAGGACTGAGGGCCTATTAGTCTCAATCTGGGATTTTTGCGTTGTCGATTTCGATAGTTGGACATTTGTCGAAATCTAAAATTTATCGAAAATATAATTGAATAATTTGAAAGCGATGTTATAATTTGAAAAAAAAAAAAAAAAAAAACTAATAGTACTCCGTCCTAAACTAAATTCTGATTTTGCAGAATTTCATCAAAATCTTTATTATTATTATTATTATTATTGAAAGAAAAAGAAAAGAAAATTAATAATAATGAGTATCGTTACAAGCGATATCGATGTGTTGTTAGGGCCGTTTCTGTTTCTTTTACAAAATGTCGCCAAAACTCAAATACACAGTAATAGAAGGTCTGTGGACACTTTATATTCACTTTTTGAATGATTATTGCAGTTTATCGCTAAACAAACTTCTATATCGTAGTTTACTTAGCTTAAATTATGAAATATAATGAAACAAGTTACTCTAAAGTAACGTAAGACGACAAAAAAAAAAAAAAAAAAAAAAAAAGGTTTGTTGTTTGTTTATCAGAGAAACGCGCTGGGTACATGTGGCAACCCTAAGGCGACAAAATGCCTGATGCGCCAGCTCGTATATATAGGAGCCTTATACTGAACTACTGAGAAAAATGAAATAAAATTTTATCCGTGATTTTAAATAAATAAAATAAAAGATAATAAATAAATATGTAAATAAAATCAACATATCTTAGGGCTAAGTAGATGTACACTTAGCTTTATGACATAGATGCTATAATGTAAGAGATAAATGTCATCGTAAAAAAAAATAATAATAATAGTCGTGTAAATCGATGCTAAACGAATTAAACTGGCATGATAGAAAAAGTAATAAATTTGGGGACATTTAGGTATTATCCCTTTGACAAATAAACTAGGGACGATTTTAATGAATTTTTCGTTGAAGTTTACTTTCATAAAAACTTAAATTTAAACTAAAGTATTTCATTACTCGAATTCCCTTATTTTGATAAATAAAATTATACCATTTAAAAAAAAATAAAGAACACTCTTTTATTGAAAAGTGAACTAATAAAGGCTTTAGAAAACTATTACATACTTTTAAATCTTTATTAAAAAAAATTAATTGTTGCCACTCGACATTATATAAATATATACATCCAAATCCTGCGTCACATACGATAGTTTTCTATAAGTATAGATTTTTTGTCTGCCTCTGGAACCTGCCCTGACGAGAAAAGTGCCTGGAAATACTTGTATCTAGTATTGTCATTGAGTATGAAGTCGTGTGCAAAATTTCAGGTTCTTCGGACGACAAGAAGAAGTTACCGAAAATTGAATTGCAAAATTCCGTTATATACATTAATAGTTGCATCATATCAAGTTAATAAAAGTGTGTTAATTAAAAACCATGTTAAACGCTTTAATTAATCGTTTAAAAATATAAAATTAAAATAATACGTCAATCTTAATACAAATATCGTTTGTGGTAAATAGTTTAGAATGTCGGTTTAGGCAAGAATTTAAAACTTACGATTGAGAGTAATACGTTACAGCTTCCTTTGACTTTTTATCTCGTCGAAACAAGATATTGGTCGATGAAGAAATATGAGGTTTTTGCGTGGAAAGAAAATATAATGATGCCAAAGCTGCCTTTCTCCATCGCCAAGCTCGCCAAATTTTGTCGTCAGACAACAAATTTTGTCGCCAAGTCAAAAATTTCGTCGTTAACTATCAAATTTTGCCGCCAAATCACAAATTTCATTGCTAAGTCGCAAGTTTTGTCACCAAAATCTCGCGAAATCATACAATTTACTAAATTCATAACAATTAACATTGAAATTCAGCGGTGCCAAATGGTCCAATGTTAACTAATGTTAATGTTAATGTTCCAGTTTATGTGAACAAAAACAGTTTCACTTTACAATTTTTATTCATCTGACAATAAGAATCATAAAAACACAATACAAAACTTTCAACAATTCAATAAAAATTACAATGAAATAACTATCTAAAAACCGCTACCACTTAATTGTATTTGACTTGACCATAGTAACGCCAGGTTTACCAGTGCTTGACTATATTAAGGTCGCAAGTGCATTTTCACGTTTCTATTATTTTTACTTTAAAAGAAAGATATTGAACTTCAGTTATATGGAATTTAAATAAAAATTATAATTTTGATTAAGCTTGGGTGGGGAGGGGGGTGCAGCCCAATAGCCCCCTCCGGGATTCACCATTGCTGGGATTGTATATAATTAAGACTTCTATTTGTTGAATGATTATGAGCTTGAATTAAAAAAAAAAATAATTGAAGCATTTACAGACCAATAAATCTAGCCTAAAATTTTAAGTAGATTGAATAAAATCCTTTTTTAGCTGAAAACTAAGTTTCTTGAAAACAGATTAGCGACGTAAAAAATTCAATGTGTGAGAACAAAGCCATTGGTTAAGTATTAATTCATATGTAAAATTTCTTTACATTTGTAACATTAACGTAAAGAAATCTACCTTTGCCTTTAAGCTTGCCGAAAAGGAATTTTTTTAATAATTTTGAATTAGGAAATAAACTAGTTGGCATAGGTGGACTCTGCTCAGTTCCCCATCATATTTATGTTCTCAGAAATTTCTAGTGCGAGACATATTACTAGTGGATCTGCAGATCAGGAGCCTCAACGTCCTATTTGCATCAGACATTATTCAATAGATCATTTTTATTTATTCCTTATTATATAATAGTATATATTGATTCGATCGACTTATTACCAAAATCAAATACATTCCTGAGGGGGGGCGGCAGCCCCCCTCAAACCCCGTTGTATCTCTCTTTGTATACCTTTTTTTATATGATATAAAGTGTTACGAAATTGTAAATAATTGCATTTATTTTTGTATAAATTCTTTCAAAGAGGTTTAGTAAGTTGATAAAATGCTAATTTTGTGCCTTTATAGTCGTTTTAGCGTTAAAATAGCCAAATTTTCCTTTAAAAACGCATTAAAAAGCTCCTATAAGGGAAGAAATAAATTTGGCGCCAAATTTGGCGACTATTTCCCTCCTTGGCGATTTTTTTTGGCGATCTTGGCGAGAAAATCCTTATTAGGGATATACCAAATATGGAAGCTCTAATCTCATTGGCTGATGTGATACGAGAATTTTCCAGAACAGTCTGTTTTCGATAAAAAAATTATAAAAGGAGCATTATTTTCGCCAAGGCGGTCACTCTCAGATCTATATCAGTTTCGTCAAATGCTTGCTCAATGGGCTCATGAATATGTGTACCAAATTGCAAGTCAATTGCGTTATTTTGGGGACCGCTATCGCGGTACATACAAATTCTTCCCATAGGCCGTAATGGTAAAAAAAACTTTGGCGTGTCCCTGTACACGAACTTACAAATGGAATGCACACCGAAAACTATACAGCTAATTTCGTGGGCATCATGAACATGTGTACAAAATTTCAAGTCAATAGCGTGTTTTTTGCGGCCGCTATCGCATGACAGACAGACAGACAGAAGGAATCCAAAATCCTTTTGAGTCTCAACAGAGGGCCTCCATTCACATTTCGGCAAAAATTGGAAGTCAATAGCTTGATTTTTGCGGTGGCTATCGCGGTACATACAGATTCTTCCCATAGGCCGTAATCATAAAAAATCTTTGGCGTGTCCCTGTACACGAACTACAAATGGAATACACAACTAAAACTATACAGCTGATTCAGTTGGGCTCATGAACACGTGTACCAAATTGCAAGTCTATAGCGTGATTTTTGTGGCCGCTATCGCGGTACATACAAATTCCTCCCATAGGCCGTAATGATAAGAAAAACTTTGGCGTGTCCCTGTACACAAATTACAAATGGAATACACACCCAAAACTATACAGCAGATTTCGCGGGGCACATGAACACGTGTACCAAATTGCAAGTCAATAGCGTGATTTTTGTGGCCGCTATCGTGATACATATAAATTTCTCCCATAGGCCGTAATGATAAGAAAAACTTTGGCGTGTCCCTGTATACGAACTACAAATGGAATACATACCAAAAACTATACAGCTGATTTCGTGGGACTCATGAACATGTGTACCAAATTTCAAGTAAATAGCGCTTTTTTGGCGGTCGCTATCGCGCGACAGACAGACAGACAGACAGACACAGCCCAAAACCGTTTTGAGTCTCAACAGAGGGCCTCCACTGACGTTTCGGCAACTAGTGGATCTGCAGATCAGGAGCCTCAACGTCCTATTTGCATCAGACATTATTCAATAGGTCATTTTTATTTATTCCTTATTATATAATAGTATATAATAGTATTCGATCGCCTTATTACCATAATCAGATACATTCCTGAGGGGGGCTGCCGCCCCCCTCAACCCCCTGCTCTATCTCTTTTTCTATACTTATTTGTATATCATATAAAGTGTTACGGAATTGTAAATAATTGCATTTATTTTTGTATAAATTCTTTCAAAGAGGCTTAGAAAGTCGATAAAATGCTAATTTTGTGCATTTCTAGTCGTTTTAGCGTTAAAATAGCCTAATTTTCCTTTTAAAACGCATTAAAAAGCTCCAATAAGGGAAGAAATGGATTTGGCGCCAAATTTGGCGACTGTTTCCCTCCTTGGCGATTTTTTGGTGACCTTGGCGAGAAAATCCTTATTAGGGATATACCAAATATGGAAGCTCTAATCTCATTGGCTGATGAGATACGAGAATTTTCCAGAACAGTCTGTGTTCGATAGAATAGTATAAAAGGAGCATTTTTTTAGCCAAGGTGGTCAATCTCACAAGTAAACCTTCTCTCCTTTGATACCGGTTTTCCGGAAACCTATATATTTTCTGAAAGCTTATGTCACAAGTAGAAAAACTGTGAAATCTTAGGGGCAGAGGGACAAGCGTTTAGGAGCTGTAGGACCCACAAAAAATCAGTAAAGTGTGTTCAGATGGACATATTCCTGCAATGACGTCTCTATTTTTTGTATGTTCCCGTATGTTGCATCAATTACTAACGTATTGTATGCTTTTTCTTACATTTTCGATGGGTTCTAAAGTCGTTGGTGGCTGCCTTGGTCTCCCGATTCAGAACAAGCAATCGGTCTCCGAACATCCAGGAATCGGAGATGATAAAACACACAACTACTCTCCTGGAAAATGATATGGAGATTGTGGAAGAGATACGGATATTAGGATTTGCTGGAGGCCACAGAGAAGAATGGGAGGAGAAAATGAACTTCGAAGATGATGGTGTCGATAAGGAACAGCAAGGCTCATCGCAACAGTCGCAGTCCTCCACTTCTATTGTGACGTATTTTGGCCAAGTATGCCTGATGACAGGAAGAAAATTCTGATTTTAGCGGATTCCTGGTGTTCTAACAAAGATCCTGCATCATCTGTTTCCGAAGTACCTGATGGTGAAGTCCTACAAAAAGAACTGGTACCTGAAGGATGTACGGGTAAGATCCAGCCTCTGGATATTAATTTTTTCAGACACTACAGATCTTTTGTTCGTTGCATAATGGACACAATCATTATCGAAACACAGGAGAACATCTGGAATCGCGATAGTTTTCTGGCCCAGACGTCCTTTTTCCCTATATCAATTCAACACTCCTCGTTTCAAGAACTTGATTAAGTATTCTTAAGGGCGGATACTTGGACAATGAACCTGCAATGTGGATTGCGCCAATGGATTACTGCTTTGATTCATTGACAAATGATGAGTGTGCAATATGTTCGGCTATCGCTTTTGTAAAATGTGCACATTGTGTACCGTCTTTCTGCTCGTCTAACTGTTTATTTGATGAATTGAACATTGATTGTCTCTTGTAATAGATTTTGTTTGAAGTCAATAACAAGTCACAATTTCAACATCCCAACGCATATTGTTTCTGTTTAACGAGTTGTTTCTTCCTTTAAACTGTGGTCTCCACCTCCTTATCATATTATTAGTTCATATAAACACGGGAAACGAGCATTTTAGCGACTTTTGGTGTCATGTTTCCAACACTTTACTGACACTTTGTATCTCCTATAGCTCCTAAACGCTTATCCCTCTGCCCCTAAGATTTCACAGTTTTTCTACTTGTAACATAAGCTTTCAGAAAATATATGGGTTTCCGGAAAACCGGTATCAAAGGAGAGAAGGTTTACTTGTCAGATCTGTGTCAGTTTTGTCAAATGCTTGCTTTGCTTTGAGCCTCTTTCAATAAGACTTGCTTCATGCGTTATTGATAAACATTTTGTAATGTTGTTTTGCTGTTAACGGCTGTTGTTTAAGCTATGTTTACTGATTGAATTGAAGCTGATACTTGGTTTATAGACCTGTATTTTTCTGGAACTTTCTATGAATAAATCACTGATTTTTTGCAAGTTTCGCTTTTCATTCTCGGACAACTTACGAACCCCCAAGTACGAAACAATATGTATTCTTAATAAACGACAGTCTTGTATTATTTCCCTGAAATTCATAAATACCAAATTTCATAACTATCAAATTTCATACAAAAAAAAAAAGAAAAAAAAAAAATTACATAGCATATCGGAAATATTTTGCGTGACCTTTAAACTAATTATCAATTCTCTGCCCCAACAGGAAAACATGCTTTTAAAATTCTAATAAAATTTCATTATATTTGATGGGGATATAACCATGTTAAAATACACTTTTAAGAAATACCGACTATAGACCGTAATAGTACGAAATTCCTTTATGTATTCCGGAAAAGTAGCCGCAGTCATTATAAACGCCAATAATAAGAATAAACCTAATTAATTATAACTCATTAATTTTTCAAACTAATTTGACATCATTTGGATGATTACAGTACATACTCGGAATTATTTTGTGTGGTCCCATAAATTATTTAGTCTATACATAACCTTTTTTAAGAGTAAACATGATTTTAAGCATCTTTATATAATGTATGTTAACTTTATTAAATTCAATTCAGCATAAACGCATTAAAGTACGCGCTTAAATTAAAAATTTCTCCATAGGCTCTAATGTTACGAAATTCTTTTGTGTGTCTTTGTAAACGAGCCATAAACATTGTATACACCAGTAAAAACTATTCAACTTATTTTGCGTTTAAAATTAATAATTGTTCCAAATGTAACATCGTTTGGATGACTACCTGACATTGTCAGAACACTTTTGTAAGATCCTATACATTAATTAGAAAGCTTAAGAGCACATATTTTCTTGAAACAACATAAGTTTAAGTATCTTACTCACGTACGCTAGTTTCATTTTCTTCATTGCAAAGTAATGATATTAAAATGCGTTTAAACGAAAATCACCCCATGCGCCGTAATGTTAAGAATTTTGGCGTATCCGTGTACATAGTTTTAAAAAATATAGCAATAAAAATTATACAGCTGCTTATATGCAAAGCTGAAACGTGTGCGCCAATTTGCAAGTCAATCGAAGGATTTTTGCGGCCGCTATTGCGGTACATACAAAAAATTCTTCCCATAGGCCGTAAAGATAAGAAAAACTTTGGCGTGTCCCTGTGCACGAACGACAAATGGAATACACACCTAACACTATGCAGCTAATCATGTTGGGCTCATCAATATGTGTACTAAATTGCAAGTCAATAGCTTTATTTGGGGGGCCGCTATCGCGGTACATACAATATCTTCCCATAGGCCGTAATGATAAAAAAAAATTTTGGCGTGTCCCTGTACACGAACTACAAATGGAATGCACACCCAAAACTATACAGCTAATTTCGTGGGGATCATGAACATGTGTACAAAATTTCAAGTCAATAGCGTGATTTTTGCGGTCGCTATCGCGCAACAGGCAGACAGACAGACGGACAGACGGAACCCCAAATCCTTTTGAGTCTTATCAGAGGTCCTCCATTCACGTTTCGGCAAAAATTGGAAGTCAATAGCTTGATTTTTGCAGTAACTATCGCGGTACATACAGATTCTTCCCATAGGCCGTAATGATAGAAAATCTTTGGCGTGTCCCTGTACACAAACTACAAATGGAATACACACCTAAAACTATACAGCTGATTCCGTTGGGCTCATGAATATGTGTACCAAATTGCAAGTCAATAGCGTGATTTTTGTAGCCGCTATCGCGGTACATACAAATTCCTCCCATAGGCCGTAATGATAAGCAAAACTTTGGCGTATCCCTGTACACGAATTACAAATGGAATACACACCCAAAACTATACAGCTGATTTCGTGTGGCACATGAACATGTGTACCAAATTGCAAGTCAATAGCGTGATTTTTGTGGCCGCTATCGCGATACATAAAAATTTCTCCCATAGGCCGTAATGATTAAAAAAACTTTGGCGTGTCCCTGTATACGAACTACGAATGGAATACATACCAAAAACTATACAGCTAATTTCGTGGGGCTCATGAACATGTGTACCAAATTTCAAGTCAATAGCGCTATTTTTGCGGCCGCTATCGCGCGACAGACAGACAGACAGAAAGACACACAGACACAGCCCAAAACCGTTTTGAGTCTCAACAGAGGGCCTCCACTGACGTTTCGGCAATAATGCTAAAAGAAATCAATTTGACCAAAGCTTCATACAGTGACAGAATGAAATCCCCGCCTAATAGGCTATCCACCGTTCACTTCGATATATTTATCTTATTCTAATCTATTAATTTATTTTATCGGGGTCAATTCCGTTGTTTAGTTTTCATGCTACTATTTCCAATGCAATAATCCTCAAATTCATATTTATATGAAAAATTTACAATTTCTCTATGTTGATAAAATCGTAAATTACAAATAATTTACGAAATTTTCCTATTAGAATATTTGTATTCAATCATGTTCAAACAAATATCATAAACGTAATTTTGAAGTTGTCTAACGTATTTAGGATCCTCAAAATGGAAGTTTATACTCAATTTTGCTTTCTTCTGACATGTTAAATAAATCGTAAATTCCAAATAACTTAAGAATTTTTTAAATTGGAAAAATCATAGTCTATGATATTAATGCCAGTATCCTAAATATTATTTCGAAAGTGGTTTGACATCTTTACGATGAAAATATCCCTCAACATTGACGTTTATGTGAAATTTTGCTCTATTCAGCCATGTTAAGAAATTCGTAAATTTCCAATAACTTACGAAATCTTTATATTGGAAAATTCATAGTCATTAATATTCATGCCAGTGCCCTAAATAATGTTTCAAAAGTAGTCTGACATCTTTACGATGAAAATATCTCTCAAAATTGACGTTTATGTGAAATTTTCCCCTATACTGCCATGTTAAGAAATTCGTAAATTTCCAGTAACTTGCGAAATTTTCAAAGTAGCATATTTATAGTTACTGATGTTCATTCCGGCATCAAAACTGATATTTTAAAACTGGTCTGACATTTTTACAGTAAAAAGTTTTCATTTAATGCACGTTTAAGTGAATTTTTGTCCTATTCTCCCATGTTAAGAAAATCGTAAATTTCGAATAACTTACGAAGTTTTTAAAATCGAATGTTGCAAATGAATAGGGTTCTTGCCAGTGTCGAAAGTAATATTTTAAAACTGATCTGACCTCTCTGCGACAATTTGTTCTTGAGATATCGTGTACACAGACTAACAAACTAACGGACTGACCCACTAACAGACTAACAGACTAACAGACTAACAGACTAACAGACACCCTACAGACAGACACCATAGAAATTTTGTCATTTTCGGATTCCTCACACCTGAAAACGTGTAGAAAAGTCAAAAAACCGAGGTCGAAATTTTTCACGATTACCTAAGTTCCCCATACCTATAGTATGGTGGGGAACTAAAAGTGCGCGTGAAGTAATATGAAATAAAAATAAGTAAAAAAATGAATTTATTGATTTAATGTTTTTGTTTTTCGGGGGCTGCTCATGCATATAAAAAATGCGTATTAAAACGAGTCGAAGAAGGAAGCGAAATAAGTATTGAGTTATATTACGATAAATACGATACATAATATGATACGATATATTAGACCTATCGTCCAGGGTTAGTAGGCATTTTCGTTGAAAGAAATAGTTTGTTCGTTCGGTGCAACTTGCACATTAGTCCCGTGAGGTACAACTTTCACATTAGTCCCTTGAGGTACAACTTTCACTTTAGTCCCGTCAGGTACAACTTGCGCATTAGTCCCCTTTAAATATAGTGGTTTTTTTTTTTATTTATTTATTTATTTATTTTCAACATAAAATGAAATATGCTTTCAAGCGAAAAAAAAAAATACTAAATGTTAAATTGGTGAATGGGAAAATGACGTTTTTATAAATTTAAAATAAAATGGTAATAATACAAATCTAGCATGTTTCTTCTGAATTTTATTTCATAGCATTTTTTTATGTACCCCATCTTCAGATTTTTTTTTTTTTTAGCACGGATGAATCATGCTTGGCATAAAAGCTAATTCAGCGTTATATTAAAAGTATTTACTTATTAATAATTTTGGACAATTTTTTTAATTTTGTTGCTGAAAGATCGGACATTTTTCGCCAAGTAAAAGATAGAAACAATAATCGCATAAATTATATTTTGGTCTAAACGATGACAAAAATTCAAAAGTCGCCAAGGGGAGCTATATTAAGGCTGTACCATGATCAAGTTTACATATTAATTAATTTATTTTTCCATATACCAACTACTATTAACTAAGCATGAAGTATATATAACCACAAAATAATAATCTAATAATAATAATATTTGTCTCTTGCGATAGACGTAGCCGATCATAGCATATTGTAATACTAGCAGGCTTTGCCCGCTTCGCTGATTACTATGTTTAAGGGAAACTCTTTTCTATATAGCTTTATGAAAAAAAAGAAAAATAATAATACTGAAATCGCTCAAAAGCTCGCTTTGGGTTCCCTCTGCCTTCGGCACGACTTGTTCGTCATCGCAGTCTCCGGTGCCTGTCCCTATTGTCTGCGACAATGGCTTACCTTACCCGTGGGCTTCCATTTGTGTGCTTATCGTACATGACAGTTTCGATACGGACAATATCGAAAAATCTGAAGTAGCCCTTTTATATTTGAATCCCAGTTACATATGAACAACATTATACGTGATGTACATAATATTTGCTTTCAAGTTATTTCCTATATTTATTTGATTTAATCGATCAAACATAGAATGACAGCAATTTCAAGCCAAATATAATATTACAATACGCTGATCGGCTACGTCTATCGCATGAGACAATTATTTTTATTATTGTTATTATTATTATTATTATTATTATTAAGATTCATGCTTAATTAAAGTAGTTGGTATATAGAAAAATAAATAAATTAATTAATATGTAAATTTGATCATGGTACAGCCTTAATATAGATCCCTTTGGAGGCTTTTGAATTTTTGTTGCCGCTTTAGACGAAAATATAATTTATGCGATTATTGTTCCTATTTTTTTCTATCTTTTCCTTGGCGAAAAATGTCCGATCTACTTCAGCATCAAAATTAAAAAAAATTCCAGAATTATCAATACGTAAATACCTTTAATATAATTCTGAATTAGCTTTTATGCCCAGCATGATTCATCCGTGTTAAAAAAAAAAAAAAAAAAGAATAATAATCTAAAGTTTGGGTATATAAAAAATTGCTAAGAAACAAAATTCAGAAAAAACATGCTAGATTTGTATTATTACTATTTTATTTTAAAGTTATAAAGATGTCATTGTCTCATTCACCAATTTAACATTTAGTATTTTTTTTTTTTTTTTTTTTTTTCGCGTAAAAGCATACTTCATTTTATGTTGAAAAATAAATAAATAAATAAAAACCTCGTAAACATTTTTGGCAACAATTAAAAGTTTAAAATGGCTTATATTAAGTCATTTACCAGTTTATTATTTTCATATTTTAATTTATTTTAAAAAATCTAATCAAATTTTCGGTATAAATAGTAGCCTATGTCCTATTCCAGACTATTATCTATCTCTGTACCAAATTTCATCCAGATCCGTTTTGCCGTTGTGGCGTGATTGAGTAACAAACATCCATCCATTCATCCAAACTTTCGCATTTATAATATTAGTGTTGATTATATTTGGCTTGAAATTGCTGTCATTCTATGGTTGATAGATTAAATCAAATAAATATAGGAAATAACTTGAAAGCAAATATTATGTACATCACGTGTAATGCTGTTCATGTGTAACTGGGATTCAAATATAAAAGGGCTACTTCAAATTCCTTGGTGCTGTCTGTTATGTATCTGGCAACAGCCAGATTAGAGAACCTTCCAAGCTGTGTGACGCGCGCGTGCGTTGTTTACCTTTTTGAATTCTATAGTTTCGTATTTTACATGTTCGGTGTAGTTGTTGTTATGCTCGGTTGTGCCTGTGTAATTTAATGCTAATAAATGTTCTTTGCGTGTATGTAAAACGAATCGTATCGTCTCTCGGTCTACCTGGCATACATGACAAAAGAGTTGGCGACGAGGATGGGATCTTCGAACATTAATTTTGAATCTTATGATGAGTCTGTGGAAGACTGGCCCAGTTATGTGGAACGTCTAGAATCTTACTTCGTTGTTAATGGGATCGAAGATAAAATGAAAGTCCCTGCTATTTTAAGCCTTATGGGAGCAACAACGTATAAATTGTTAAAGAATCTGGCCACTCCGAACATTCCTTCTGAATTGACTTATCAAGATATCGTAAAATTACTTTCGGAACATTTGAATCCTAAACCACTAGAGATGACAGAACGGTTTCGTTTCTACAAGAGGTAGCAATTTGAAGGTGAGTCCATTGCAAATTATTGTGCCGAATTACAAAAACTGTCGATACACTGTAACTTTGGGAACAATTTAAGTACGATGCTTCGTGATAAATTGGTGATGGGTCTCAAAAACGAAAATATACAGAAAAAGCTGTTAGCAGAGGATAAGTTAACATACGAAAAAGCTAAGAGCATTGCATTCGCAATGGAATCTGCTCAGAGAGATGTGTGTGAAATTCAGAATCAAATGGTATCGATAAAAAGATTACATAGTTCGCAAGATAAAACTATCAAAAAAGATTTTCCTAAATTTAAGAAATCTGAACCTACAAAGAAGTTTGATAAATCTCGGAAATGTTACAGATGTGATAGTACTCAACATTTAGCTCACGAATGTAAGCACAAGAACACTCAGTGTAGGAATTGCTTAAAGAACGGGCATTTGGCGAAAGTCTGCCGCTCAAAACGTAACGAAACAGTTAAACAAATAGAATCTTGTTCTGAAACTGTACCAGTTAATAGCGTTGAATCACCACGACATGCAAGGGATAAGATTTTATTAGAAATTTTTGTTGAAGGGAATAAATGTTTATTTGAATTAGATACTGGAGCTGCTATTAGTTGTATGAATGTGAATGAATTTAAGAAACTTTGTCCGGATGTAGCCATTAAGCCTACCAAATTATTGCTTAGGAATTTCGACAATTCTATGATAACATCAGCTGGCCAAGCAGTGGTGCAAATTCAATACAAAGATCAAATTAATACAGAAACTATTTATTTGGTACATGCAAAAGCAAACGCAGTTTTTGGTCGTGAATGGTTGAGAAATTTCCAATTAGACTGGAGCTCAATTAAAGCAGTTCGGGTTGGAAATTGTAATTCTCGAACCAATAAATTAAATATCTTGCTTCAGAAGTATGAGAAAATTTTTTCTCCGGGTATCGGGAAACTGGAAAAGTTTTGTTGCCGTCTTCAAATGAAACCTAATTACAAACCGGTATTTTTTAAACCTCGACCAGTACCATTTGCTTTAAAAGAAAGAATAGAAACTGAACTTAATAGGTTAGTTGCAGAAGGCATCATTGAGCCGGTGACATATAGTGATTGGGCTACACCAATTGTTCCTGTTATCAAACAGAATGGGAACCTACGAATCTGTGGTGATTATAAAGTGACTATCAACCCGGGACTAAAAATTGAGCAGTATCCTTTACCCCGTATCGAGGACATTTTTGCTGAACTGTCAGGAGGGGAGTTCTTTACTAAAATCGACTTATCTGAGGCATACCTTCAAATGTTAGTTGATGAGCAGGACCGACATCTATTGACGATCAATACTCACAAGGGTTTGTTCCGTTACAAGAGAATGAATTATGGTATAGCCTTAGCTCCGGCAGTGTGGCAGAGAGCCATTGAACAAGTTTTATCAGGCATCGCGGGGGTACACGTATTTTTAGACGATATTACCGTAACGGGGAGAAATGATCAAGAGCATTTTGAAAGGTTAGAATTAGTACTACAGAGACTAGAAGAATATGGTCTCAGAGTAAATAAGCGGAAAAGTGAATTTTTTAAGAAATCTGGGAATTATTGTGGTCATACAATTGATAAATTCGGCCTCCACAAAACACAAGAAAAAATCGATGCAATTACGAAGGTACCAGTTCCAAAAACTGTATCTGATTTGAAGAGTTTTTTGGGTTTAGTCAATTACTACGGAAAATTTATTCCCAACTTATTTACTCGTGTCGCTCCTCTCAATAATTTACTGCAGAAAGGTACTAAATTTTTGTGGACTGCAGAATGTGGAAAAGCTTGCAAGGCATTGAAACAAGAAATTGCTTCAGACCGAATTTTATGCCATTACGATCCTAAGTTACCTCTTGTATTACAAACTGATGCATCACCAGTTGGAATAGGAGCAGTTTTAAGTCACATTATGCCAGATGGTTCAGAAAAACCAGTAATGTTTGCATCAAGGTCATTGACTAAAACGGAACGTAATTATTCGCAGATAGACAAGGAAGCATTGAGTATCGTATGGGGAGTAAAGAGATTTTATCAATATTTATTTGGTCGACATTTTGATCTCGTAACCGATCATAAACCCCTAGTATCAATTTTCGCACCTAATCGTAGTTTACCATGTCTATCAGCAACACGAATGGTTCATTATGCACTTTTTCTCCAAGCATTCAGTTATACAATCAAGTATCAAAACACTAAGAATCATGGCAGTGCCGATGCACTTTCACGGTTACCACTAGCAGTTGACAAGGACTGTGAGTACTTGACTGAAGCAGACGTGACAAATATTTCGCAAATTGAATTAATGCCTGTTACAGCAACTGACATAGCCAGAGCTACTAAAACTGATAGGAATTTGTTCGAACTGTATGAAAGTTTAAAATCTGGAACTGAATTACCTGTGCCTTGGAAAGGTAGAGAATCTGAATTTTCATTGCAAAATGGTTGCATAATGTATGGTCATAGAGTATGCATTCCTGAAAAGTACCAGAATCAAGTTTTGGAAGAACTTCATGTTGGACATCCTGGAATTGTCAAAATGAAGGCCATAGCTAGAAGCTACTGCTATTGGCAAGGTATTGATGCCAGTATAGCCAATTTTGTTCAGAACTGTTCAGCTTGTATCGCAACGAGGAACGAACCAGCAAGGATAAATCGACATCCGTGGGAATGGCCAAATGGACCTTGGCAAAGGATACACGTTGACTACGCTGGTCCTTTTATGGGGAAAAGGTTTTTTGTAGTCTCTGATGCATATTCGAAGTGGATAGAAGTCATTCCGATGAAAAATATTACAGCTAGTTTTACAATTCATCATCTTCGTATTCTTTTTGCTCATTATGGAATTCCCTTAACTTTGGTTAGTGATAACGGCGCAAGTTTTACTAGTTACGAATTTCGACATTTTTTGAAACTGAATAATATTAAACATATAACTTCAGCACCGTACCATCCTGCTACGAACGGACAGGCAGAAAGAATAGTGCAGCTATTCAAAGCTTCGTTGAAATCGAGTAGAGGTGATTCTGGAGATCTAAATGTGAAATTACAAAGATTTTTATTACAGTATAGAATAACTCCACATTCTCTCACGGGAGAAACTCCGAGTGCCTTGTTTTTGAAGAGATGTATTCGCACTAGGCTTGATCTTTTTAAACCAAATTTGAGAGACAAAGTTGTTCAGAAACAGAGTTCGAGACTTGACACAGAATCTATCTTGCGTGAGTTTCAGGAAGGGGAGAAAGTAGCCGTAAGAAATTATTCCGGACCTAACAAATGGAAAATTGGAACAATTATCAACCGAGATGGAACTTTGAGTTATAGCATACAAGTTGGAAATGAAATTTGGAAGAGACACGTAGATCAAATAAGGAAATGTGGGAAGTCGATTGAATTATCCCAAGCTGCTACTGAAATTCCAATTTACGATAAAGAATTGAATTTTCCAGATGAGCCAGTATCCGATGATGTTGCTGAATCGGAACCGCCTGCACCTGTACCTGAAGTTGTCCCTGAACCTCAAGATGTACCTGTACCTGCCACTCCAAGTGATGATATACCACCTAAGCCTGTACCAGACGCTTCCGGAAAGCCGAAAACTGATGTGCCACTCCGACGCTCAAACCGAATCAGGAGACCTCCAAAGAGACTCGACCTGTGACTCTATATTTTGTCGGGGAGGAACTGTTATGTATCTGGCAACAACCAGATTAGAGAACCTTCCAAGCTGTGTGACGCGCGCGTGCTTTGTTTACCTTTTTGAATTCTATAGTTTCGTATTTTACATGTTCGGTGTAGTTGTTGTTATGCTCGGTTGTGCCTGTGTAATTTAATGCTAATAAATGTTCTTTGCGTGTATGTAAAACGAATCGTACCGTCTCTCGGTCTACCTGGCATACATGACACTGTCCATATCGAAACTGTCATATATGATAAGTACCCAAATAGAAGCGCACGGGTAAGTCATTGTCGCTTACAATAGGGACAGGCACCAGAGACTGCGAGGACGAACAAGTCGCTGCCAACCCAAAGCCAGCTTTTGAGAGATTTCAGTATTATTTTTCTTTTTTTCATAAAGCTATATAGAAAATAGTTTCCTTTAAATATAGTGACCAGCGAAGCGGGCAAAGCCTGCTAGTTAATAATAAAGTTAATGCGGTTAAAGAGAAAGAAATAAGCTTTTAGAAAACATATAATCTATATATATAAAAGAGTACTTCCACTCACTTACTCACTCACTCACTGACTCATCAACGCGCAGCAAAATCTACTGGAGTCACCGACTCGAAACTTGGTCAGATTATAGAACATGTAGTGTAAGCACCCCCTAAGAAGCGATTTTGCGAAATTCGACACCCAAGGGGGGTGGGGGGCGCAGGACGTGATTTCACATAAACCTTCATATCTCAAAGCAAAAACCAGATATCTGTAAAATTTTTGCATTAAAACATAGCTAACACAAATGCCTAAAAATCAGTTTCTGGAAATTTGGAAATTCGGTCCACAAGAGGGGGTGCATGACAAAATGGGATTTCACATGCGCAAAAATGGATTTCTAAGAAACCTTCATATCTCAAATAAAAAAACAGATATACGTGAGATTTTTATTTCAAAATATAGCTAACATAAATACCTAAAAACCAATTTCTGGAATTTTAGAAATTCGGCCCCTAAGGGAGGACAGGGGGCAAAACGTGATTTCACAAAAACCTTTATATCTCAAAGAAAAACACAGATATCTGTAAAATTTTTCCTTTAAAATGGAGCTAACACAAATACCTAAAAACCAATTTTTGGAATTTTAGAAATTCAGTCCCCAAGGGGAGGGGGAGGAAGCAAAACGTTATCTATATTATATCTTCTATATAATAATATAGATATTTCTTCTAAAATAAAGTTTTAAAAATAATTATTTTAGTTTTTAATTGTTGCCAAAAATTTTTTTCGAGTTGACTTATTTTACGACATACAGGGATGGAACACGGGCGCAGAATTCATACCGGAATCTGTTTAAGAAATTTCTCCACCTATAATATCGTTGATTCAAGAGGTAGAAAATTTTCTTATATTGATAGTGGTATGAATTCTGCGCCCGTGTTCCATCCCTGGACATATAATAAAAAATATTTTCAAGCGAATAGTAAAAGGAATATTAAATAATAAATTTGCTTAGGCTATGACAAAATGACGTCATTATCAAAATTAAATAATAATATTAAAAATCCAACATATTTCTTCAAATTTGTTTCATAATTTTTTGAAGTGAAAAACTTCTTTAGGCGCGTTGAGCACTTTTGGGTGAAGAAAAATCTTTGAAATTCCGTCATTGTCAGCTGACGCTTTCCATTTGAAGTGAAAACTTTTGGGTGAACAAAAATCATTGAATTCGCGTCATCGAAACGCTTTCCATCCTTGTATGATACAAATAATGTATCATACAATTAACTTGCTAATGTGAAGTATTAGTAATTATATACTGTATATTGTTTTAAAATCTGGTGCGGCTCTACACGACTTCTCTCATCTCGGAGCACTGTCTCTATTGCAGTTAGACCTCACAAAACCGTGAGAAAGCCCAAAGCTGCCATTTTTCTCAAGTTTTTACAATCTGGTGCGGCTCTACACGACTTCTCTCATCTCCGGACACTGTCTCTTAAAGACTGCAGCCGGAAACGTTGCAGTTAGACCTCACAAAACCGTGAGAAAGGCAAAAGCCGCAAATTTTCTCACGTTTTTACAATCTGGTGCGGCTCTACACGACTTCACTCATCTCCGGACACAGTCTCTTAAAGATTGCAGCCGGAAACGTTGCATTTAGACTTCACAGAATCATGAGAAAGACCAAAGCCGCCATTTTTCTCACGTTTTTAAAATTTGGTGCGGCTCTACACGACTTCTCTCATTCCCGGACACTGTCTCTTATAGATTGCAGCCGGAAACGTTGCAGTTAGACCTCACAAAACCGTGATAAAGGCCAAAGCCGCCATTTCTCTCACGTTTTTACAATCTGGTGCGGCTCTATACGACTTCTCTCATTTCCGGACACTGTCTCTATTCCAGTTAGACCTCACAAAACCGTGATAAAGGCCAAAGCCGCCATTTTTCTCACGTTTTTACAATCTGGTGCGGCTTTACACGACTTCTCTCATCTCCGGCCACAGTCTCTTAAAGATTGCAGCCGGAAACGTTGCAGTTAGACTTCACAGAACCGTGATAAAGGCCAAAGCCGCCATTTCTCTTACGTTTTTACAATCTGGTGCGGCTCTGCACGACTTCTCTCATTTCCGGACACTGTCTCTATTCCAGTTAGACCTCACAAAACCGTGATAAAGGCCAAAGCCGCCATTTTTCTCACGTTTTTGCAATCTGGTGCGGCTCTACACGACTTCTCTCATTCCCGGACACTGTCTCTTATAGATTGCAGCCGGAAACGTTGCAGTTAGACCTCACAAAACCGTGATAAAGGCCAAAGCCGCCATTTCTCTCACGTTTTTACAATCTGGTGCGGCTCTACACGACTTCTCTCATTTTCGGACACTGTCTCTATTCCAGTTAGACCTCACAAAACCGTGAGAAAGGCCAAAGCCGCCATTTTTCTCACGTTTTTACAATCTGGTGCGGCTTTACACGACTTCTCTCATCTCCGGCCACAGTCTCTTAAAGATTGCAGCCGGAAACGTTGCAGTTAGACTTCACAGAACCGTGATAAAGTCCAAAGCCGCCATTTCTCTTACGTTTTTACAATCTGGTGCGGCTCTGCACGACTTCTCTCATTTCCGGACACTGTCTCTATTCCAGTTAGACCTCACAAAACCGTGATAAAGGCCAAAGCCGCCATTTTTCTCACGTTTTTGCAATCTGGTGCGGCTCTACACGACTTCTCTCATTCCCGGACACTGTCTCTTATAGATTGCAGCCGGAAACGTTGCAGTTAGACCTCACAAAACCGTGATAAAGGCCAAAGCCGCCATTTCTCTCACGTTTTTACAATCTGGTGCGGCTCTACACGACTTCTCTCATTTTCGGACACTGTCTCTATTCCAGTTAGACCTCACAAAACCGTGAGAAAGGCCAAAGCCGCCATTTTTCTCACGTTTTTACAATCTGGTGCGGCTTTACACGACTTCTCTCATCTCCGGCCACAGTCTCTTAAAGATTGCAGCCGGAAACGTTGCAGTTAGACTTCACAGAACCGTGATAAAGGCCAAAGCCGCCATTTCTCTTACGTTTTTACAATCTGGTGCGGCTCTGCACGACTTCTCTCATTTCCGGACACTGTCTCTATTCCAGTTAGACCTCACAAAACCGTGATAAAGGCCAAAGCCGCCATTTTTCTCACGTTTTTGCAATCTGGTGTGGCTCTACACGACTTCTCTCATTCCCGGACACTGTCTCTTATAGATTGCAGCCGGAAACGTTGCAGTTAGACCTCACAAAACCGTGATAAAGGCCAAAGCCGCCATTTCTCTCACGTTTTTACAATCTGGTGCGGCTCTACACGACTTCTCTCATTTTCGGACACTGTCTCTATTCCAGTTAGACCTCACAAAACCGTGAGAAAGGCCAAAGCCGCCATTTTTCTCACGTTTTTACAATCTGGTGCGGCTTTACACGACTTCTCTCATCTCCGGCCACAGTCTCTTAAAGATTGCAGCCGGAAACGTTGCAGTTAGACTTCACAGAACCGTGATAAAGGCCAAAGCCGCCATTTCTCTTACGTTTTTACAATCTGGTGCGGCTCTGCACGACTTCTCTCATTTCCGGACACTGTCTCTATTCCAGTTAGACCTCACAAAACCGTGAGAAAGGCCAAAGCCGCCATTTTTCTCACGTTTTTACAATCTGGTGCGGCTCTACACGACTTCTCTCATCTCCGGACACTGTCTCTATTGCAGTTAGCTCATTAAATAAAATTGTAATATAATTTTTGTAGTAGTAGTTTATATTAATGAATAAAAAAACACTTCATTTAAAAGTATTTCCTACACAATAAAATATTTCCTGACGATTCAAGAAATACACACGTAATTGTTCAAGTTTTCACTTCTGTCGGCACTCCCGAAGTGCAACTTTTTTTAACATAACTCAATTTCAGATTTCTTTTTAATAGTTTTTTTATTCATTTATACGCAAGCGAAGTGTGACGTCACTGACCGTCCGTGGATGCAAGAAAACGATTTCCTATGTTAATTGTCCATTGGATTTTCTGTAAAAAATTATTAAAAATGGAGGAAAATTATTTCCCGATTTTAATCCCCATATTTGGGTATATATATGTATTAGTTATCATGTGCATGTGTTAGATAGAGTTATTTTGCTGTCAAATTGACAAAATTTTAATTTTAAATTTCAAAACTCTGTTATCCTTGGCGTTTTTGTATTTGGCGATCAAAATCGTAATACGAAAATATACATGTCAGATGTATATTTTCGTAATAGTATTGTACGAAATATTGTTTCATATTATTCCTTGCTCTTTTAATATAAGTTGCTAAAATAACCATGATTTTTGATAGGAATTAAATTATGTTCGCCAGATAATTTGGCGATATTTTTTTTTTTCTGCCAAGGATGACCGATATCAAATCTATTCCGCTGCAACATATTAGTATCTTATATCAGATACTTTATTTAGACATTTGAAAACAAATTTGACTTCAAATTATGATGGAATATTTACCATTTTCCTTTTAATTAGTATATTAGTTGGATATTTATTGTGTAAATATCATCCTTTGAAATGAAATGTTTGTTTTCAATCGAATGTGGAAGTTTGCTATTTTTTTTTTCTAGAGTTTTGAAATTTAAAATTCAAATTTTATCAATTTTACAACAAAAACAACTTAATCTAACGCATGCACATGATAACTAATACATATCTATACCTAAATATGGGGATTAAAATCGGGAACCTCGATTTTTAATAATTTTTTACAAAAAATTCAATGGGCGTTTAACGTAGGAAATATATTTCTTGCATCCACGAACGGCCAGTGGCGTCATCACTTCGCTTGCGTATTGGCACGTATAATACGTTTGGTATGAAAGCTAATTCAGCATTATATTCAGATTTACTTATTCATAATACAGGGTAATTTTTTTTTTTTTTTTTTTTTTTTTTTTTTTATGTTGAAGCAGATACGACACTTTTCGCCAAGGAGTCTACTTTCGTGATAGCCACTTTAAGCCAAGTAGCCCATAAAGCATATAAACATATAAATTATAAAATATTGAGGGGGGGAAAAAAGATAGAAAGAAAGAAAGAAACAGAAACAATAATCTCATAAATTATGTTTTTTTTTTTTTTTTTTTTTTTTTAATGGTAACAAAAAATTCAAAAGTCACCAACGGGAGCTATAATAAGCCTGTACCACGATAAGGTTAAATATTTATTTATTTTTCTATATACCAATCACTGTTAACTAACTATGAAATACATATAGCCACAAAAAGTTAGTTGTCTCACAGCATGTTGCAATATTTCATTTGACGTGAAATTGCTGTCATTGTATGGTCGACCGGAAAACTCAAATAAATATAGGAAATAACATAAAAGTAAATATGAAATAGAAAGAAAGAAAGAAACAGAAACAATAATCTCATAAATTATGTTTTTTTATGAATATTTTTATGAATGTTTTTTTTTTTTTTTATGTTTATGTATGTACAGTACGTACAGTGTTGTTCAAAAACAATTAAAATTCAGATATAAAAGGGCTACTTCAATTTTTTCGATACTGTCAGTTTCGAAATTGCCATTTGATAAGCACAAAAGTGGAAGCCAACTGGTATGGCATTGACGCATGCAATAGCGACACACACCGGAAGCGAGCTTTTGAGCAATTTCAATGAATTTTATTTTTATTTTTTATCTATAAAGCGATATAGGAAAGAATTTTCGTTAAATATCGTGACCAGCCAAGCGGATAAAATTTCTCCGAAGACATCCATAGGAGCTGAGGCCACAATTTTTAGTGTGTGGCTTATTTATGTCTATCCAACACCCATTGCAACGGGATTTTGAGAATTTCCCCATTTTCCCCCTTAAGGAAGGGAGAGCAATAAAGACGTTTCCAAGCATAACTTTGCTTAAAATTATCACAGTAAGATTAATTTTTATGTGTGGTTTGGTTATTCGTTCTCAACACGCACTATCAAGGAATTTTACGAAATTTCCCTCTGCCTATCTCCTTTAAGGGCGGAGTGGGGGCAAAAACACATTTTTAAGAGTAACTCTGTTCCAAAGTACCTCAGGAAAGCGATTTTTTGATATGTCGGTTGGTTACGCTTACTCAACACACACACACTACAAAGGGGTTTTGTGAAATTCCACCCTACTGTTCTTGGGAGGTGGGGACAAAACACGTGTATTCATGCGTAACTCTTCACTAAATTATCTTAGGAAGGAGATTTTTGATGTGCTGGTCGGTTATATGTATCTAACTCATAGTATAAAGATATTTTGCAAAATTCTCTCCCCTGTCCCTTCTTTATGAGTTGGGGGGGGGGGTAAAAACCACGTTTTAAAACATAATTTTGCTTCAAATAATCTCAGGATCTCGATTTCTTTTTCATGTCTGGTTAGGTATGTGTATGCAAGTCACACTATAAAAGAATTTCGCGGAATTACCCCCCCCCCCCACTTCTGGGCTGGCGGGGCAAAAAACACGTTTTCAAGCTTAAATATACTCCAGATTACCTTAGAATGATGAATTTTGATGACTGGGTGTTGATTAAGTGTACAAAAAATGCACTTTGATGGGAGGAAATTTTTCAAAACTTTCAACATTACCCGTATGGGAAGGGGAGTAAAAAATAGGTAAGGTACTACCGAAGGCATTAGGGCTCGAGATTCGAAAAGTGTGGGGTGCAGGAAAACTGCTACTGAAGGTAGCGGGAACTTTAACTTACATTTTGATTGATTTCTTTCTTTTTTTTTCACATATTTTTTTTTATTAATGATATGAAATATTGAGAATTCATTTCGATATAATGACCAGCGAAGCGGGCAAAGCCTGCTAGTTAATAATAAAGTTAATGCGGTTAAAGAGAAAGAAATAAGCTTTTAGAAAACATATCATAACTCGAAGTTCTAAGAATTTAAACACATGTAAATTATCTTCTTAACTGGAAATTAGAATGACAACCCTTCTAAAGTGAAATCACTGCATACAATGGCGTTCGATCGAGATGATCTCTTTAAATTCAGGCACATACCCTGGAGATACATAATGTACAATGCAGTAGCACCATTTTGTGATTCAAAATAAAATTTAACCTCTTTTAGGGTGGTGGGCTACCTTAGGAACACTGGCCGCCTTTGGTTCACCTACCTTATATCAAAATGCATGAATCTCTAATAAGCATGAAATTATGTATTGTAGCAATTATTAATACGCACGCCTGTACGCTTCGCGTACATGGAAAAAATAATCACAGAATACCCCTATCTGAAAATGCATAAATCTCTAAAATATATGAAATTACATGTTGCGGCAATCAGTAATACGCACGTCTGTACGCTTCGCGTACATGAAAACCAAACAATACATCACAGAGTACTATCTCAAACTGC
The DNA here is from genome assembly GCA_963930645.1 of Salticus scenicus. Taxonomy (NCBI): domain Eukaryota; kingdom Metazoa; phylum Arthropoda; class Arachnida; order Araneae; family Salticidae; genus Salticus; species Salticus scenicus. The sequence goes on along the minus strand of OZ005655.1, from coordinate 218,070,765 downwards.
ATGAATCTCAAACAGGCATGGAATTACATATTGCAGCAATTAGTAATACGCACGTCTGTACGATTCGCGTACATAAAAAAAAAGAATCATGAAATATCCTATATCAAAATGCATGAAATTACATATTGCAGCAATCAATAATACGCACTTCTGTACGCCTCGTGTACATGAAAACTAAAAGAAAAAAAAAATCACAGAATACCCCTATCTCAAAATGCATGAATCTCAAATATGCATGGAGTTACATATTGCAGCAATCAGTAATACGCACGTCTGTACGCTTGGCGTACATGAAAAAAAGAAAAAAAAAAAAAAAAAAATCACAGAATACGCTTATCTCAAAATGCATGAATCTCAAAAATGCAGGAAATTACATATTGAAGCAGTTAGTAATACGCACGTCTGTAAGTATTTAAAAAAAAAAAAAAAAAAAAAAACTTACCTGTAATACGCTTTATACTTAAATACACGTAAACGTTTCTAAATCCTCTTCAATAAAATATTAACAACACAATCCTTTCACTTCAATAAAATTCACACTAAATTGGACCCTAGAACAGAATTTGGAAGCCCGTCTATCCGCGATTGGGAACAACTATAGTATTTCCCCTCAGCTAGATTTGGCGATTTTTCGTTGGCGATTATGGCTAAATCATAAATCTAAAAATCATAAATCATATAGCATAAATTATAAAATCGTAAGCTAAATCATAAATCATAAAATCATAAATCCAAAATAAATAGCATGCAGGCTGCCATATTATATCGCAAACAATCCAGAACGACATCGTTATCGTTCAAATCGGCGCCAAAGAAAAATCGCCAAATTCAGCTGAGGGGAAATCATAGAATAATAATAAAGTACAGTACAGGGGAAATACTACAGTTGTGCCGACGCCATTGCTTGCCGATGTTTACTTTCACATATATTTATTGAATAAAAATGAATAAATCCGGTAAAAAAGATAACACTTACTGTTGTGTGCTACAGTGTAACTCCAAATGATCAAGAAATCCAGAATTAAGCTTCCATTAATTTCCAAATAACAAATTTAAAATTTCAGTTGATTCGGCTAATGGAAGTAAAGAATTAATCAGATGATTTGGAACTAATATTTGTTCAGCGGTACAACTATAGTATTTCCCCTCAGCTGAATTTGGCGATTTTCCTTTGGCGCCGATTTGAACGATAACGATGTCGTTCTGGATTGTTTGCGATATAATATGACAGCCTACATGCTATTTTTTTTTAATTTATGATTTTATGATTTATGATTTATAATTTAGCTTACGATTTTATCATTTATGCTATATGATTTATGATTTTTAGATTTATGATTTAGCCATAACCGCCAACGAAAAATCGCCAAATCTAGCTGAGGGGAAATACTATAGTTGTTCCAATTTTACATGATGTAATGGCGGAGAAATTATAGCACGAATATTAAGTAGTAACACATATAGAACAAAAATAAATACACGTGGCTATTATATTTACTAACAACAGAAGCTGAAAAAGCGCCATCTATCGATCATTACAAACGCGGATCGTTGCAGCGGCCTTTTACTTAATATTATATTTGATAATTATATATTTCAATTTGACGTTGAATATGAGGATTTCTGCTTTTGACTTGCGTTATACACCATTAATATTCCTTATCAGTGAAAGTAAAATCAGTGAACAGGCGGGCAGAGCCCCTCAGGAGTCAATAAGTGAAGCGAGTCAGGAGAAAGCGAAGCCTCTCTCGGGGGTTAATGAGCATAGCGAGCAGAGGGCAGAGCCTCCTAGTATGTTAAAGAATTAGCTTACTAAAATGAATTTTGTTTCTGTCTATTAAATACACATATATACATAATTTATTTAGTTTTATTGAAATTATTGCATTTCCGTTAGAAATCTACATAAAATTTCTTTAACGTGGACCATTTACAATTAATTTTTGTCGAAACGATATGATAGTGGTGTAATTAATAAAATACGCGATGAATAAAAAATAATATTTATAAACTAGCAGGCTTTGCCCGCTTCGCTGGTCATTATATTGAAATGAATCCCCAAAACAGCATATCATTGATAATAATAAAATATCTTAAAAAAAAAAAAAAAAAAAAAACATTGAAATCCGTCAAAATCTAATTTTAAGTTGCCCAATGCCTTCGGCAGTCCCTTACCTGCTTTTTACTCCCCCTCCCTCGCGGTTACAGTTGAAAGTTTTACAAAATCTCATCAAAGTGCATATTTCGCACACTTAATTAACATTCACACACCAAAATTCGCCATTCTTAGGTAATTTGGACGGATTTAAGCTTCAAAATGTGGTTTTTGCCCCGCCCGCCCCAAGAGGAAGGAGGGGAGGGGGTAAATTTCCAAAATTACTTTATATTTCATGTTGCATACACATACCTGACCGACACATAAAAAAAAATTGAGATCATGAAATTATTTAAAGCTGAGCTATGCTTTAAAACTTTTTTTTTTTTAATCTCTCCTCCCGTTCTTAAAGGAGGGGAGGAGGAGTGAATTTCGCAAAATCTCTTCATACTATGAGTTAGATGCATATAATCGTCCCTTACATAAAAAATGTCCAACCTTAGATAATTTAGTGCAGCGCTACGCATGAATACATGTTTTTGCCCCCCATTCTCCAAAGGGCGGTAGGGTGGAATTTCATAAAATCCCTTTGTAGTGTGTGTTCAGTTCGATTTCCTCGTGTGTTGAGTACCCTTCTTCCAAAATCTTTTCCCTTCCCTCCCCCCTTAAAAATCCAAAATTCCAAAATCGCAGAAAATAATTTTTTTGTACTGAAGTCTGGTCTTTCCATCTGCAATTTCTTCACCGTTAAGTAATTTGGAGCCGAGTTAAGCCTTCTGCCCCCCAAGGAGACGGTGGGGGGGGGGGGATATTTTGCAAAATTCCGTCTTAGTTGGGGGTCAGGCTCCGAAATCCAACCTGGTCACTAAAATTTGTGACCCTCTTTCCCACAGAATCGTCATGGCAGTGTTGAGTCAGTGAATCATTGAGTTTACTCTTTTATATGTACAGATTTGTTTATATTTTTTATGGACTACTTGGCTTAAGGTTGTTGTCACAAAAATAGAGTCCTTGGCGAAAAATGTCCTATCTACTTCAGTATTAAAATTAAAAATATACCCAGGATTATCAACTAATAAAACTCTTTAATACAGATCTGAATTAGCTTTCATTTTCTTACTATTTAATTTTGATAATGACGTTATGTTGTCATGTGCCTAAGCAAATTTAATATGTATTATTTTTTTTTATTATTATTCGCGTGAAATATTTTTTGGCAACAATTAAAAATTAAAATAAATTATTTTAAAATTTTATTATCCGCGATTGTAATGAAATGCTCGCCCTCTGGTGGGCTAAGGTGAAATTACAATAAACATGCTTTAATTCGAATTCCATCAAGCCGCCATTGCTAGTCGATGTTTAGTTTCACATATATTTATTCATTAAAAATGAATAAATCCGGTAAAAAATATAACACATACTGTTGTGTGCTACAGTGTAACTCCAAAGGATCAAGAAATCCAGAATTAAGCTTCCATTTATTTCCAAATGACAAATTTAAAATTTCAGTTGCTTCGTCTAATGGAAGTAAAGAATTAATCAGATGATTTGAAACTAATATCTATTCAGCTTCAGTTAAAAATCTACTTCCGATCGAAGTTTGAATAAACTGAAATATTTTTTTCCAAAAGCAATCAATTTTCCTTGATGTAATGACGGAGAAATTATAGCACGAATATTAAGTAGAATAACATAAAGAATACACGTGGCTATTATATTTACTAACAACTGCAGTTCAGAAAGCGCCGTCTATCGATCATTACAAACGCGGATAGAAGAAATATTTATATTATACAGAAGATTAATTAAAAATTTACATTTTTTCCGGTATAAATAGTAGCCTATGTCTTATTCCAGACTATTACCTATCTCTATACAAAATTTCATCCAGATCCGTTTAGCCGTTGTGGTGTGATTGAGTAACAAACATCCGTCCAAACTTTCGCATTTATAATATTAGTATAGATTATAGTTATCGTGTGCATGTGTTAGATTGAGTTATTTTGCTATCAAATTGACAAAATTTTAATTTTAAATTTCAAAACTCTGTCGTTCTTGGCGCTTATTGTATTTGGTGATCAAAAACGTAATACGAAAATATGTATGCCAGATGTATATTTTCGTAATATGCATTGTACGAAATATTGTTTCATATTATTCATTACTCTCTTAATATAAGTTGTTAAAATAACCATGATTTTTGAAAGGAATTAAATTATGTTCGCCAAATAATTTGTCGATAATATTTTTTTCTGCTAAGGATGACCGATATCAAATCTATTCCGCTGCAATATCGTATCTTATATCAGATACTTTATTTAGACATTTGGAAAGAAATTTGACTTCAAATTATGCTAGAATATTTATCATTTTCCTTTTAATTAGTGTATTAGTTGGATATTTATTGTGTAAATATCATCCTTTAAAATGAAATGTTTGTGTTTTCAATCGAATATAGAAGTTTGCCATTTTTTTTTCCCTAGAGTTTTGATATTAAAAATGCAAATTTTGTCAATTTTACAACAAAAATAACTTAATCTAACGCATGGACATGATAACTAATACATATCTATACCTAAATATGGGGATTAAATCGGAAAATAATTTTCCTCGATTTTTAATAATTTTTTACAAAAAATCCAATGGGCGTTTAACATAGGACATATTTTTCTTGAATCCACAAACGGCCAGTGACGTCATCACTTCGCTTGCGTATTAGCACTTTATCAATGTGTAAAAGAAATTTTTAATTAAAAATGACGTCAATTTTTGTGAGATGCATAATTTTTTTTATAATTTTTTATCGTTCACTTTTAGATAAATGTACTTATTTTCCTGTTGAAAAAAATAAATTCGTTTATTTTTTTTTTTTTTTTTTTTTTGGCAACAATTAAATTATGGATAAATTTAAATGGCTAATTTTTTGCTATTATTAGCTTACAAAATTGCTATTTTATGCATAAAAATCGCAAAAACATTTTTTTTTTTTTTTGGAATAAAAGGTAGCCAACTTTTTAAGTTAGGGTATAAGCTATCTCCATTACAAATTTCATCGAAATCCGTCGAGCAGTTTTGGCGTGAAACTCAGTCAAATAAATTCACGGACATAACTCTAGAAAACGTTTGTATGGGAAATAGAAAAGGGCTGTTTTTAGGGTTTTCCCGGAAATTATTCGATTTTTTCTCGCCTTTTAAACCTTCCCTAGACCTCCACGAACATTTCAAGACTAAGATAAGATAAATCCGTTCAGCCGTTCTCGAGTTTTAGAGAGACTAACGAACAGCAATTCATTTTTATATATATATATAGATGAACAATATTTAAGCTCGTGGACTCAGCTCAATGAACTAATAAGAAAAAATGATGACATTTGTCTGATGACATTATTTTGCGGAAAAATGTATTTTTAAAAGTTGCTTCTTCAGAATCTTTGCGAGCGTCATTTTAAACCTAGCAATACTTTAAAGATATATACAGAATACGGATTATTATCATAAATTAGCTAAAAAACACAGTCATAAAAAATGTAATCAAAATAGGAATTAGTTTTTTTTTAAACAAAAAATTATAAAATTAATCCAACTTGGCGACAAAAAATTTAAAAGGCGTCGTGGGAGTCCTATATACTAAAACTGTACTGCCTGTGGAAGTATGTAAAATGGGTCGTGAACCATAAATTTTATTTTTAAACCTTTCTTTGAATGATTTTGGTTTTACTATTGTACAATATTAATTTGGTTCTAATAATAATTTGGCTTCTGGTAAATTAAAATTTTAATTGGGTGGTGAAATTGGCATAATATTTCTGAGTTTCAAAATTTAAAGGTAAATAAGAAAAGAAGTATTCTTTAACCACATTTCTTGCGACCATGGAAGCCTCTGCGCAAGTGCGGATTGAACGAGTCCAGTGTTAAAATAGGGGTGACTGAGAGAAAACAAGCGATAAGGGAACACCGAATAACTGGATGTTTTCCAAATAACTATCTCTCGGCCAATTTTGCATCCCTCCAAACTTTTGGACTCGGCCTCACTGCTAGTCGTAGGAAACGTGGTCGCACTATAAAGTGCGAAAAATTCGCACGGGTTTGCTAGAAACAAAATAAAATTCTTTAAATTTTCCTTTACAATATTTCAAATTAGACAAAATGATTAAATACATTTCCTTTTATTTTTAATTTTTATTTATTTATTTATTTTACAAATTTATCTGTTAAGTAAAAGCACAGTTTTTGTAGTTTAATTTGAGAGTGAAATTTTTATGAAATCGTTTGGTAATATTTTTAAAGTTTCAATTTTGGCATCAGGTAGTATTTCCCTTGGCAACCAAGTAGAACAGCTTTTCCTTTTTTTAGTTATTCTTTAAGTTTTTTTAGTACATTATACGTGCGTACAGAATTATCTTGTATTTTATTATTTTCGTAGCTGTATTTTCCATTTAAAATGCGTGAAATAGTTCACATTCAAGCAGGCCAGTGTGGTAATCAAATAGGGGCAAAGGTAATATCATATTTTTAGTTTCTATTGGATAACTTATAATTGCTTGAATTTTCCATGTTTTAACCTTTTAACCTAACATCCTTCTGATTTGCCTCCCAAGTGAACATATTTCGCATACATGTTTAAAAATAAATGAGTTTTTTTTTTTTTTTTTTTTTTTTTTTTCCTGTCGTTTCAGTGATGTTAAAACTTTTCGTGTAGCTTGAAATGGAACAACTATAGTATTTCCCCACAGCTGAATTTGGCGATTTATTTTTGGCGATTATGGCTAAATCATAAATCTAAAAATCATAAATCATATACCATAAATGATAAAATAATAAGCTAAATCATAAATCCAAAATAAATAGCATGCAGGCTGCCATATTATATCGCAAACAGTCCAGAACGACATCGTTATCGTTCAAATCGGCGCCAATGAAAAATCGCCAAATTAAGCTGTGGGGAAATACTATAGTTGTACCAAGTTGGATTTCGGTTACTGATGGCGTTTTTTACCGAAATAAAATTTTTCATAACAGGGAATCCGTGAAAATGCAATTTATGGTACGGCTTGGAGTGTTTCTAATAACTCATCAATTTGGCGCTTTTTTTGTCTAATATTAGGGATTTATACGAGAGATCATAAATCAATCCATATTCAAGAACATAGAAAATAATAATAATAATAATAGTAATAATAATAATAATAATCACAGCAGAGTACCTTCTAAAATAAATAATTTAAAAGTAAAAAAAAAAAAGAAATAGCTTTAGTATAGGACCCCTTTAGCGAAATTTGAAGTTTAGTACCGAAGTAGGTCGTACAATTATAGCCAAAGTTTTTATTAATATAATTATTAATATTATATATTATATATATTTTTATTAATATTATAATTATTTATTACGATAGCTATTTAAATTCATATTATTATTATATATTATTATTTTATATTATTAGTTAAGTTTATACTATTAGTTTAGTTTTTTTTTTTTTTTTTAACGTTAGGCGAAAAAGATTTAGTAATGAATATTATGATTAGGTTAAACAACTATTGATATAGAGTTAGTTGCCCAGAAATTTTTAAAATGAAATTTACGAGACAAAAATTTGTATTAGTTTATATTTAAAGATTTAGTTTTTTTTGTTTTTTTTTTTTAAACTTAAAACATATTTAAAAGGATATATCTTTACTATGACCAATTTAGCGATTTTTTAACTTTAGAAATGAGGAAGCTCGTACGTTTTACGCCAAGGTACGCAACCACAACCATTTTAACTCAAGCCATGTCTTAAATATAGAGATAAATTATAAAATGGTGCAATAATAATGATAATAATAATAAAATCCGCAACCTATTTTTGTTTTTTTAAGCAATGATATAAAACTTCGCAGAAAAAAGAATTTAAGTTAATACGACAGGGCATTTTTTGTTTTCCTTTTTTTTTTTTTTTTTTTTTGTTGTTGTTGTTATTGTTTTCTATTTTTCCATATAAAGGCATGCAGTAACTGCATTTCTAAAATATTTTAGTTACAGCTAATATAGGACCCCATTGGCAGATTTAAAATTTTCATTTATTTTGACGATGACTTAAATTATCTATCGCAATTATGCATGTCAAGACTTTCGCGAGAAACTTCGAAGCTACTTCGGTGCCAAATTTCGAATTTCGCCAAGAGGTTAAACTGTACCATTGCTTGGAACAACTATAGTATCATCCCACAGCTGAATTTGGCGATTTATTCTTGGCGATTATGGCTAAATCATAAATCTAAAAATCATAAAATCATAAACTAAATTATAAATCATAAAATCATAAATCCAAAATAAACAGCATGCAGGCTACCATATTATATCGCAAACAGTCCAGAACGACATCGTTATCATACAAATCGGTGCCAAAGAAAAATCGCCAAATTCAGCTGTGGGGAGATACTATAGTTGTACCAAAAGAAGAACATTTTTATTTGGTCTAAGTGTACAAAATGTCTCCAGGTAAAATTCTGTATTACCCATTTTTTGTTCTGTTTATTATTAGAAAGAAATTGGCTAAAGTAATTTTTCCTATACCATTGATGCCTCTATAAATTAAATTAAATTAAATTATCCAGTATCACTATATTTCATTCTTCACGCGCATATTTTTACTTCCTTATACAAAGTATAAGGAAGTATAGTAATCCCGATTTGCGAAATGGATTTTGTATTTCACATTGCTCGAAAACGAATGATCGACGAATGTTGACAATTTATACGTGTGACTGTCATGATATCTAGTTGCACACCTGCAAGTGTCGTCTTAACACGAGCTCTCGTTATAGAGATATAAGGGATTTTACACGATTTTTCGTGACGTCTGTATGTGTGTGTGTGTGTCTGTGTGTGTGTGTGCGTATGTCGCATAACTCAAAAGCGGTTGGACGTAGAAAGTTGCGAATTGGTACATAGGTTTGTTATAACATCTAGTTGTGCACCTCCCTTTTTGGACTTTCTATGATTTTCCGTTATGGAGATATTTAGGAAAATTAGGTTCATAATGACAAAAATACATAGGTTTTGGCCATAATGTATCAAAAAACGGTAATAACTCAAAAACGGTTGAACGTAGAAAGTTGCGAATTGGTACATAGGTTTGTTATAACATATAGTTCTGCACCTTCCTTTTTGGACTTTGTATGATTTTCCATTTTGGAGATATTTTGGAAAATTAGGTTCATAATGACCAAAAATACATTGGTTTTGGCCATAATGTATCAAAAAACGGTAATAACTCAAAAACGGTTTGGACAAATCTTGCAATTTAACTGACTTCCCGACTAGCTAGACATTTGAAACTTTCAGAAAAGCTCAGAACACGTTGACAATGCGTTTTTTTAATATTTTTGGCCAACTGTTTCCGATACCTGCTGCCTTCGGCAGCGTTACCAGTACAAATCTTGCAATCGATTTTTAACTAACTTCCCGACTAGCTAGACATTTAAAACTTCCAGAAAAGCTCAGAACACGGTGACAATGCATTTTTTAAATATTTTTAGCCAATTGCTTCGTGTCACTGCTGCCTTTAGCAGCGTTTATATGATTCAACAGAAAATCTATTTAACTAACTTCCCGACTAGTTAGAGATTTGAAACTTCCGGAATAGTTCAGAAATACGGTGAAAATGCATTTTTTAACACTTTTATCCAATTGTTTCGGATCCGAAGTCCCCCCCCAAGGCACAACTTTGACATGAGTCCCCCCCCAAGGCACATGAGTCCCCCCCAAGGTACAACTTTGACATGAGTCCCCCCCAAGGCATAACTTTGACATGAGTCCCCCCAAGGTGCAACTTTGAAATAAGGCCCCCCAAGGCCCAACTTTGACATGAGTCCCCCCAAGGCACAACTTTGACATGAGTCCCCCCCCCCCCACCCAAGGATTTTAAAATGAGTCCCCTCAAGGCACAATTTTATTTATTTATTTATTTATTTTTTTACGTATGCATGCATTTTTTTTTTAAATATTTTTAGCCAACTGTTTCGGGTCCAGTGACAATATTTTTTAACATTATGTATATTTCTCAAAGTGTATAAGGAAGTCATGTGGTGCCCACATCCGATTTTTTTTTTTTTTTTTTTTTCGAAATTCAATATTACGTAATATATATGTGTAAAAAAAAATCAAGGTGTAATCAGTACATATCCAGAAGATGTAGCCAACAAATATTCAGAAGTCATCATCAACACAAGTTCAGGAGATATCACCAACAACTATTAAGATGTCATGATCACCTATATATCCAGTAGATATTGCCAACAATACTAATTATTCAGAAGATATCGCCAACAAGTATTCAGGAGATCGTCAATATTTATTCAAAAAATATTATCAGCAAATATCCAAAAGCCATTAAATTTATGAATGGTGATGGTCTGTCTCGAATACTTCAAACCGGCAATACGTTTTTACAGTACAATCAAGGACGAATTTTTCACTTATCAGTAGGTTTCGAAAAATGTGATTTTTTTTTTTTTTCTTCGATTTAAATTAGTATTTTACATAGATTAAAAAATTAAAATCAAATATTGGCGTGCATCTTGGCAACTTCGTGTAATACAATAAATGGCGACAATGCAAAATGGCTATCTGAAAGAAATTATCCTGTCGTGCTGCTACTACTACTACTAATGAAATGTTTAAAATATTTGTATTAATCACATAAAATATTTATTTTCAACGGTTCTGACTAAATCATATTCTAGAAAAAATGCACTTTAAAAAGTTGCATCTTTACTGTTGTAAGCGCCATTTTAAATCTAGCTGCACATTGGAAATAAATGCAGAGTGTTACATATTGTCCTAAATTAACTAAAAAAATTCAATAGTAAAAATTATACGCATTAGAAAAAATAAGTTCATGATTTCTTTAATCAAGCAATAATACCCAGAAAATTCATCGTCAGACAGTGACAAAAATTTAACAAGTGAAATATACTAAAGCTGTAACGCTAAATGGTTTAGACGTTAAGAATTTATCTCTGTTCTAAAAAGTTATCGTTATCGTTGTTTATTTTGTGTGCCTAGCTGTCTAGCATATGTTTTCTCTCAAAATAATGGCAAACTGTTATTAAATTGTCGAACGTTAAAACAGATTTTTCACTTATAAACGATATAATATCAAATATTGTGCATTTCAATGTGATACCAAACATGGTGGATTTCTATAATATCGTCCGACTTTGCTCTTGTGTTATGTATCGTTAATATTCCAATTCAATGGAAGGCAAAGTTGCGAATAGTCGGGTAGAATCCCACAGGAGTTAATGAGCGAAGCCTTCCTCGGGGGTTAGTGAGCGGAGCGAGCAGGGGGCACAGCCCCCTAGCTATTTCACAAAAATAAATAGAAATAAATTAATTGAAAACAATTTTGTCTTAAAATTTTTGAAATATTTATGAGAAACATGTTTATTAATAAGAAAAATATTTGATAAAAAACTGGATTAAAATTCGTGGATTTTTATCGCCAAATTTCGTAATAAATAAAGGTTTAAAGGAAGCGCTAAATAGGCTTTTAACAAAAGTAATGCGGAGAATTAAACAAAAGAGCGATTCTTTAACTTTATAAAATTACAGATGATGAAAGAAAACGTATAATGAAATTCTGATCCTATATTACGTAAAAGAAATATTCTTATCATGGAAAAATTCAAGTATGACATTTTAGTGTTTCTGTGAGTTTTGAGGTCGCCTGAATTCATTTTACATTTTTATAGTGATGAAGGTATGCATGTATGTGTATGACTGAATGCATCTAAAAACTGCATTTGATTCAGCTCAAATTCGATAGGTATGCTAGAGGTGACACACAACTACACAGATTTTAATGATGTAGAACTTAGTTTTTCCCCATGTTTTTATTAACTTTGTTGTTTGTTCTTGTTTGTTCGTATGTTTGTTTGTTTGTCAGGTACAAATCTTGCAATCGAATTTTAACTAACTTCCCTACTAGCTAGGCATTTGAAACTTTCACAGTAGCTCAGAACCCGGTGACAACACAATACTTCGAAGTCCGATTTTCGAATTTTTGATTAGTTTTCTTATAATTAATTAAAATATGAAAATAACAACATCCTAATAGCGTTAAAATAGCCATTAAAATATTAGCTATAATTTTATTGTTTCAAAAAAAAAAAAAAAAAAAATACAAGTTCATTTTCTTTCGACATAAAAATAAATACATTTAATTAAACGTGAACGTTAAAAAATTATAAAAAGTTAAATTGCATCTCACAAATATGCATCTCACAAAAATTGACATCATTATCACTTTAAGAATTTTATGCACATTGTTAAAAGCTCTGTGATTTATCAGAAAATTTAAAACATGATACATAAAAGGTTTTTTTTTTTATCTTATAATTATTTTTTTATTGACACAGATACAATGTAGAATTCTTATACATTATTATTTATGGTCTGAAATTATTTGAAGTTCGTTTAATAAGTTTAGGGGGGGGGGGGGGGCTTCTGAATTCAGTTTTCCTTTTTTTTTTTTTTACTGTGATGTCTGCATTTATATGTGTATGTATTCATGTGAGTGAACACGATAACGTCTAAGCATTAAATTCGATTGCATTTGAATATGGTATGTATAATATAGGTCACAATAGCATGAAATAGCTTAATGAGTATAGGACTAATGTATGTGCATAGGAGTGAATCAGCACGATAGAGTCTAAATGCTGCATTCCATTGAACTTAGATTTTGTATGTATATTTTACGTCACCATAACATGAAGTAGCTTAATGAGTATAGGACTAATGTATGTGCATAGGAGTGAATCAGCACGATAGAGTCTAAATGCTGCATTCCATTGAACTTAGATTTTGTATGTATATTTTACGTCACCATAACATGAAGTACATGAAGTTGAATGAATATAGGATTACTGTGTATATGTAGCTGAGCAATTAACGAAATAACGTTTAAATGCCGCATCCCATTGAACTCGAGTTTAATATGTATATTACAGGTCATTATTATGTGAAATACGTAGAGTTTAATGATTGTAGGATTAATGTGGATATGTAAGTGAGTATACACGATAGCGTATAAATACTGAATTTTCTATTGAGTTTAAACTTGGTAGATATGTTTAAGATCATCGTTGCAAGAACTATTTATAGAACTTTATAACTTTAGAATTTATGGTACTATTTCAAGCGATACAAATTAGAATTCCTTTGTATTGCTATGAACGCATATTATCTGAAATTCGTTTTTTATACTAAACTATTGAAAAAAAAAAAAAAAAAAAAAAAAAAAGATATTAAATTTTGCAATAATTAGTTAAAATATAATCAGGAAAAATTATGTGTGTATTATCCTCTTTTACATAGAAGCATGAAAGAATTTTCACGTATGTTCTAGCTAAAAACTAAAGTGCTTTAAATTACTGAAAAGAGAATAAAACTGATTTTGAAAGTTATTATTATTATTATTATTATTATTTTGTTTGGCCATTACTGAAGATTGCGTGCTTACCAGTCATAGTCCTTTTATAGGGACACACAAAAAATTCGAATAAATTGCGTCCCATCATATTCACACACGAACTTTGGTAGAGATAGATACTCAAATTTTCCCTTTCCCTTTTGGTACTTTTATGTAGACGATTTTCACTTAACACTCGTTCATGGACCATGCGATAAATTGCCAAATTAAATTAGAAGCATTTAGCTACAGTGGTGGACATAATTATAAGACACCTATCTAATTTGACAAATAGTGAAAGAAACGATTCAGAGCTTAAAAATGTTTTATCAAATACGTCAAAAACATAAATTTATTCTGTTATCATATATAATTCTTTTATAATAATGATATTTTCATACAATTTAATGAAAGAAACTTAAAAACATAATGGACAAAATTATAAGACACCAACCGTTTTTTCCAAATACAGTTGTCAACATAATTAGCAGACACTAATGGTCTAAAAGAAAACCCTCTAACATGGTTATTCAATATTTGGTGGAGCCACCATTGTTTTTATAACATGAAAGATGCGATTCGGCATCGAATCTATCAATTCTAACAAAATATCGCAAGACAGTTCTTCCCAAGCACATTTTATAGCATTCTTTAGGTCTTCGACACATATAAACTGCCTCCCATTTCGGTAAACCGCACGAGCTAAGATCCCCCACAAGTTTTCGATGGGATTTAAGTCTGGGGAGCGAGAAGTCCACGGGAGAGCATTGATTCTTTGCTCTGAAAGCCACTTTTTTGTATCGTGTGATGAATGAATCGGCGCGTTATCGTGCTGGAAAGTGTAGTTTTCGCCACAAAGAAGTTCACCGTATATGGCTAGTGGATCTTTAAGAAGATTCTTATACTTTTCGGAATTCATTCTTGAATGCACATAAACAATATCCGTTTTCCCTTGAGCCGAAAAACCAGCCCAAACCATTACTGAGCCTCCACCCATTTGGCGGCTCATTAGTTCATGAGGAGACTTCCGTAAATCATGCCAATAATATTGAAACCCGTCAGGACCATCCAGGTTAAACTTTTTTTGATCAGAAAATAACACAGAGTACCATTTGGAGGTCCAGGCCATAGTTTGTTTAGCGAAGTTTAGACGCTCCATTTTGTGCCGGCTTAGAAGCGGTGTTTTTTTTTTTTTTTTTTTTTTCCTTCAATTTTTTATATTTCACATAGGAAGCATTATGCAACATCTTGCGAATGGTTCTCCTTGAACAATTCAGTTTCAAAGCATTTTTAATGCCTGTAGTGGTCATCGTATTCTGTGTAGCGAGCGAAAGCACATGGCGTCTGTCTCACGAGGACAAGCAAGGAGTATGCCCAGATCTTTTAATCACCGATCCATTAATTCCTCTTTTCAAAACATTTCTAATTGCACATCTAGAGCGTTTAATAACTTTTGAAATATTATTAATTGAAGCACCAGTTCCATTTAATCTCCAAATTTCGCGAATTTAACTTTCTTTTAATTCTGTACCTCGTGGCATGTTTGTAAATGCGTGAAGTCGGTTATCGTCTGCTTTAGTTAGCTGCTGACGTCATAACAGCGTGCAGAAAATTGCATATTGAACATTATTTTCGAAAAAAAGCAAGTGTTTTAATTAAAATGTTAGGGTGTCTTATAATTTTGTCCATTCTATTTTTAATTTTTTTTTTTTTTTATTAAACTATGAAAATATCATTTCTGTAAAACAATTACGTGTGATAACCGAATAAATTTATGTTTTGGACGTATTTGATAAAACATTTTTAAGCCCTGAATCTTTTCTTTAACTATTTGTCAAATTAGATAGGTGTCTTATAATTATGTACAACACTGTATATTCAAGGCCGTAGCTAATGGGAGGGTATTTGAGGATTCAAATAACCCCTGAAATTTTGCAGATTTGTGGAATTTTTTTAAATTATATTTCATTTTAAACACTCAGTACTGTGTACTAAAGATTGAACCTTCTCTGAAATTTTTATCTGGCTAGCTTGACTACATTAAAGGCAAAAAATTTTTAAATTGTTTATGAGTTACACGAGCGAAAAAATGCTTTGTTCCTCAGATTTAACAATCGTTGGAGCTCGTGTGCACGGACCGCCAAATGCGCAAAAAAAGTGTGACAGTTTTCTAATGAAAAAGTTCTCACATTCGGTTATTTACTAAATTATTTTTCCTATTAAACCTTTCTAAACGTCATTAACTACTAAATGTTCAGTAATTCGAGTGAAGTCATTTCAGATTTTTAATTTTGAAATTATAAGAACTAAAAGTGACATAAGTGAGTTTAAGTGGAGTTGAAAGGAATAAATACAATACAAATTCATTCGAATGTGAATATGAAACACATGTATTATATAAATACGTATTCATAAACATGGGTTACCTAAGTATTTCACACTCCCATAATATATACGCATTAGACAAACATATTGTTGAGTATTTGGAGTTCGTGATTTGTCTGTGAATGAAAGACGAATCTTGCAGAGGCTTAAAAGTTTATTTACGGAATATTCCAGAAGATTACAGGTCTGTAAACCAAGTATCAACTTCAGTTTCACCAGAAAACACAGCTTAAATAACCGTTGACAACATAAAAATCACAGCATAAAATGTACCATAGCATTAACACACAGCAATAGATTGCAATTCAATGGCAGAGACTTAGTTCAGCAGAGCTTTCTATTCCGCAATGTCTTAGCGAGGAACTGACCTCAATAGTCGGAACGAAACCCCTTTTAATTAACCACCTATTAATTCAGGTAACTTCCATAATAATCGAACTGGAACTTAGACAATCGATATATCGATAATAAACATTTTCTCGCCAAGGCCACCCAAAAAGTCGTCAAGGAGCGATAAAGTCGCCCAATTCGTCGCCAAGGCCACTACCTACCGCGATGAAGCTGGTTTTTAAAAGAAAACTATCTTTTTTAACGCGGAAACAAGCTAGAAATGCAGAAAATTAAAATTTTATAATCCTTAGAATGAAATTACATAAAAATAACTAATATTATTTACAAATTCATAACAATATATTTACATACATGCATAATATACAGTAATTTTATAGGTGTATTACACAAACGTAACCATTATGCATACATGTTATATTTATAAAAGCATATACATAACCTGCAAAAAGAAATGATATCTCATAAAAACAATACTATTGTAAAAGTAAAAAAAAGAACTGATATCAAAATTTTCCGCCGCTATTAATTCCCGGGAACTGAATGCCTTGCTTAATGAAGACCTGCCAATAACCAGGGCCAGTTTTTGGCACAGGCACACGGGGCACTGGCCAAGGGCCTCCAAATTTAGGGGGCCTCATTTTAAAAAATGAAGAAGTAATAGTACAAATTGTTTCATTATATGGCTATTAAAAACAAAAATTAATTAAATTTTTCTTTCTATATTTTATTAGATAGCTTAAACAATTACTAAATTTAGTTACTGATTTTCTAAACATTGGCTGTGCTTCAATTTTTCATTTATCCTGAACATAAAACTAATGATTTTGTTATAGGTTGCTAAAAAAAATAAGGAAATAGGAGATATAATTGAAGGGAAAATTTAATAAATGTGCTATTTTTACTTTCTCTTACCCATAAGGTAGAGAAAGTATTGTTTTTGGGTCAAATTTTCGAAAGTGAGATTTTGTTATATTTACACGTTTTGAGGTCTCCTGAATACGAAAATCATGTTTTTAGCGGTTGGTCTGTGTGTATGCCTATGTGTGTGTCTGTCTGTTATCAGCATATTTCAAGAAAAAATAGTAGCAGACATTCCAAACTTGGTATTCTAAATCTGTATCATATAGGGATGCTATAGTAAGCTTTTCGTTAAAATCAAGCAACGTGTACAGGAACAATCAAGATAATTCTAATACATTACCTCTATATGGGAAATTGCCGGTAAGTAGAGTTTAACGTCTATAGACTGCACTGAACCAAACGAAACGAATACATATTTTTTGTAATAGGGATAGTCAACTGGGAAATTTTTTTTTTTGTGTATGTAGGAGCCTCGTCTCCCCCCATGGAGGGGGGGGATGTCACAGCTCGAGGGGAGTAAATTTTCATGATGGGTATCTTTCAAAAGAGCTCGCCAATACCTTTAAAACGAATGGTTGAACCATCGATCTGCAATAATTTAAAACGAAGTTATCGATTTTTTTTTTTTTTTTTTACTTTTAACGAAAAAAAAACTTTTTTTTTTTTTTTTTTTTTTTTTTTTAATATTGAGAATAAAATGGACTTTTTTTTGGATATTTAGTATTATACTACTTCTCTAATATGGAAATCGTCTGTATTATCACAAAAGATAATTTTTTTAAATAATAATTTTAATAAATTATTCTTAAATAACCGAATTAAATTCTATATAAATGTAGGTGCATTAATAAAACGGGGGTTTGAGGGGGACGGTAGCCCCCGTCACACAGAATTAATTATCATATAAAACTCTTCCGAAGCCTATTTTAATTGTTTAACATAGGTTTACATAACATCGTTATCTTACCTCTTAATCTCCAACCTGTATTTATAGTATTAAATTTCAGGGTAAGAGAAAGTCGTGTGAGTGACACACCAGATTATTATTTATTTATATTTGTTTTTGTAAATGGGTCCCTTTGGCGAGCTCTTTAGAGCAGGGTAAGGGGGTCTCCAAATAGCACCAGTGCCCCGGTTCTTCAAAAAGCATAGTTGGGCCCTGCTAATAACTCTGCATATATCTTTCTAATAAATCTCAATCGCTTTCAATATTCCTTGTGAGCTGTGTTAGTTTTTTTGCTGCATTATAAAGCTATAATTTAAAGTATTTTTACGGCGGGGTGCGTCCTATATGTAGAAGTTTTAATCAATAAAAAATTAGTTAGTAAAAAGTAAAATATTATTTACGCACCCGCCGTAAAAATACTTTAAATTATAGCTTTATAATGCAGACAAAAAAAATAACACAGCTAACAAGAAATATTGAAAGTGATTAGGATTTATTAGAAAGATATATGCAGAGTTACTGGCAGGTCTTCATTAAGCAAGGCATTGAGTTCCCGGAATTAATAGCGGCGGAGAATTTTAATATCAATTCTTTTTTTGGCTGCCTAAGAAAGGCAAGAGTTTTTGCTGGGCGGGGTGACTTTTACAATAGTATTGTTTTTTATGAGATAGTGATACATATAGATGTTAACGAGCAAAAATTTTTGATGTTGAAGAAAAGTTTTGGCATCAGCCATTAGAAGGTATTGAAAAAAGAAAAAAAAAAAAGAAAGAAAAGGGAATTTGAACTTGTATCTGGAGTTTTTCATTCACCTTTAGTACATAGATTATTCATAAATTTTATTTGCTAAATTATTCGTGTGTATTCACTCGCTTTCCCCAAGTGAAAAGGAATCTCATTTTCCCCCTCAATGATCAATCTATATATTAATTACTATATCGATGCTAAGTACCAATACGATTCCTGAACAAGCGATATTCGTGTTCTGCTGTGTATATAATCCTATTATCGTGACTTTTGTGTTTCGAATAGTTTTCTTCGCTTGTTTTCCGAAATGTTCAAAAAATGCACTTGCCTGTTTATAAAAACTTACCACACACAAAAAGGTCAATGTGTATATTTCAATACATGTAGAAGTCATGTGGTGTCCATATGAGATTTTTTTTTTTTTTTTTTTTACTTTCTCTTATCCATATACATGGTAGAGAAAGTATTGCGTTTGGGTCAAATTTTTGAAATTGAGTTCTTGTTATATTTACATGCTTTGAGACTCCTGAATCTGAAAATCATGTTTTTAGCTGTTGGACTCTGCGTGTGTTTGTATCTGCGTCTGTGTCTATTATCAGCATATCTCAAAAACAAATTGTAGAAGGAAGTTTGAACTCGGTATTTTAAATCTGTATCATATAGGAATATTACACTAAACTTTTTGTTGAAATCAAACAAATGGTTCGTGTGCAGGGCCATCCTAGATAATTGAAATACATTACGTATATGGTCAAAATTTCTGGTAAGTACAGTGTAACATCTATAGGCTACGCTAAACAAAATGGAATAAATGCATTTTTTATATGCATAAAAACATGTCTTGCGTAGATTGTTGTATGGAAATCGTTAACTACACTGCTCGGCATGAAAATTACCCCAACACCATTTTTGCAAATTCTTATGTAAAATGACCTCCTGAATCTGAATATGACGGCCATTTCGCCCTATCACCCACCGTTTTGGGAGGACGCTTCCTATTTTTACCACTTTTCGGTAATTTTATGACTATAAATTTGATTTATAGTAGAGAAAAGAAATATTTTAACTGCTAAATATCTTCCGAGGACCTAAAGAGGTGAAAAATTCTGTAACATAACATGTGCAGCAAGGGAAAGACTTATGGGAGGGATTTGCCACTGAAATTATAAGTTACATTTAGTATATTTTATTAATCAGTTATTATTATCACTTATTATATTATTATTATTATTATTTTAAGAGTTAAAATAATTATTTTCCATTCTCCAAATCAATTTCTATTCTCCTACGCCTCTAGTTACAACTCGGAAAACTATACCATTCTCGTCTCCTTGGACATTCAAAGGAGCTTTTGATAATATTGAATGGCTCCACATTTTGAATATTCTCCAATCCATTCAATGTCCAGGGAATATCACTGGAGTCATCAGCTCTTATCTTTCCAACAGGAAAATAATGGTCAACTGGGGCTCAGGATCCTCAGACCATATTCAAGAAAAAGGTTGTCCACAAGGCTCATGTCTTGGTCCAGTTCTCTAGACATTAATCGCAAACACCATACTCGAAACTATAACCTCAAAAGGCTTTGAAATCTTCGCCTTCGCTGAAGGACTTCAAGATAATCCTTTCGGACAAAACAAGAAGGGATCTGGAATCTCAAGCCCATGATGCTTTAACAACCTTCTGCCAACTACTTACCTCACTCAATCTAATCTCATACTTTCAGCAGTGAAGACACAGGCTCTTACCTTTTCTCTTCCCAGGATTCTAAAACGAAAGCCAGTGATCAGGGTTAATGGAGTTGGTGCCTCCGATGTAGACAATACCCGAATCTTAGGGGTTACCATAAATAAGAACCTTAATTGGATTGCACATATCAGCAATTTAAAGCTTAAATTACTAAAAATTTATCATAATTCTATAAAACTGGCAGGGAAAAATTGGGATATAAAATCAAACATGCTAAAGATCTGGTACACCATGTAATAGTAGAAAAAATCATAACTTACTGGGCTGGAATTTTGGGGGGGGGGGGGGGGGGAATCTTTCAAAAACAGCAAAGCTCAAACTCTTCTCTCTTCAAAGAATATTCTTATTGCAAATTTCCAGGTGATGGTATAGAACTATTTCCACTGACGAATTGACAGTGATAACCGAGATTCCACCTATCTACCTAACATTTAAATATGAATTTCATAAAACTAACATTCTACAATTCAGTAACACTTCACTGCAAAATGAACACTTCCCCAATTCAGAAATACAACGTGAAACATGCAGTTGGCATATTCACCCCGCAGCAGATACCTCTCATGCCCTAGTCAACATCTCAACTAATGCCTTCTCTCCTTCTACTCCAGTGGTGGTGTATACTGATTGGTCAAAGACTGAACACGGAGCCGGCTCAGCTTTCTGTGTCCTTTCAGATGGGATCTTGATTCATCAGTGGGCCTCAAGAAAAGGAGATTATAACACCGTATTTCAAGCCGAAGTATTCGCCATCTATCAGGCCCTCCTATGGTTTAATGAGATTAAAAATAAATTTTACTCAGTTCCAATCTACAGTGACAGTCTCTCAGCCTTACAGGCAATACATCGCCCTCGGTCAAAGCACCTTCTCATAACGGATATTAAACTACTTCTAATTAACCTTCAAGAAACTACATCTCTGGCTCTCGTTTCGGCACATCGGGGCGTCATGGGCAATGAAAAGGCTGATGAGCTGGCAAAAACAGCCACTCAATATCCGGACATCGGCTTTTCCCTCCTTCTCCCCCCTTCCTTTATCAAAAAGTCCCTTTTCCAAAACCTCCAGAAAGAATGGCAAGCTGAATGTGATACTTCAGACAAAAAAAGCTACACCTATGCTCCCATTAACTCTGTGAAACATTATGACTGATTTGTCTCCAGCAATTTCAGCCTTTGTGACGGGTCATGGACCTTTCAGAACCTACTTATTTCGTTTTCATTGCTCGAGGACCTCTCGATGCGAGAGCGGAGAGGAAAGCTCTCCTGAACATGCTTACTTTGCATGTCCCCTCACAGCCCCTTTTCATTTACTCAACACTTCAATTAAACCCAATAACTGGATTCTTAACATTTTAGAGCGTCCTCTTTTAAGAACTAAATTAACTAAAATCTTTGTGACCCTAATGAAACTATCCAATTTAACAAACTAAAAACTAATCTTACTAACTTTTCCAAAGTCCCGTCGCAAAATTTGAACTGTCTTCAGCTGCCTACGAAATTTTCTCATTAGAAGCTAAATATTGTCTTTTTAATTAACTGCTGCCCTCTGTCGCGTGGGATTTTACATCTGGCAGCAATCCGCGTTTGTAATGATCGATAGACGGCGCTTTGTGAACACTGCAGTTGTTAGTAAACATTAGCCACGTGTGTTCCAATAGTGTTCTTGTTATTCTACTTAATATTCGTACTATAATTTCTCCGCCATTACATTATGGAAAATTGATTGCTTTTGGAAAAAATACTTCAGTTTATTCAAAGTTCGATCGGAAGTAGATTTTTAACTGAAGTTGAACAAATATTAATTTCAAATCATCTGATTAATTCTTTACTTCCATTAGCCGAAGCAACTGAAATTTTAAATTCGTCATTTGGAAATAAATGGAAGCTCAATTCTGGATTTCTTGATGCTTTGGATTTACACTGTGGCACACAAAAGTATGTGTTATCTTTTTTACCGTATTTATTCATTTTTATTCAATAAATATATGTGAAACTAAACATCGGCTAGCAATGGCGGCTATATGGAATTCGAATTAAACCATGTTTATTGTAATTTCACCGTAGCCCACCAGAGGGCGAGCATTTCATTACAATCGCGGATTGTATTTTTTATTTAATTTTTTTTTTTTTTTTTTTTTTTTTTTTTAATGTTCATGCAATAAACAACGGGTGAGGCTTAACCTCTAGAAAAAGGCTCTTTCAAAATTTCGCATTGTAATGTGACATTTGTCGTCAGAGCCCCCCTCTTTGGCCTCTTTCGCTCAAAACTGCTGCATAGTGGTGAGCGGCCTCCTTCCGACTTTGAATCTTTGAATATATTTTTAATTTTGTCTAATCTTTAATGTTGAACTGTAGGGTAGGCGAGCTGACATTGAAGTTGCGAGCGATTCATTATACTAAGGTCCAAAGTCTGTCCTTGGGTGTCTTTTTAACACTTTCTAAGCCGTATTTACGCGAGTTTCGGAAAGAAACACAGAAAACTCTGAAAAACTAAGCTGACAAGCACAATTTGCTCTCTAATCCAGCACATCCAGTCTACCAGGCTTTGAGAGCAGAACCACTCAGTCACTGATGGGACAAATTGACTTTTATTTAAGCAGATATTTTATAAAATTAATATAACATATATGCAATACTACACAAAATATTTCAAATAGTATTATCATGTGCGAATAGTAAATGATTGGTTTTTATTACTTTTCTCTTGCCCATATAATGGTAGATAAAGTATTGTTTTGAGCTCAAATTTTGGAAATTGGGTTTTTGTTATATTTACAAGTTTCGAGTTCCTCTGATACATGTTATAAGTAATCGTCGCACGAACTGTATAGATTTTCGTGAATTTATCATTCGTAGTTTTTTTTTTTTTTTTTTTTTTTTTTTTTTTACGGGGACACTAGGAAAAATTCTTTATCATTATAGTCTACTAGCTGTTACCCGCGACTTCGTTCACATGGAAATTTTATGTGTATGTGTGGGAACCAACGTGGGAACTGGCGGTTTGATCATAATATGTAATGTACTGAAACCTTATGATTGTGGTGCTGTGCAAAACTGAGTCTGACAAAGTATACTCAAAAAAATTTGTAACTCATTGAAAGCCAAAATAAATAAATAAAAAGTTATCGCCAACATGGCGATAAACATTTAAAATTCATTCATAGGGATCCTGTACTAAAACAGTACTGCGTTGCTGAAGTATAAAAACTGGGTTATCAATTATGAATTTTATTTCGAAACCTTTCTTTGTATGATTTTAGTTCACTATTGCACAATATTAATCTGGTTCTAATAATAATTTGGTGACTGGTGAATTAAAATTTTAATTATGAGGTGAAATTCATATAATATTTATGAGTTTCAAATTTTTAAGTTCTTTTTTTTTTTTTTTTTTTTTTTTTTTTTTTTTATCTCCCGGCGAATTGTTGAATAATATTTCAGTTCTTAAACAATTTTGGACGGCTTTGCCCGCTTCGCAGGCAAACTCTTTTCTATATAGCTTTATGAAAAAAAAAAAAAACTGAAATCGGTAAAAAGCTCGCTTTGGGTTCCGCTGCTTTCGGCACGACTTGTTCGTCCTTGCAGTCTCTGGTGCCTGTCCCTATTGCCTGCGACAATAGCTTACCCGTGGGCTTCCATTTGGGTGCTTATGATATATGACAGTTTCGATGCGGACAGTATCGAAATTTTGAAGTAGCTCTTTTATATCTGAATCCCAGTTACATATGAACAACATTATACGTGATGTACATAATACTTGCTCTCAAGTTATTTCCTATATTTATTTGATTTAATCTATCAACCGTAGAATGACAGCAATTTCAAGCAACGTATAATATTACAATATGCTATGATCGGCTACTTCCATAGCATCAGACAATTATTATTATTATCATTATTATTTTGTGGTTATATATACTTTATACTTAGTTAATAGTAGTTGGTATATAGAAAAATAAATAAATTATTTAATATGTAAACTTGATTATGATACAGCCTTAATGCCCTTGGCGACTTTTGAAATGTTGTTGCCGTTTTAGACCAAAATATAATTTATGCGATTATTGTTCCTATACGCAAGCGAAGTGTGACGTCACTGACCATCCGTGGATGCAAGAAAATGATTTCCTATGTTAATCGCCCATTGGATTTTTTGTAAAAAATTATTAAAAATCGAGGAAAGTTATTTCCCGATTTTAATCCCTCTATTTGAGTTTTGGGTATATATATGTATTAGTTATCATGTGTATGTGTTAGATTGAGTTATTTTGCTGTCAAATTGACAAAATTTTAATTTTAAATTTCAAAACTCTGTCGTTCTTGGCGCTTATTGTATTTGGTGATCAAAAACGTAATACGAAAATATACATGCCAGATGTACATTTTCATAATATGCATTGTACGAAATATTGTTTCATATTATTCATTACTCTTTTAATATAAGTTGTTAAAATAATCATGATTTTTGAAAGGAATTAAATTATGTTCGCCAAATAATTTGGCGATATATATATATATATATATATATTTTTTTTTTTCAGCCAAGGATGACCGATATCAAATCTGTTCCGCTGCAACATATTGGTATCTTATATCAGATACTTTATTTAGACACTTAAAAACAAATTTGACTTCAAATTATGATAGAATATTTATCATTTTCCTTTTAATTAGTATATTAGTTGGATATTTATTGTGTAAATATCATCCTTTGAAATGAAATGTTTGTGTTTTCAATCGAATATGGAAGTTTGCCATTTTTTCCCCCTAGAGTTTTGAAATTAAAAATTCAAATTTTGTCAATTTTACAACAAAAATAACTTAATCTAACGCATGGACATGATAACTAATACATATATATACCTAAGTATGGGGATTAAAATCGGGAAATAATTTTCCTCGATTTTTAATAATTTTTTACAAAAAATCCGATGGGCGTTTAACATAGGAAATATTTTTCTTGCATCCAGGAGCGGCCAGTGACGTCATCAATTCGCTTGCGTATTTCTTTCTATCTTTTCCTTGGCGAAAAATGTCCGATCTACTTCAGCATCAAAATTAAAAAAAATGTCCAGAATTATCAATAAGAAAATACCTTTAATATTGCTGAATTAGCTTTTATGCCACGCGTGTTTCATCCGACGTACTAAAAAAAAAATATATATATATATACTTATATATATATATTTGAATTTGAGGTATATAAAAAAGCTATGAAATAAAAATCAGAAGAAATATGTTAGATTTGTAATATTACTATTTTATTTTAAAATTATAAAGTGTCATTTTCTCATCGACCAATTTAACATTTAGTAATTTTTTATTTTTCGCGTGAAAGCATATTTCATTTTATGTTGAAAACAATAAATAAATAAATAAAAATATCTCGTAAACTTTTTTTGGCAACAATTAAAAATTTAAATGGCTTATACACGGAGTAAAAAGACAGGAGAAGAAGGTAACGCTGAAATTTTGTGATGTTGTTTTCTAATGTTTACAGATGGCGCCAGCGTGCAATCCTTCCTACTCTCCAGCTTCCGCAATGTTATTCAATGGGGAAATGTCTCGTTTTAATTATTTTTTTAAAAATAATATCAAGCTGAAAAAATTTCGATTGAAAGCAAATTTCATTAAATAGAGTATTCTAACCAACATGTTTTTTTTAAGAGCCATTTTATACTATTTTTACTTTGAAAGAAAGCTTTTAAAAAATGACGATTCTTATGAACCGAAGCTATCTAAAACAGACAATTGGGAGGAAGGAGAATGGATGAAATTTTGTAAAGAAAAAAGTAAACTTACTTTAGGTGCAGAAAACACGAACTCGGACTTTATTTTTCTCCTAGGGCTTTTTTTTTGTTTTTCTTATCACTATCATAGCCTGTTTTACAACTAGGAACGAAGCATTTATTTGAAACATCTGAATTATGCAGTTTTAAGAACTTACAAAGAAATTAAATTGCTTAAAATAAAAAATTTTAAATATACTTCAGCAAAATTCTATTGAAAACAACAGTATATCCGCGCCGAAGTAGGGAGGAATGACAAGTGGCGCCCTCAATATTTACCAAAAATTTAGATCACAGTTTCGTAGCTTTCTCCCACTGGACCTTCAACTCCTATTAATATTACTCCGTGGGCTTATATTAAGTCAATTACCAGCACGGAGTAATATTAATAGGAGTTGAAGGTCCAATGGGAGAAAGCTACGAAACTGTGATCTAAATTTTTGGTAAATATTGAGGGCGCCACTTGTCATTCCTCCCTACCTCGGCGCGGATATACTGTTGTTTTCAATAGAATTTTGCTGGAGTACATTTAAAATTTTTTATTTTAAGCAATTTAATTTCTTTGTAAGTTCTTAAAACTGCATAATTCAGATGTTTCAAATAAATGCTTCGTTCCTAGTTGTAAAACAGGCTATGATAGTGATAAGAAAAACAAAAAAAAAAGCCCTAGGAGAAAAATAAAGTCCGAGTTCGTGTTTTCTGCACCTAAAGTAAGTTTATTTTTTTTCTTTACAAAATTTCATCCATTCTCCTTCCTCCCAATTGTCTGTTTTAGCTAGCTTCGGTTCAAAAGAATCGTCATTTTTTAAAAGCTTTCTTTCAAAGTAAAATTAGTATAAAATGGCTCTTAAAAAAAACATGTTGATTAGAATACTCTACTTAATGAAATTTGCTTTCAATCGAAATTTTTTCAGCTTGATATTATTTTTAAAAAAATAATTAAAACCAGACATTTCCCCATTGAATAACATTGCGGAAGCTGGAGAGAAGGAAGGATTGCACGCTGGCGCCATCTGTAAACATTAGAAAACAACATCACAAAATTTCAGCGTTACCTTCTTCTCCTGTCTTTTTACTCCGTGATTACCAGTTTATTATTTTCCTATTTTAATTAATTTTAAAAAATCTAATCAAATTTCCGGAAAAAAAAAAAGTAGCCTATGTTCTATTCCAGACTATTCTCTATCTCTGTACCAAATTTCATCCAGATCCGTTTAGCCGTTGTGGTGTGATTGAGTAACAAACATCCATCCATCCAAACTTTCGCATTTATATATTAGTATAGATGGGCTGAAAGTTGAAATTACTTAAAGAGCGATGGCATCTAAATGCCCTGATCTGAAAAATTATCAACGAGATATATAAATTAGAGTGCTGATTCAATGGATGAAGGATTAGCTTTCTGTGGTTCAAGATGAATCACGTGACATGCTCCAATAGGTTGCTGTGTTTGGCCCTTTATCGCTATTTTGGCCTTTAAAACATCAGTTCGACAAATTATCATTATTATTAAGTAAAATGACAGTCCTATGACCGAAATAAATTGTTTTTAAAATAATTTTACACATATTTAATAAATAATAAAATACCTTTTTTTTTTATCGTTTCCCAACAAAGTTTAAAAGTGTTTATAAAAGTAAATTTAAACTTTTAAAGAGCTAAATTTAACAACAAATAATAATTTTTGAACTATTTTTAAGCATTTTGTCGGTTAAAGTTCAACTACACGAAATAAAAAAGAAGTAAAATCAAAATCAAAATGATTTAGAACAAAAGAATATTAAACTACGTAAGTAAACAAAAACATTGGCGGTTATGATTTATGCGAAGAACGATCTCCAAACCGTTGCCATAGAAATTTACTGAAAATAAGCTGTTACCAAGGGAACCACCGAATACGCAGGTGCAAGGAGAGCATGTCACATGATTCATCTTCGACCTTCTCAAGGGTTACCATTTATCACTCTACTTTATATATCTCGTTGAAAATTATACACGCATTATAGGTCACCGTCGCACGAGCTTTATAGATTCTGGTAAATCTAGTAGTTACAAATTTTTGCAAGGATTCAACAAAAAATACTTTATCATTCTGGCTATGGATTGAAATTATTTAAAGTGCGATAGCGTTAAACACCTTATTCGGTTGATCTGATTGATTTCAGAATTCTCTCCCTCTGTTATTATTATTATTATGTATTTATTTATTTAAACAACCGTTAATTGCTAAGTGTTCGGAAAGTCGAGTGGAGTCATTTTCTACACTGTTACTTTTTACTTTCTTCTATATTCAATAGAAGAAAGTATTGGATTCGTAAAAATTTTCGACCTCGGGTTTTTGATGGATTTACACGTTTTGAGAGCTGTAGAACACGATTTGACCATTTTTAGAAAATGTCTGTCTGTCTGTCTGTGTGTGTGTGTGACAAAATTTTGTGGCAACTGTATCTCAGGAACTACTGCACAGAATTTCATACAAAATGGTATGTAGTTCCACCTTTCCATACATTAGTGCTTATCAACTTTTGGTAAAAATTGTCTAACAGGTTGCGTTGCCATTCCGCTTTTTCTAAATTTTTAACATGGTGATATAGGACAAAATTTTGTATAAATGTTCATAAAGAGAATTATTTTTAGTAATCATTATAAAATTTACAAGAAGTATTTATAATAGAGATAGTCAACTGGAATTGTTTTTTTTTTTTTTTTTTTTTTTTTTTTTTTGGTATGTTTAGGAGCCTTGCCACCCCCCTCGAGGGGAGTAAATTTTCAAGATGGATATCATTCGAAAGGTCTCGTCAGTACCTTTAAAACGAATGGTTGAACTGTAAATCTGTGATAATTTAAAACAAGTTATCGATTTTTTTTTTTTTTTTTTTTTTTTTTTACTTTTAATGAATTTTTCTTTTTTTTTTTTTTTTTTTTTTTTTTTTTTTTTAAACGAAATTTAAACAAACTTGCTATTTAGTTGGCCCCTGACATAAACTAGTGCTGATTAGATTTGGGGATCAATCGCTCAACAGGTGGCGCTGTCATAGTATTTTTTCTAAATTTTTAACATGGCAGTATAGGACAAAATTTCGTATAAATGTACATAATGAGAGTTATTCTTAACCTGCGATTGTAAAATTAATATGAATTATTGATAATAGTAGTAGTTAATTAGGAAAAAAATTTAGTGCATGTGGGGCATCGCTTCCCCCTGGGGGAAGTACCCTCCGGGGGGAGTAAATTTTCCAGATGGGTATCTTTCGAAAGTTCTCGTCAATACTTTTAAAACGAATGGTTGAACTATAAATATGTGATAATTTGAAACAAAGATATCGATCTTTTATTTTTTACTTTTAACAAAAAAAAAAAAAAAACATGGAAAAAATATGTTTTTTTTTCTTTTTCTTTTCTTTTTTTTTTTTTTTTTTAAATATTGTTACTGAGTGAATTTGTATAGGAAAATATAGAAGAAAGTATATTTTTCATTGATTTTTAATTATTATGTAATCTTTTTACTTTATTACTTTCTTCTATATTCAATCGAAGAAAGTATTGGATTCGTAAAAATTTTCGACCTCGGGTTTTTGATGGATTTACACGTTTTGAGAGCTGTAGAACACGATTTGACAACTTTTAGAAAATGTCTGTCTGTCTGTCAGTCTGTCTGTGTGTGTGTGACAAAATTTTGTGGCAACTGTATCTCAGGAAATGCTGCACAGAATTTCATACAAATTGGTATGTAGTTGCACCTTGACATAAATTAGTGCCTATCAACTTTTGGTAAAAATTGTCTTACAGGTTGCGTTGCCATCCCGCTTTTTCTAAATTTTTAACATTGTGATATAGGACAAAATTTTGTATAAATGTGCATAAATAGAATTATTGTTTAGTAATCATTATGAAATTTACTAGAATTATTTATAATACAGACAGTCAACTGGGAAATTTTTTTTGTATGTGTAGGAGCCTCGTCAACCCCCCTGAGGGGGAAGTCCCCCCTCGAGGGGAGTAAATTTTCAAGATGGGTATCTTTCGAAAGGTCTCATCAATACCTTTAAAACGAATGGTTGAACTATAAATCTGTGATAATTTAAAACAAAGTTATCGATTTTTTTTACTTTTCAGAAAAAAAAAAACTTAGAAAAAAAATCGTATTTTCTTTTTATTATTTATTTTATTTTAAACGAAATTTAGCAAAACTTGGTATTTAGTTGGCCCCTGACATAAACTGGTATTGATTAGATTTGGGGTCCATTGCACAACAGGAGGCGCTGTGATCGTATTTTTTCTAAATTTTTAACATGGCATTATAGGACAAACTTTCGTATAAATGTACATAATGAGAATTATTCTTAACCTGTGATTCTAAAATTAATATGAATTATTGATAATAGTAGTAGTTAATTAGTAAAAAAATTTTGTGCATTTGGGGGCATCTCTTTACCCCCTGGGGGGGGGGGTAAATTTTCAAGATGGGTATCTTTCGAAAGGTCTCGTCAATACCTTTAAAACGAATGGTTGAACTATAAATATGTGATAATTTAAAACAAAGTTATCGATTTTTTTACTTTTAACGAAAAAAACTTTTACTTTTTTTTTTTTTTTTTTAAATATTGTTATTGAGTGAATTTGTAGAGGAAAATATAGAAGAAAGTCTTGTGGTGGCCACAACATACTAGTTTTTTAATTCCCCTCATTTTCCTAATTACTTTATGTTAGAAATTCGTAGAACTTTCATGCAAATTCCTTAAACATATTTTTAAACAATTCCTCAACAGACATTTTCTTTAAAAAAGAAAAAGAAAAGAAAAAAGTAAAAAGAAAAAAAAGAAAAAAGGGGAAAAGTGGAATTTATTTATTTTTTATATTAAGAAAAAATAAAATAATATACATATATATATATATATTAATATTTATTTAATTTTTTATTTATTTAAGTAATTATTATTTTTATTTATTTGTGCATTTATTTTTAAGAGTCATTTATTTTTAAAGTTGAAAACTTTTGATAGTTGACATCTTCAAATTTCCCGAAACTTTCAGAATATGTTAGTAATACTGTGATAAAAAAAAAGTGAAATTAATTTTTTTCTGAATTTCATTTGTTTGACCTAGAGAGGAGGTCAAAGCTTGAGGCCGTAAATAAATGGTGCCATTTTAATATCATTTTACTCCTAAAGCCATCAGTGACCCATGTCAATTTTTTTAAATACGGATACTACTTGGTACTAAGTATATTTTAGCATAAACAGTTTGGAGGGTCACTCATGGCTTTAAAGGCCAAGGTCATTCGAAAAGGCAGTTTTCGTTGATTTTTTCCATGTTTTCAGTCTGAATATTTGCTAAGGCCACGAGTGTCCCACAGAAATAATTATGGGGTTAATTACACACCTTAGTATAGAACTTAAAAATATTTAAAATAGCATGGGTTACTCTTGGCTTTAGTAGTTAAATGGTCTCAAATTTCAAAATTTTCAAAAAAAGGTCAAATTTGATGGTAAATTTCTCTATAAGCCACGAGTCAATAACTATGAGACACAGTTTTAATTATACCCTAGATGGTCTAGTTTTAGACCCAGGTTACAAACCTATGGGGCTTGCAAGATTTATTTAGATACAGTCTATTTTATATCGCCAATGTGTACCTGTTCTATGCAGTACAAAAAGTCTTGAGACCAAATTTTGTAATACATTAATGCTTGTTTAAAACTTCCCATTTTACATTACAGAGGCCAGCATCAAAATAAATATAAAATAAAAAAAATACATAAGGGAGACCGGGGCAAGTTGAAGTACGCGGTAAGTTTAAACATGGAAATAAAAAATACAATTTTTAAGTTCTTATTTATTGCCAATAAAGGGAAGTACAGATACACAAAACCTACTTTACAATGTAAAAAAAATGTGTATGTAAACATCTGTCGATTTTATGAGGATAAAACTGTTTTCGAGTACTGTTTTTTTACTGTGAGTAAAAATTTAAAATTTTTAAATGATGTCGCATTTTATGTAGCATACATTAGTGAATGTTTCTGATTGATTCAGCGTTTATAGTGTATTGTTGCAGTTTGCTAATCATATGATTTGAAACGCTCACAAGGTAGCTTAACATCTCGTGAAGTGAAAATTGCGGGCAGGGGCCAGCTGAAACAAATATAGGGGAAGCTACTTGAAACACCTGTTTCAATTAGTCCCATGCACAATTATTATTATTATTATTATTATTATTATTTTGTATACAGTCTTGCTTTCATCACCCTATATATGTTTTACATAATATAACAATATGCACATTTCAGATGCATCTTAGGTTATTTTTTACATTATAATGACCAAAATTAAATGGACCATATTTAAAATAAAGGTCATAATAGTATCAGATTTAGTAAATAATTACAGTACAATTTTGCACTTAATGAACATTTATTTAAAAATAACTATAGGGAGGTTGATAAATTAGTTTATAATAATAGGCGTTGCAGAAGGCTTATTAAAGTTGTTACAGTAATTTAATACAGAAAAGAGAGGGGAATTTCAAGTTCACAATTAAAGTAAAGGAATTCTCTATTGTTCAATGGACGTGATAAGACTTCTATAATATTGTCCAAACTGATATCTCGAATGTCATCTTGTATGGGCCAGGCAAAACAAACATTTTTAGATTTGATTTGTCCCATTAGAAATTGGATCTTTGCCAGCTTTACAGGCACTTTACCTGTACTATCAAACATCTGTATGATTTGTCCCACATAGAACACCTATCTTGCTTTTTCCCAGAACATGAAACCAACACTCAATTTCCAGTATCTACTTGTTCTGAAAATTCTGTTAAGCAACTTTTCTCTAATTTTAATGCACTTATCTCTTGGAAAATTTTAAAAAACCAAGGTGGAAAAATTATTTTAAACCATAAATAAAGATATAGCCACTGCAGTGTAAGCTATTTTATTATTATTATTATTATTATTAATTTTATAGTGCTATTGCATTTCTTTTGTGCACGGGGCTAATTGAAACAGGTGTTTCAAGTAGCCCCCTTATATTTCTTTCAGCTGGCCCCTGCCCATAATTTTCACTTTATGAGATGTTATGCTACCAGTACTTATGCTCGTGGGTATTTCAAATCATATGATTAGCAAGCTGCAACTATAGACTATAAACGCTGAATCAATCATAAACATTCACTAATTTTTGTTACATAAAATGCGACATCATTCAAAAATTTGAATTTTTACTCACAGTAAAGAAACAGTACTCTAAAACAGTTTTATTCTCATAAAAATAGACAGATGTTTCCATATACTTTTTTTTTCTACATTGTAAAGTAAGTTTTGTGTATCTGTACTTC
Source organism: Salticus scenicus (assembly GCA_963930645.1). Lineage (NCBI taxonomy): Eukaryota > Metazoa > Arthropoda > Arachnida > Araneae > Salticidae > Salticus > Salticus scenicus. The sequence goes on along the minus strand of OZ005655.1, from coordinate 218,037,044 downwards.
CCTTTATTGGCAGTAAATAAGAACTTAAAAATTGTATTTTTTATTTCCATGTTTTAACTTATCCCGTATTTCAACTTGCCCCGGTCTCCCCTATGTGATTTTTTAATTTTATAATTATTTTGATGCTGGCCTGTGTAATGCAAAATGCGAAGTTTAAACAAGCATTAATGTATTGCAAAATTGGGTCTCAAGCCTTTTGTACTACATAGAACAGGTACACATTGACGATATAAAATAGACTGTATCTAAAAATATCTTGCAAGCCCCATAGGCTTGTAACCTGGGTCTAAAAGTAGACCATCTAGGGTATAATTAAAACTGTGTCTCATAGTTATTGACTCGTGGCTTATAGAGTAATTTACCATCAAATTTGACCTTTTTTTGAAAATTTTGAAATTTGAGACCGTTTAACTACTAAAGCCAAGAGTAACCCATGCTATTTTAAATATTTTTAAGTTCTATACTAAGGTGTGTAATTAACCCCATAATTATTTCTGTGGGACACTCATGGCCTTAGCAAATATTCAGACTGAAAACATGGAAAAAATCAACGAAAACTGCATTTTCGAATGACCTTGGCCTTTAAAGCCATGAGTGACCCACCAAACTGTTTATGCTAAAATGTACTTAGTATCAAATAGTATCCTTATTTAAAAAAATCGACATGGGTCACTCATGGCTTTAGGAGTAATTGAGTTTGATATTAAAATGGCACCATTTATTTACAGCCTCAAACTTTGACCCCCTCTCTAGGTTAAACAAATGAAATTCAGAAAAAATTAAATTTCACTTTTTTTTATCACAGTACTACTAACATATCCTGAAAGTTTCTGGAAATTTGAAGCCTCCATAGACTTTGTCCAGCTTAAAAAAAAATTGCTCTTACACCGTGGCCAATAAGTTCTCATACACTTTCAAAGTTTTATTACAATAACACAAAATAAATCATACAAAAACTTTTTGCATCAACTAAAAGTAGCAATCGTTGAGTATCTTTACAATAAATGCTTTGGAATAATTCTGCCTTTTAGTTTCTTAACGAGCTTTTAAGTCTCTTTTCAAATCTATCACATGCGGCAGGCACGGCTTCCATTGGCATTTGTTGCCATATCTTTTGAATTACATTTTTGAATTTGCTCAAATCGGTGATTTTATAATTATTCAGTTAGGAGAGCATATATGACCACGCAAACTAATCAAGCGGGTTCAGATCGGGGGAGCTGAGAGGCCATTCGTTCTTTGGCAAAAAAGTCAGTTCAAGATTGTTTTGTTCAAGATTGATAAGTTTCAAGGAATGTTGCGTGTGAAAGTTGTCTGAATCATTTTAAATGAACTTTTGAATTTAATAACAGATTTAAATTCTAAATAAATATATGTACAATAATGAAACGGGGGGTTGAGGGAACGGTAGACCCCCTCACATAGAATTAAATTGTCAAATAAAGCTGTTCCGAAGCCTAATTTGAATTGTTTTAACATAGGTTTACGTAATAGTACTCTTTATTTTAACCCTTAATCTCCAATCTGTACGTATGGTATTAATTTTCAGGGTAAAAGAAAGCCGTGTGAGTGATACACCAGATTATTGTAATTTAGCCAACATCCCCAATTTTGTGTACTTTAAAAGATTTTTTAGAAGTAGCTAATGTTTGTAGGATGATAGTGTAATTAAATTTTATTATGAGATTTTTAAGAAATTATCTCGATTCTATCATTGAAAGAAATACTGCCAGATGAAACATTTTTTTTAGGAAAAAATGTCAAAAATTAGAATTCAATAAGATATAGCAAAACGATAACTGTCCCAACATAGTAAATTTTACAAGCGGCCACCTACGAAATAGAGATTGTCGTTAGAGATAAGTTTATAACTTAAAATAAATAACCATTTAAATTGCTTGATGATTGTAAAATGCCCCTTTTTTAATCATGATTGAAATTTGAAGTTTTCAATTTTTTTCATTAAAAAATTCTGCAATGTAAATTTAAGAATTTGTGTTTTATTTTCTGTTTGAAGTTCTGGGAAGTCATATCTGATGAGCACGGTATTGATCCTACTGGCACCTATCATGGAGATTCTGATTTGCAGTTAGAAAGAATTAATGTGTACTACAATGAAGCCACAGGTATCAATTACAATTGCTTAACTTTAGCATTTTTAATGGACTCTTCCCAGCGTCGTCTGTTCAATCATGTGATAGAGGAAAACGAATAATCGAATTCAATTAAATATCGTTCTTCAGAACAAAAATGTTAATATTTAATATAAAATAAAATAAAAGTAATATTGTGCATATGTAAACAGTAGAATAGTTGTATTTGTAAATTTAATAATTTTTTAAAAACACTTTATATGTTTATTTATTTTCAAATGTAAGAATCGATTTTTGTATGTTCAGTGTAACTGTTACATTAACTGATCTAGCAATAAATAATAGCTTGTTCTTGTGGAATGTTTATGGATTATAATTTGAAATTTTAAAATGTTTTCATTTAATTTAATTGCATAAAGGTGTTACAACAAGTTAATTAACGTAGTTACTGGTCTGAATGGATTTACGCAGTACGATATTGCACTGTCACTGATTTAAGTACCAAAAATTAAAGTATTTAACATGTTCTTCATGAACATCAATAACAAATATAAACTAAATGATGATTGTAAATGTATACAGCAAACAAAAGATAATGAATAATGATATAAAATGGATTAAAAATGATGCTGTATAAAAAAAATAAAACAGATTAAATACGATTGATCAAAAATAAGAATAGAAAATACATTATTTCAGCAATCGCTATAGATAAACAAGACTTCGTCTGCTATTTGTTTTTCTTCTATCATGTGACCTCTGACGTCAGGTGGGATGGTGGGAAGAGTCCATTACTTTTTTTATTCAAAAACACGTGTCAAATCAAAGAGAAAGATTCCAAGATTCATGAAAATTATTAGCTTATTTTCACATATAATTAATTGTGTTAGTTCAAATTTATCGCTAAAAAATAATCATTTTACAAAAATAACATATTTTAATAGTAATTAGAGAGTCGTAATATTTTTATTTCCTTGAAGGAAGTAAAGGAATGTGTTGTCTTCACGGAAAACAGTTTATATTTGACATAACTCCTTCAATCAGGTATCCGAAAAAGTTTACACCGTTTTTAAGAAAAGTGAAATTTCAACGGCAGACGACGGCAACCTTGCACAGATGCCGTACTCCCTATCAATCGTCAGTCAGTGCAATGATGTGAGGCATATCGGTTGTGTCAAAAGCTATTCTGTGAGAAATAAGGCCCTGGAAAAAAGTATAAGGTCGCAAAGTATATTAACAAAAAAAGTATAAAACATAGTAAAACTCGAAAAATTTAATATCACTTTTTCTTAGAAATGAAATTAAAAACATAAACATAGGTTATTAACGTATGTAATATATAATCAAAGCATTAAATGACAATTTAGAAATCTGATGGCATTTCATCTTGGTCTGTGAATGAAAATATAAAATCAACATCCTACAAATTGACCTTTTTTTCAAAAACATTTATCAGTCGATCAGTCATTGTTGATTCAGGTCAAGATGAAGTTTCTTTTTTGATATTTTCCCTTGTATATCTGATCTCATTGATGAGTTTGCCTTTCCCTCGATGGTGTCACAGACTGCGCAAGTATGCTCTAAATATTTTCCAATGGGTTTAAATGCGGAATGCAGGATGTCCAATCAAGCAGACGGACCTCATTTGCTTCAAATCAAGCTTTAGATTAGATGAAGAAGCAGCATGTATACTGGCATTATCCTGGCTGAAATATCCAATATCCTGATATAACTAGAGTAGCATTAGGAAGCAAATTATCACCCAGCATATCTTGATACTTTTTGCATTCATTTAGGTATAAATAACACAACTGGTAACGTACCATTACTAACAAACGCTCCCCATACAATTACTAATCCCCCCTCAATATTGCCGCTTGGAAAAGTAGGGTTTTATTTTTTTAAATATCACACTATTTTTTTTAAACGGTCTGGCCCATCAAAATAAAATTTTCTCATCCAAAAAAAGTAAATCTTTCCACTTATCTCCAAGTGAAACATATTTTTCAGGAAATTCTAAGCGAGCTAATTTATGCTGAGTCATTCCATTTTAAATCAACAAATGGGGTGTGCAACACCATTTTTGATTTTGATGACAATTTGCACATGCTTTCCCCATACCTTTTAGACCACAAAAATATATTTTTTTTATTTAAAAAAAATTTACCCTTCGATATGTAGGCTATTTTTGTCGTTGCCAACAGCGAAAATTGGATATTTTGATGCTTTGCGTTATGAACTATAACTTTTTTTGTATAAAAGCTATCAAGCTCAACTATAGCTCATTGGAAAGCTAAAAAAAAGATCTTTTTCCATATGGTATCAATAAATTTGAGATTCAAAAACAAAGGTTATTTTTTCAAGGTCAAAGTTTGTGATGCAAAATTAATTTTTTGCCACTTTTGAAAATTAAAAAACCTATGAAGGGCTTGGAATAACAAGCCCTCTTTTTTTTCTTATATACATATATAAGGTTGCTTATTGTATTAAAATTTTTGGCTTGTTACTCTGCCCCCTTCACAAGATACGACCCCCCAAAGTTTCAAATTTTCTAAAAAATCCAATTTTCAATGCTAAAAAAATGCATGTGGGGGGCAAGGTAGATTTTTTTTACTTGTGTGATTTTAAGTACTTCTTACCATCTTTCAAACAAAAAAAAGTTACTTTGTTATTCAAAGGCGTTTGGCAGCTATAAGGGTCTAAATTTTCAAATAATTATACTGAAACAACGCAATTATTTTCATACTTCTTAATCTTAGGTGTTAGTGAAAAGTTATTTTTTACTTAATTGTTAGTTTTAAAAGGTGAAAACAACTAAAAAGACTAAGAAGAGTTGTCAAAGAACACATTTAAACTTTGATAAGCTAATTTAAGGTTTCTAACATCTTGCTATATAGAATTTAACTTACCTCTCAAAACATGCAAAACTTTTTTGTTCAGTGGTTTATTGTCTCATAGAGAAGAGTTGATAAATGTTCACTCATCACAGGTGTGATATTATGACCTCTTCCCTGTGCTGACCATAGTTCTGACGCAGTCAGGATTTTCAAAATATCTTGAAACCGAACCCAAGTTTGGTTATCATGACTTGATTTTTTAAACGATGTTCCAGGTCCTTTAGGATGAAAAAAGTGGATCCTGTATTCTTCTTCGACATCAAATACCTTTATTTCCACCACTTCTCCTAGCCACCAGTCACCATCATATACGCAACAAACATAATCGGACAACTTTGGTCGGGTTGTTGGTGTGGATAATCTAAGGTTGATAGGTTCGTCTTTGATGACATGAAAGGTTGTAAAATCTAAAGAAAATGATGTACGTCTGGCATGAATGATATTTCTGTTGAGTGGAATGTAGCTGTGGAAAGACCGAGTTTGGGGTAATGATAGTGCTGTTTTATATCTTTCCTCAAGAACTTTTCCTACTGCATTAACATCATCACAGGAAACATAGAAAAACGTTACACTATTAATATGTTCAGTGCAGTATTCAAAGACATCTAATGGATTCAAGATTTGATTACTGACCGGTTGTTGCAAACTAGCCTTTCGCACTAGCCTCTTCACTGTTCCTCCAATCCCATCGCAAGGGCCTTTCCCGTGGGATGTAGCAAAAAAAATGCCACTCTGCTTTTATCCCAAAGTCTTGTTCATGATGGCTCAAGTTAATGAAGTTTTTCCTGTTTTTGTACTGTGTGGCAGATCCATCTGAAAAATAGAATAATTTTGAAATTAAAGCATGATCTGCCTTCAGTTTTTTAACAAGGATCATTTGAAAGGCGTAGAATGTAGTTGTGTTGTGGTCAAGGCAGTCGCTTACAAAGCAAAAACTTTGAATTTCTCCATCTTTTTCCCAGTAGACAACAAAAGGATGAAGCGTACATTGCACACCTGACCAGTGATAGGTCTGCACCTCGTCTTGAACAACACAAGAGAAATTCTCTGAAAAATCTCCAAGTATCAAAAATTCCCCCTTATCCAGATCTTCTTTCTTTGATTTTAGAAATGCTGCTTGTTTACTGGCAATGAAATGGTGGCTCTTTAGATGCTCAAGTTTTTCACAACACTTAACCAAGAATTCTTGTAAAGGTAGCACACATGATGTCAGTTCACATCTGTCTGTGGACATCCACTGCTTATATGAAACTTGCAAATCCTCAAATTCATCATTTTCCAAGTCAATTTGGGTGCTGTTACTTGGAGAAATCAGTGATAAAATGGCATCCACACCTGGACATGCAGTACATTCCGAAAACATACAATTCTCATTTTCAGTATCACAGACCATAATCTGCAGCAGATCTTTGTAGCTATGATCACTTTTAATCGCTGATAGCATAAGTTTTACATTTTGATGGTACAAACAAACGCACACTGAATGTGTACCAGATGCTCCAGCTAACACACAAAATTTTGGTCTAAGATCGGCAAATTTAGATAACCCTACTTTCAAATCAGGATATATTATTGGTCAAATTGTATCCAATAATATTCAAGCAGCCTTGTCATTGGCACAGTTCCTACCACAGGTAGGTACTGTTTGCCTAAAGGGAACTGTTCTATACATGTGGGAGCAAGGCTGGACAAGTTGAAATCTGTCTATTCTTGCTTTTAACTGGCAAATAGATTACTATAAATGAGGAAAAGTAGGAATATGATATATTCTTATTTGTGAGGTCAATCTAAGTCCATCAAATAATAAAAAATAATAATAAATGACATGTTTCCAAAAAAAAAGTACATGAAAAAATTGGATGGTTTTAGTGTGATTATTTGAAAATTCAGACCCTTATAGCTGCCAAACGCCTTTGAATAACAAAGTAATTTTTTTTTTGTTTGAAAGATGGTATGAAGTACTTAAAATCACACAAGTAAAAAAAAAAATTACCTTGCCCCCCACATGCATTTTTTACTTCCTTATACAAAGTATAAGGAAGTATAGTAATCCCGATTTGCGAAATGGATTTTGTATTTCACATTGCTCGAAAACGAATGATCGCTGAATGTTGCCAATTTATACGTGTGACTGTCATGATGTATAGTTGTACACCTGCAAGTGACGTCTGAACACGAGCTCTCGTTTTAGAGATATAAGCGATTTTACACGATTTTTCGTGACGTCTGTATGTGTGTGTGTGTGTATGTCGCATAACTCAAAAACGGTTGGACGTAGAAAGTTGCGAATTGGTACATAGGTTTGTTATAACATCTAGTTGTGCACCTCCCGTTTTGGACTTTGTATGATTTTCCGTTTTGGAGATATTTAGGAAAATTAGGTTCATAATGACAAAAATACATAGGTTTTGGCCATAATGTATCAAAAAAAGGTAATAACTCAAAAACGGTTGAACGTAGAAAGTTGCGAATTGGTACATAGGTTTGTTATAACATATAGTTCTGCACCTCCCTTTTTGGACTTTGTATGATTTTCCATTTTGGAGATATTTAGGAAAATTAGGTTCATAATGACCAAAAATACATTGGTTTTGGCCATAATGTATCAAAAAACGGTAATAACTCAAAAACGGTTTGGACAAATCTTGCAATTTAACTGACTTCCTGACTAGCTAGACATTTGAAACTTTCAGAAAAGCTCAGAACACGTTTACAATGCGTTTTTTTAATATTTTTGGCCAACTGTTTCCGATACCTGCTGCCTTCGGCAGCGTTACCAGTACAAATCTTGCAATCGATTTTTAACTAACTTCCCGACTAGCTAGACATTTAAAACTTCCAGAAAAGCTCAGAACACGGTGACAATGCATTTTTTAAATATTTTTAGCCAATTGCTTCGTGTCACTGCTGCCTTTAGCAGCATTTATATGATTCAACAGAAAATCTATTTAACTAACTTCCCGACTAGTTAGAGATTTGAAACTTCCGGAATAGTTCAGAAACACGGTGAAAATGCATTTTTTAACACTTTTATCCAATTGTTTCAGATCCGAAGTCCCCCCCCCCCAAGGCACAACTTTGACATGAGTCCCCCCAAGGCGCAACTTTGACATGAGTCCCCCCCCAAGGCACATGAGTCCCCCCAAGGCACATGAGTCCCCCCCAAGGTACAACTTTGACATGAGTCCCCCCTAAGGCATAACTTTGACATGAGTCCCCCCAAGGCGCAACTTTGAAATAAGGCCCCCAAGGCCCAACTTTGACATGAGTCCCTCCAAGGCCAAACTTTGACATGAGTCCCCCCCCCAAGGATTTTAAAATGAGTCCCCTCAAGGCACAATTTTATTTATTTATTTATTTATTTTTTTACGTATGCATGCATTTTTTTTTAAATATTTTTAGCCAACTGTTTCGGGTCCAGTGACAATATTTTTTAACATTATGTACATTTCTAAAAGTGTATAAGGAAGTCATGTGGTGCCCACATCAGATATTTTAGCATTGAAAATTGGATTTTTTAGAAAATTTGCAACTTTGGGGGGTCGTATCTTGTGAAGGGGGCAGAGTAACAAGCCAAACTTTTTAATACAATAAGCAACCTTATATATGTATATAAGAAAAAAAAGAGGGCTTGTTATTCCAAGCCCTTCATAGGTTTTTTAATTTTCAAAAGTGGCAAAAAATTAATTTTGCATCGCAAACTTTGACCTTGAAAAAATAACCTTTGTTTTTAAATCTCAGATTTATTGATACCATATGGAAAAAGATCTTTTTTTTTTAGCTTTCCAATGAGCTATAGTTGAGTTTGATAGCTTTGATAGGAAAAAAGTTATAGTTCATAAAGCAAAGCATCAAAATATCTAATTTTTGCTGTTGGCAACGACAAAAATAGCCTTCATATCAAAGGGTAATTTTTTTTTAAATAGAAAAAATATATTTTTGTGGTCAAAAAGGTATGGGGAAAGCACATGCAAATTGTCATCAAAATCAAAAATTGTCATGCAACAACTTTTTTGAAAATTTGTTGATTTAAAATGGAATTACCCTGCTTCTTTGTTGTCAAAGTTGTAATTTACGAACTATACCCTCGGATTGGAACTTAAAACACTCCAGACAGTTCGGCTAGTACATGGTAGACTTAAACCAGGAACTATTTCTGAAGAAGACATTTTTTTAATATCACATCCATCGAAAAGCGGTCCATTTTTTGTGCTTTGAACGTGCATTTGGCCTTCTTGAGCGCTTGCATTTATTATATTTTGAAAGATTTTTAAAAAAATTATTGACTGCCGATTTACACTCACCGATAGACCTGGAAATAGCTGCATCACTCATTTCACTCGCTTCCATTCCAAGGATTTTTCGGCGTTCTGCATCGGACAATTATTTCTGCCTCGGCATCGTTGCCAATAGCACAGAGAAAGACTAAAGTAACCCTAAATGCATTGTTAAGTTACCTTTTCTATTTCTTGCATTCTCAGACTGCAAAAAATTTGCATGTCCCTCCAAAAAATTTGACGACCTTATACTTTTTTTCACCAACAAATAAGAAAAATATCTAATATGGTAATTAGTAGTTCATTTAATTTAAATTAGATTTTAATTAAAGTGTACTATAATTAACAAATCATTTGCATACTTTGTATTTTTGTTGCTTTCCCATCCGAAAAATCTGTATAAATCCTAATTCAACTGGTTTTTTAATCGACCTTATAATTTTCTCCAGGGCCTTAATCCTGATATGAACATTTTAGTGCCAAAGGTTGTTTTACGGCCATATTTAATTTACGAGTTCAAATTATTCATTAAAGCTGCAAAAACTGTTCGAAAGTTATGCTTATGTTTGGTGAGGTATGAGTGAGTGAGTGTTTAGCACGAAAGTGGTCGAGTCGATTAACATTGGTAAATGAGAGCCTCCATTACAAGTCTCGAACTGGACTACAGTCAGCAGCAAAATTATTGAAGCACTAGCAATAATTCGTATTTAAAAGATGTGCACCTAAATAAGTTTTTGTTAAGTAAATATTCGTCGAGTCATGATCTTAGTCTTTATGCTGTTTAAAAAAAAAATCTGATGTGGGCACCACATGACTTCCTTATACACCTTTAGAAATATATACATAATGTTAAAAAGCATTGTCATTGGACCCAAGACAGATGGCTAAAAATATTTAAAAAGTGCATTATCACCGTGTTCTGGGCTTTTCTGAAAGTTTCAAATGTCTAGATAGTCGGGAAGTTAGTTAAAAATCGATTGCAAGATTTGTACAGGTAACGCTGCCGAAGGCAGCAGGGATCCGAAGTAGTTGGATAAAAGTATTTAAAAAATGCATTTTCACAGTGTAGAATTATTCTGAAAGTTTCAAATGTCTAGCTAGTCGGGAAGTTAGTTAAATGAATTTTCTGTTGAACCATATAAACGCTGCTGAAGGCAGCAGTGACCCGAAAGAATTTGCTAAAAATATTTAAAAAATGCATTGTTACCATGTTCTGAGCTTTTCTGAAAGTTTCAAATATCTAGCTTGACGGGAAGTCAGTTAAAAATCGATTGCAAGATTTGTCCAAACCGTTTTTGAGTTATTACCATTTTTTGACACATTATGGCCAAAACCTTTGTATTTTTGGCCATTAGGAACCTAATTTTCCTAAATATCTCTAAAATGGAAAATCATACGAAGTCCAAAAAGGGAGGTGCACAACTAAATGTTGTAACAAACCTATGTACCAATTCGCAACTTTCTACGTCCAACCGTTTTTGAGTTATGCGACATACACAAAAACACACACAGACATACAGACGTCACGAAAAATCGTGTAAAGTCGCTTATATCTCTAAAACGAGAGCTCGTGTTAAGACGACACTTGCAGGTGTACATCTCGACATCATGACAGTCACACTATAAATTGGGAACATTCAGTGATCATTCGTTTCGAGCAATGTGAAATACAAAGTCCATTTCGCAAATCGGGATTACTATACTTCCTTATACTTTGTATAAGGAAGTAAAAAAAGGAAGTTGATGATAAAAATTAGCGATCAAATTAAAAAATATATATATGAAAAATATGGATATGTGCTTCAATAATTTTGCTGCCGATTGTATCATTCTCTATCGACGAAGCCCTGCTTGAAGGAGTAAGACGAGCGTGATCCTCATTAAACTTTCGAATTACTTGCACAAAAGTCTATAGTGTCAGAGGGAACCATTTGATTGCATTCATACAATTTTGGGGAAACTCTGAAGCTCAATAAGTGGATTTTTCCAGATTTGATCGAGGAAATAAAATTCAGTTGTTGACTTTTTGACGTCTATCATCACTGCCTGGCCACAAGAAAGTCTCATTCTTGCATCAGATATTGACAAGAGAGTAATGGGTGTTGAGAGTTGTGCCGAGTACTGGGTGTTATAGAGTTACAGTAAAAGAAAAAAACACTGTTCATTTTTTGATTTTGTTACGTTTGCTCAAAACAAAGCATTCATCAACTGAAAGACTACTCTATTTTCGATGGACTAGCACAGACATCGTGCACTTTTAATTGCGAGAACGTAGCAAAACCATCGCAAACGTGGTGTACTTGTCTTAATTTTAAAGGTTTGCGACTACACTGCATGAGAAGGAGCTAGCACTAGTCAAAAGGAAAGAATGTACTTCCTTCAAGACACACAAAACCTCATACGATGAAAGCAACGAAGAGGTTATCAGCGCACTTTAGTAGGGAGGTTTCGGGCACTGTTCATCTGACTGCCACCAGTTTTTGCTCATGCATAATCATTTGCGAGAGAAAAGTTCTGAAACTGAGATGATTTAATACAAGCCATAAGAAAAAATTTTAGTACAAGAGACAAGAACTTTACAAATGTAGGTTTTATAACTATACTTTAATTTTTTTTTTTTTTTTTCTTTTTATCACTACATTACCGCTTGCTTAGCTTTAGAGATCTTTTAGCATACACTAGATATTTCGTTAAGTATGTACATTTGTATGCATGTATCTCGCATATTTCAATAATTCAATGACATTAACGGTAGAACATAACTTTTTACTTTCTCTTATCCATAGGGTCGAGAAATTATTGTTTTAGGGTCAAATTTTCGAACAGGAGTTTTTGTTATATTTACATGTTCTGAGGCCCCCTGAATACGAAAATCATGTTTTTAGCGAATGGTCTGTGTGTCTGTTATCAGCATATCTCAAGAACAAATAGTAGCAGAAATTCTAAATGTGTACCATATAGGGATGCTACAGTAAGCTTTTCGTTGAGATGAAGCAAATGGTTCGTGTACAGGGACACTCAAAAGTATTCAAATACATTACGTCTATGGGGGAAATATCAGTTAAGTAGAGTTTAACATCTATAGACTGCACTAAACCAAATGAAACGAATATATATATTTTGTAATAGAGATAGTGAAAAAAAATTTGTGTATGTAGGAGACCTCCCTCCCCCTGGGGGGAAGTCCCCCCTCGAGGGGAGTAAATTTTCATGATGGGTCTCTTTCAAAAGAGCTCGCCAATACTTTTAAAACGAATGATTGAACCATCGATAGTAGTGTAAAAAGGGTGATTCACCGCCACGGTGGAGGGACGGAGGGACGATGAGGGTCAGGGTGGAGGCGCGCCACCACCCTACACCCACCGTCCCTCCACCGTGTCGGTGAACACACCCTTTTTACACTACTTAGTCATCATCTTGGACGAGGGGGTGTTGCCACCGGAAGAATAGAAACTTTTAGAGCGTTGCCACCGGAAGAATAGAAACTGTGTGTTGCCACCGGAAGAATAGAAACTTTGACTATCATCTTGGATGAGGTTTGGTGGTGCCATCTATAGGGAATTTTGAAGAGTTAGATTTTTTTTTCCTAAATTTCGGGACTTAGTATTTTTTTCTTAATTTTGGGGACTTCAAAATTTTTTCGAAGTTAGATTTATTTTCTTAAATTTTGGACTTAGTAATTTTTTCGAATTTTTTGCAGGGGGATTAGATAACGTCACGATCTTTTGGGACTTTAATATTTAGGTGTTGCCACCGGAAGAATAGAAACTTTTGAAGAGTTGTCATTCGGGGATTATAAATTGATTACAGAATTAAATAGAAATTTTCCTATGTATTTCAGTGAATTTGACAAAATAAAACAAAGGGTTGGTGAGTACTATATAATTAAAAACAGGGTATAGACATTAAAATTTAGATGTTGCCATTGGAAGAGTATAAATAATTTCCGGTGGGACTTAACATTTTCGACTGAATGAAACAATGAATGACTGAAGTTAATTAACATCAGTAACAATTTATGAGTATTTTAGAAACTTAGCATTTTTAGAGATTAAAAATATATTGTGTTAAGATAATAAATAAGGAATTTAAATAGGAGTTCATACTTTTAGTGACATCATTACAAATTTATATTACGAAATTTTTACAGAATTAAATAGAAATTTTCGTATTTTGTGGATTAACACACAGATTTAAAAACAAAACAATAATAAATAATTTAAAACACATATTTTTCAATAATGAATGTCATACAATTATATGTATAATTAATTATTTTAAAACAAAAACGATACGCATAAATTTAAAAACAATAATAAATAATTTAAAACACATATTTTTTAATAATGAATATCAAATAATTATACGTATAATTAGTTATTTTAAAACAAAAACGACATTATAAGCAATAAAGTTGTTTAAACTAAACTTTATACACATCATGACTTTATGTTAACACTAAATAAGTTTCACTTTTAAAATTTCTTTAAACTCTAACTTATAAATACTATTAATACAATCGTTAAAATTGAACGCTGAAACAAAGGTAGATGAATTTAACGAATGGTATAGACTTTGATCTTAATATCTGCGCATTACCATTCGGAGATTATAAATTTATTACAGAATAAATAGAAATTTGCCTATGTATTTCATGGAAGTTGACAAAATAAAACAAAGGGTTCGTGAGTATTATATAATTAAAAAAATTGAATATGAATGGTATAGACTTTGATATTAAAATTTGGGTGTTACCATTGGAAGAGTATAAATAATTTATATGTTATAAATTAAACTGAATACAATAAAAATTATTTAAATTAAACTAAATATAATAAAAATTATATAAATTAAACTTTATAATCTCACTAAATAAGTTTCACACTTATTTAAACTCTAACTTACATTCGTTAAAAATTGAACACATGCACTTTAAAAAATGACTATCATATAAATTTAAAAAAAATTACTATCATATAATAATATTAATTAAAAAAATGCATACAAAGATATATAGTAAAGTTATAAATTTAAAAAAAATACTGTCATATGATAATATTAATTGAAAAAAAAAAAAAAAAATTACTCTTATATAATAATATAGATTAAAAAAATTACTTTCATATAATAATATAAATTAAAAAAATTACTTTCATATAATAATATTAATTAAAAAAATGCATACAAAGATATACAGTAAAGTTATAAAATAAATAAATAAATAAAAAATAAAATAAATAAAAATAAAAATAAAATAAAAATGACTATCCTATAATAATATTAATTTAAAAATACATACAATGTTTAAAATCAACAATTAAATTTTATATACATTATAATTAACTAAACTTTATGCTGTTACTATTCAATTTATCCTAACACGAAAACTTTACATAAATTTTATAAGCAAAAAAAGCTATAAGTACATGTTATTTAAATTAAACATTATATTGATACTACACAAATATTATTTAACATTTATTCGAGTTTAACGCTGTAATATAATTTAAACTATCTTGAATGAAACAGGTAAGTACTTTTAAACTTGAACTAATAAAAATAAGTTCTTTTTATAAAATAATTGATATAAACTATAATAATAAAAAGGATTAGTTATATTTAAAAACTATCAGTTACTAAAAGTTATTTTATATTAAACATTTCGAAATAAATTGCATAAAAATTCAATGCATCATTTTAAATGAAAATAAACAGTTTCCTTAAAAAACAGATAATACGGAATATTCCATGAGTCAGTTATCACCTGCAACGGAAAACCCGCCACCACCCTACACCCACCGTCCCTCCACCGTGTCGGTGAACACACCCTTTTTACACTACTTAGTCATCATCTTGGACGAGGGGGTGTTGCCACCGGAAGAATAGAAACTTTTAGAGCGTTGCCACCGGAAGAATAGAAACTGTGTGTTGCCACCGGAAGAATAGAAACTTTGACTATCATCTTGGATGAGGTTTGGTGGTGCCATCTATAGGGAATTTTGAAGAGTTAGATTTTTTTTTCCTAAATTTCGGGACTTAGTATTTTTTTCTTAATTTTGGGGACTTCAAAATTTTTTCGAAGTTAGATTTATTTTCTTAAATTTTGGACTTAGTAATTTTTTCGAATTTTTTGCAGGGGGATTAGATAACGTCACGATCTTTTGGGACTTTAATATTTAGGTGTTGCCACCGGAAGAATAGAAACTTTTGAAGAGTTGTCATTCGGGGATTATAAATTGATTACAGAATTAAATAGAAATTTTCCTATGTATTTCAGTGAATTTGACAAAATAAAACAAAGGGTTGGTGAGTACTATATAATTAAAAACAGGGTATAGACATTAAAATTTAGATGTTGCCATTGGAAGAGTATAAATAATTTCCGGTGGGACTTAACATTTTCGACTGAATGAAACAATGAATGACTGAAGTTAATTAACATCAGTAACAATTTATGAGTATTTTAGAAACTTAGCATTTTTAGAGATTAAAAATATATTGTGTTAAGATAATAAATAAGGAATTTAAATAGGAGTTCATACTTTTAGTGACATCATTACAAATTTATATTACGAAATTTTTACAGAATTAAATAGAAATTTTCGTATTTTGTGGATTAACACACAGATTTAAAAACAAAACAATAATAAATAATTTAAAACACATATTTTTCAATAATGAATGTCATACAATTATATGTATAATTAATTATTTTAAAACAAAAACGATACGCATAAATTTAAAAACAATAATAAATAATTTAAAACACATATTTTTTAATAATGAATATCATGTAATTATACGTATAATTAGTTATTTTAAAACAAAAACGACATTATAAGCAATAAAGTTGTTTAAACTAAACTTTATACACATCATGACTTTATGTTAACACTAAATAAGTTTCACTTTTAAAATTTCTTTAAACTCTAACTTATAAATACTATTAATACAATCGTTAAAATTGAACGCTGAAACAAAGGTAGATGAATTTAACGAATGGTATAGACTTTGATCTTAATATCTGCGCATTACCATTCGGAGATTATAAATTTATTACAGAATAAATAGAAATTTGCCTATGTATTTCATGGAAGTTGACAAAATAAAACAAAGGGTTCGTGAGTATTATATAATTAAAAAAATTGAATATGAATGGTATAGACTTTGATATTAAAATTTGGGTGTTACCATTGGAAGAGTATAAAAAATTTATATGTTATAAATTAAACTGAATACAATAAAAATTATTTAAATTAAACTAAATATAATAAAAATTATATAAATTAAACTTTATATTCTCACTAAATAAGTTTCACACTTATTTAAACTCTAACTTACATTCGTTAAAAATTGAACACATGCACTTTAAAAAATGACTATCATATAAATTAAAAAAAAATTACTATCATATAATAATATTAATTAAAAAAATGCATACAAAGATATATAGTAAAGTTATAAATTTAAAAAAAAATACTGTCATATGATAATATTAATTGAAAAAAAAAAAAAAAAATTACTCTTATATAATAATATAGATTAAAAAAATTACTTTCATATAATAATATAAATTAAAAAAATTACTTTCATATAATAATATTAATTAAAAAAATGCATACAAAGATATACAGTAAAGTTATAAAATAAATAAATAAATAAAAAATAAAATAAATAAAAATAAAAATAAAATAAAAATGACTATCCTATAATAATATTAATTTAAAAATACATACAATGTTTAAAATCAACAATTAAATTTTATATACATTATAATTAACTAAACTTTATGCTGTTACTATTCAATTTATCCTAACACGAAAACTTTACATAAATTTTATAAGCAAAAAAAGCTATAAGTACATGTTATTTAAATTAAACATTATATTGATACTACACAAATATTATTTAACATTTATTCGAGTTTAACGCTGTAATATAATTTAAACTATCTTGAATGAAACAGGTAAGTACTTTTAAACTTGAACTAATAAAAATAAGTTCTTTTTATAAAATAATTGATATAAACTATAATAATAAAAAGGATTAGTTATATTTAAAAACTATCAGTTACTAAAAGTTATTTTATATTAAACATTTCGAAATAAATTGCATAAAAATTCAATGCATCATTTTAAATGAAAATAAACAGTTTCCTTAAAAAACAGATAATACGGAATATTCCATGAGTCAGTTATCACCTGCAACGGAAAACCCCTACAGCTGATGAATCATATGTTATATACGCTGGCGGGCCATGCCTATTAGTAATCCACACTATCTCATATAAAGATTAAGTTAAAATCATTAAAACAATACAGCGAATAATTTGGAAAATGCAATAATTTTTTCACAAAGCATATCATACAATGAGTTTAAACGATCATCACCTATCTATCACTTAAACGGTATTGAAATAAATAAATACATATAAAAGTAAGTTATAGTTAAAAAATAAAAATTTCGTTTGTGAAAGGAGTTTTATATATTGCAAAAATTAGTTTTACTCAAATAATTTCTAAACATACACAAGTTAAATGGAAACTTTTCTAGGTTTCATTTAAGCAATAATTTTCCATGAGTGAAAGTAGTTTTATTTATGCAAAATTTAGTTTTATATAAACAAAATATTTATAGTGTAACAATAAAAATAGTTTATAGTATAACAATAAAAAATTCCTTATAAGTAAATACCAATAAAAAATATTTTTTAAATTAATTTCTCTCTCTTCAATAAAACAATAAAAATTTCTTATATAACTTTCGTAAAGTTTTAATAAAATTTCTATTATAAACAAATTTTTTTATGATATAAACAAATAATTTTATTAGAATATACATATTAAGTTTATTAAATTATCAAATAGTAATAATAAATTATGAAACTTACTTAAAATTGATGAAATTTCCCTTGGCGAAATGCAACCTTCATTCACACACAAATGCGAGAAACTGTTTATCGCCACACGTTGACTCATACAGATAAGAATGTTGATTCATGCTTATCTTAGTAGAATGTTGTTAGAGTTCTGTGTTTTCAGAGTAATATAAAATAGTTTATAGAGATCATTTATTTAATATCAGTTGTAAACTACATTTAAATAATGCAATAAGAGTTGAACTCTGCAATTAACCTATTAAAATATTGAAATTTTTTTAATTTTTTTATTTAATTTTACTTTTTTTAATTATGCTAAGAAAATAATGAGATCAAAACAGAATTATTTTACGACAAGACATCCTTTTTCATTCAATAAAATGTAACTATAATTTTTAATGAAAGGTTTTAAAATCACTTAATAGGATAAAATTAAAAACAGAAATCTTATTATTTTTTCTAGTTATAAAACTAAGTAATAAATTATCTATAAATAATCATATAGCAAGCGAGATTTTTGTATAATAACTATATATTATTTTAATATATACATTACATCGTAGGGTAAAATTTTCAACTTATTTATACGGATTGAAGTAATAAAACTTAATCATTTGCATAACCGCTAAATTTTATAAGTTGGATATATGATTTAAAATACTAAACAATAATCCTTGTGAGAGAATTGGGATAACACTTTCACAGAAAGAAATTGTCCTTTACAATAAGATTTGCTTAGAATGTCTAAGTGAAAATAACTTACCGTGAGGTCAGTGAGTCATGCAGTTGTATTCGAATTTATTGTTTTTAGTTAATGAAACTTCTAATGAGAGAATTATTTGTTACTGGCATATAAATGTACATTTTTATATTATTCCTGTATATATAAAATTTTAAATAATTCATTAAGTGTTAAACTTTGCATTTAATCGATTAAATAAAGTTTTCCTAAAATATAAGTGTAATTTTTTAATGAATCGTTTTGAAATCACTTTAACTTTATAAGAAAAAACTAAAAAGAGGTTTTTAAATTACTTAATAGGATAAAATTAAAAATCTTATTGTTTTTAGCAATTATTTTATCTAGTTATAAACTATATATTATTTTAATATACGCCTTATAGTTAAGTCAGTTTTAGAGAAAACCAAGAAAAAGTCCCAACGCGCAGGTTGATGAGTTGGAATATTCTATTATACTTAAAGAATCCAGGTACGGAAAAACCGAAATACAATACGCGGAAAAACAGGCGGGATTTTCGGTTAAAACTTCAAAGCAGTGGACGGTAAACATAACACACCGTGAAACAACCTACTCCCACGACAGCCAAACTAAGAATGAAGGGAAACGTTGAGTTGTAACACCTTATCTACTAGAGATAAGGGGGAATTCCCCATGACTCACCCCTCGTTCGTTCATGTACAACATCTTACGAGAAACTTCGTGAAGGATGACTCATCGGTGACGAGTTTGAATAATATGCATAACCGCTAAATTGTATAAATGAGAATCTTTTAATGTGTGTATTATAGTAATGATAAATTTATTTTATAATCGATAACTCATCAGCTTCACACCTTATATAAAACAATGGTATATTCAAAAGTGTTACCAAATTTTACTACACAATAAACATTCACATATGGATATTCCTAAGGTTTAAGACTATGCGAGGATCCTATAAGCGAAATGCCTGTGAGTCTTTCTAAGGAATCCTAATCTGTATTTAAGCAGGTTTTAGAGAAAACCAAGAAATACTCCAGTCGACTAGGTTGATGAAATGGATTCGAATCCAACACTTCCCCTTTTACCATAGAATCGTTCACTAATCACAAGGTTAATGAGTCATGCAGTTGTATTAAAACTTATTGATTACATGTCTAAACTTATACCATTAAATATTTAACTGTTGGTTCTATAAGTGGATTGCTCTGTGTGTGAGTCTTTGTAACTTATAGTTAAGCGAGTTTTAGTGAAAACCAAGAAAAACTACAAACGGGTAGATTGTTAAGTGGAATTCGAACCTAACATTAAACATAGAATCGTTTGTTCTTCTAAAATCCTTGTAACAACATGTTTATGGACTTTATAAGAAAATGCTTAATATGGTTTGCATGCGTTAGCTATAATAAACACTTAATTTTTAACATACATTAAGGTTAGTGGATGAGTGACAGGTAATTCATTTAAAACAAAAATATAATAACGGTCGATTGAAACAAAGGGTTTGCAGTTTTAGAGAAAACCAAGAAAAAATCCCAACGGTAGGTTGATGAGTTGGAATATTCTATTATACTTAAAGAATCCAGGTACGGAAAAACAGGCGAGATTTTCGGCTAAAACTTCAAAGCAGTGCACGGTAAACATAACACACCGTAAAACAACCTACTCACACGACGGCCAAACTAAGAATGAGGGAAACGAGTTGTAACACCTTATCTACTAGAGATAAGGGGGAATTCCCGGAAAAGCTGAGTCACCCTCCGTGGATCTTACGAGAAAGTTCGTGAAGGATGACTCATCGGTGACGAGTTTGAATAATTTGCATAACCGCTAAATGGTATAAGCGAGAATCTTTTAATGTGAGTATTATAGTAATGATAAATTTATTTCATAATCGATAACTCATCAGGTTCACACCTTATATAAAACAATACTATATTTAAAAGTTTTACTGTACAATAAATATTCACATATGGATATTCATAAGGTTTAAGATCGATTAAATAAACGAGAATCCTATAATCGAAATGCACGAGAGTCTTTCTAAGAAATCCTATTGCATATTTAAGCAGGTTTTAGAGAAAACCAAGAAATACTCCAATCGACTAGGTTGATGAAATGGATTCGAACCCAACACTTCCCCTTTTACCATAGAGTCGTTCACTAATCACAAGGTTAATGACTCATGCAGTTGTATTGAAACTTATTGATTACAAGTCTAAACTTATACCATTAAATATTTAACTGTTGGTTCTATAAGTGGATTGCTCTGTGTGCGAGTCTTTGTAACTTATAGTTAAGCGAGTTTTAGTGAAAACCAAGGAAAACTACAAACGGGTTAATTGTTAAGTTGAATTCAAACCTAGCATTAAACATAGAATCGTTTGATCTTCTAAAATACTTGTAATCAATAAGTTTCAATACAACTGCATGAGTCATTAACCTTGTGATTAGTGAACGACTCTATGGTAAAAGGGGAAGTGTTGGGTTCGAATCCATTTCATCAACCTAGTCGATTGGAGTATTTCTTGGTTTTCTCTAAAACCTGCTTAAATATGCAATAGGATTTCTTAGAAAGACTCTCGTGCATTTCGATTATAGGATTCTCGTTTATTTAATCGATCTTAAACCTTATGAATATCCATATGTGAATATTTATTGTACAGTAAAACTTTTAAATATAGTATTGTTTTATATAAGGTGTGAACCTGATGAGTTATCGATTATGAAATAAATTTATCATTACTATAATACTCACATTAAAAGATTCTCGCTTATACCATTTAGCGGTTATGCAAATTATTCAAACTCGTCACCGATGAGTCATCCTTCACGAACTTTCTCGTAAGATCCACGGAGGGTGACTCAGCTTTTCCGGGAATTCCCCCTTATCTCTAGTAGATAAGGTGTTACAACTCGTTTCCCTCATTCTTAGTTTGGCCGTCATGTGAGTAGGTTGTTTTACGGTGTGTTATGTTTACCGTGCACTGCTTTGAAGTTTTAGCCGAAAATCTCGCCTGTTTTTCCGCGTATTGTATTTCAGTTTTTCCGTACCTGGATTCTTTAAGTATAATAGAATATTCCAACTCATCAACCTACCGTTGGGATTTTTTCTTGGTTTTCTCTAAAACTGCAAACCCTTTGTTTCAATCGACCGTTATTATATTTTTGTTTTAAATGAATTACCTGTCACTCATCCACTAACCTTAATGTATGTTAAAAATTAAGTGTTTATTATAGCTAACGCATGCAAACCATATTAAGCATTTTCTTATAAAGTCCATAAACATGTTGTTACAAGGATTTTAGAAGAACAAACGATTCTATGTTTAATGTTAGGTTCGAATTCCACTTAACAATCTACCCGTTTGTAGTTTTTCTTGGTTTTCACTAAAACTCGCTTAACTATAAGTTACAAAGACTCACACACAGAGCAATCCACTTATAGAACCAACAGTTAAATATTTAATGGTATAAGTTTAGACATGTAATCAATAAGTTTTAATACAACTGCATGACTCATTAACCTTGTGATTAGTGAACGATTCTATGGTAAAAGGGGAAGTGTTGGATTCGAATCCATTTCATCAACCTAGTCGACTGGAGTATTTCTTGGTTTTCTCTAAAACCTGCTTAAATACAGATTAGGATTCCTTAGAAAGACTCACAGGCATTTCGCTTATAGGATCCTCGCATAGTCTTAAACCTTAGGAATATCCATATGTGAATGTTTATTGTGTAGTAAAATTTGGTAACACTTTTGAATATACCATTGTTTTATATAAGGTGTGAAGCTGATGAGTTATCGATTATAAAATAAATTTATCATTACTATAATACACACATTAAAAGATTCTCATTTATACAATTTAGCGGTTATGCATATTATTCAAACTCGTCACCGATGAGTCATCCTTCACGAAGTTTCTCGTAAGATGTTGTACATGAACGAACGAGGGGTGAGTCATGGGGAATTCCCCCTTATCTCTAGTAGATAAGGTGTTACAACTCAACGTTTCCCTTCATTCTTAGTTTGGCTGTCGTGGGAGTAGGTTGTTTCACGGTGTGTTATGTTTACCGTCCACTGCTTTGAAGTTTTAACCGAAAATCCCGCCTGTTTTTCCGCGTATTGTATTTCGGTTTTTCCGTACCTGGATTCTTTAAGTATAATAGAATATTCCAACTCATCAACCTGCGCGTTGGGACTTTTTCTTGGTTTTCTCTAAAACTGACTTAACTATAAGGCGTATATTAAAATAATATATAGTTTATAACTAGATAAAATAATTGCTAAAAACAATAAGATTTTTAATTTTATCCTATTAAGTAATTTAAAAACCTCTTTTTAGTTTTTTCTTATAAAGTTAAAGTGATTTCAAAACGATTCATTAAAAAATTACACTTATATTTTAGGAAAACTTTATTTAATCGATTAAATGCAAAGTTTAACACTTAATGAATTATTTAAAATTTTATATATACAGGAATAATATAAAAATGTACATTTATATGCCAGTAACAAATAATTCTCTCATTAGAAGTTTCATTAACTAAAAACAATAAATTCGAATACAACTGCATGACTCACTGACCTCACGGTAAGTTATTTTCACTTAGACATTCTAAGCAAATCTTATTGTAAAGGACAATTTCTTTCTGTGAAAGTGTTATCCCAATTCTCTCACAAGGATTATTGTTTAGTATTTTAAATCATATATCCAACTTATAAAATTTAGCGGTTATGCAAATGATTAAGTTTTATTACTTCAATCCGTATAAATAAGTTGAAAATTTTACCCTACGATGTAATGTATATATTAAAATAATATATAGTTATTATACAAAAATCTCGCTTGCTATATGATTATTTATAGATAATTTATTACTTAGTTTTATAACTAGAAAAAATAATAAGATTTCTGTTTTTAATTTTATCCTATTAAGTGATTTTAAAACCTTTCATTAAAAATTATAGTTACATTTTATTGAATGAAAAAGGATGTCTTGTCGTAAAATAATTCTGTTTTGATCTCATTATTTTCTTAGCATAATTAAAAAAAGTAAAATTAAATAAAAAAATTAAAAAAATTTCAATATTTTAATAGGTTAATTGCAGAGTTCAACTCTTATTGCATTATTTAAATGTAGTTTACAACTGATATTAAATAAATGATCTCTATAAACTATTTTATATTACTCTGAAAACACAGAACTCTAACAACATTCTACTAAGATAAGCATGAATCAACATTCTTATCTGTATGAGTCAACGTGTGGCGATAAACAGTTTCTCGCATTTGTGTGTGAATGAAGGTTGCATTTCGCCAAGGGAAATTTCATCAATTTTAAGTAAGTTTCATAATTTATTATTACTATTTGATAATTTAATAAACTTAATATGTATATTCTAATAAAATTATTTGTTTATATCATAAAAAAATTTGTTTATAATAGAAATTTTATTAAAACTTTACGAAAGTTATATAAGAAATTTTTATTGTTTTATTGAAGAGAGAGAAATTAATTTAAAAAATATTTTTTATTGGTATTTACTTATAAGGAATTTTTTATTGTTATACTATAAACTATTTTTATTGTTACACTATAAATATTTTGTTTATATAAAACTAAATTTTGCATAAATAAAACTACTTTCACTCATGGAAAATTATTGCTTAAATGAAACCTAGAAAAGTTTCCATTTAACTTGTGTATGTTTAGAAATTATTTGAGTAAAACTAATTTTTGCAATATATAAAACTCCTTTCACAAACGAAATTTTTATTTTTTAACTATAACTTACTTTTATATGTATTTATTTATTTCAATACCGTTTAAGTGATAGATAGGTGATGATCGTTTAAACTCATTGTATGATATGCTTTGTGAAAAAATTATTGCATTTTCCAAATTATTCGCTGTATTGTTTTAATGATTTTAACTTAATCTTTATATGAGATAGTGTGGATTACTAATAGGCATGGCCCGCCAGCGTATATAACATATGATTCATCAGCTGTAGGGGTTTTCCGTTGCAGGTGATAACTGACTCATGGAATATTCCGTATTATCTGTTTTTTAAGGAAACTGTTTATTTTCATTTAAAATGATGCATTGAATTTTTATGCAATTTATTTCGAAATGTTTAATATAAAATAACTTTTAGTAACTGATAGTTTTTAAATATAACTAATCCTTTTTATTATTATAGTTTATATCAATTATTTTATAAAAAGAACTTATTTTTATTAGTTCAAGTTTAAAAGTACTTACCTGTTTCATTCAAGATAGTTTAAATTATATTACAGCGTTAAACTCGAATAAATGTTAAATAATATTTGTGTAGTATCAATATAATGTTTAATTTAAATAACATGTACTTATAGCTTTTTTTGCTTATAAAATTTATGTAAAGTTTTCGTGTTAGGATAAATTGAATAGTAACAGCATAAAGTTTAGTTAATTATAATGTATATAAAATTTAATTGTTGATTTTAAACATTGTATGTATTTTTAAATTAATATTATTATAGGATAGTCATTTTTATTTTATTTTTATTTTTATTTATTTTATTTTTTATTTATTTATTTATTTTATAACTTTACTGTATATCTTTGTATGCATTTTTTTAATTAATATTATTATATGAAAGTAATTTTTTTAATTTATATTATTATATGAAAGTAATTTTTTTAATCTATATTATTATATAAGAGTAATTTTTTTTTTTTTTTTTTCAATTAATATTATCATATGACAGTATTTTTTTTAAATTTATAACTTTACTATATATCTTTGTATGCATTTTTTTAATTAATATTATTATATGATAGTAATTTTTTTTAAATTTATATGATAGTCATTTTTTAAAGTGCATGTGTTCAATTTTTAACGAATGTAAGTTAGAGTTTAAATAAGTGTGAAACTTATTTAGTGAGAATATAAAGTTTAATTTATATAATTTTTATTATATTTAGTTTAATTTAAATAATTTTTATTGTATTCAGTTTAATTTATAACATATAAATTATTTATACTCTTCCAATGGTAACACCCAAATTTTAATATCAAAGTCTATACCATTCATATTCAATTTTTTTAATTATATAATACTCACGAACCCTTTGTTTTATTTTGTCAACTTCCATGAAATACATAGGCAAATTTCTATTTATTCTGTAATAAATTTATAATCTCCGAATGGTAATGCGCAGATATTAAGATCAAAGTCTATACCATTCGTTAAATTCATCTACCTTTGTTTCAGCGTTCAATTTTAACGATTGTATTAGTAGTATTTATAAGTTAGAGTTTAAAGAAATTTTAAAAGTGAAACTTATTTAGTGTTAACATAAAGTCATGATGTGTATAAAGTTTAGTTTAAACAACTTTATTGCTTATAATGTCGTTTTTGTTTTAAAATAACTAATTATACGTATAATTACATGATATTCATTATTAAAAAATATGTGTTTTAAATTATTTATTATTGTTTTTAAATTTATGCGTATCGTTTTTGTTTTAAAATAATTAATTATACATATAATTGTATGACATTCATTATTGAAAAATATGTGTTTTAAATTATTTATTATTGTTTTGTTTTTAAATCTGTGTGTTAATCCACAAAATACGAAAATTTCTATTTAATTCTGTAAAAATTTCGTAATATAAATTTGTAATGATGTCACTAAAAGTATGAACTCCTATTTAAATTCCTTATTTATTATCTTAACACAATATATTTTTAATCTCTAAAAATGCTAAGTTTCTAAAATACTCATAAATTGTTACTGATGTTAATTAACTTCAGTCATTCATTGTTTCATTCAGTCGAAAATGTTAAGTCCCACCGGAAATTATTTATACTCTTCCAATGGCAACATCTAAATTTTAATGTCTATACCCTGTTTTTAATTATATAGTACTCACCAACCCTTTGTTTTATTTTGTCAAATTCACTGAAATACATAGGAAAATTTCTATTTAATTCTGTAATCAATTTATAATCCCCGAATGACAACTCTTCAAAAGTTTCTATTCTTCCGGTGGCAACACCTAAATATTAAAGTCCCAAAAGATCGTGACGTTATCTAATCCCCCTGCAAAAAATTCGAAAAAATTACTAAGTCCAAAATTTAAGAAAATAAATCTAACTTCGAAAAAATTTTGAAGTCCCCAAAATTAAGAAAAAAATACTAAGTCCCGAAATTTAGGAAAAAAAAATCTAACTCTTCAAAATTCCCTATAGATGGCACCACCAAACCTCATCCAAGATGATAGTCAAAGTTTCTATTCTTCCGGTGGCAACACACAGTTTCTATTCTTCCGGTGGCAACGCTCTAAAAGTTTCTATTCTTCCGGTGGCAACACCCCCTCGTCCAAGATGATGACTAAGTAGTGTAAAAAGGGTGTGTTCACCGACACGGTGGAGGGACGGTGGGTGTAGGGTGGTGGCGGGTTTTCCGTTGCAGGTGATAACTGACTCATGGAATATTCCGTATTATCTGTTTTTTAAGGAAACTGTTTATTTTCATTTAAAATGATGCATTGAATTTTTATGCAATTTATTTCGAAATGTTTAATATAAAATAACTTTTAGTAACTGATAGTTTTTAAATATAACTAATCCTTTTTATTATTATAGTTTATATCAATTATTTTATAAAAAGAACTTATTTTTATTAGTTCAAGTTTAAAAGTACTTACCTGTTTCATTCAAGATAGTTTAAATTATATTACAGCGTTAAACTCGAATAAATGTTAAATAATATTTGTGTAGTATCAATATAATGTTTAATTTAAATAACATGTACTTATAGCTTTTTTTGCTTATAAAATTTATGTAAAGTTTTCGTGTTAGGATAAATTGAATAGTAACAGCATAAAGTTTAGTTAATTATAATGTATATAAAATTTAATTGTTGATTTTAAACATTGTATGTATTTTTAAATTAATATTATTATAGGATAGTCATTTTTATTTTATTTTTATTTTTATTTATTTTATTTTTTATTTATTTATTTATTTTATAACTTTACTGTATATCTTTGTATGCATTTTTTTAATTAATATTATTATATGAAAGTAATTTTTTTAATTTATATTATTATATGAAAGTAATTTTTTTAATCTATATTATTATATAAGAGTAATTTTTTTTTTTTTTTTCAATTAATATTATCATATGACAGTATTTTTTTTAAATTTATAACTTTACTATATATCTTTGTATGCATTTTTTTAATTAATATTATTATATGATAGTAATTTTTTTTAAATTTATATGATAGTCATTTTTTAAAGTGCATGTGCTCAATTTTTAACGAATGTAAGTTAGAGTTTAAATAAGTGTGAAACTTATTTAGTGAGATTATAAAGTTTAATTTATATAATTTTTATTATATTTAGTTTAATTTAAATAATTTTTATTGTATTCAGTTTAATTTATAACATATAAATTATTTATACTCTTCCAATGGTAACACCCAAATTTTAATATCAAACTCTATACCATTCATATTCAATTTTTTTAATTATATAATACTCACGAACCCTTTGTTTTATTTTGTCAACTTCCATGAAATACATAGGCAAATTTCTATTTATTCTGTAATAAATTTATAATCTCCGAATGGTAATGCGCAGATATTAAGATCAAAGTCTATACCATTCGTTAAATTCATCTACCTTTGTTTCAGCGTTCAATTTTAACGATTGTATTAATAGTATTTATAAGTTAGAGTTTAAAGAAATTTTAAAAGTGAAACTTATTTAGTGTTAACATAAAGTCATGATGTGTATAAAGTTTAGTTTAAACAACTTTATTGCTTATAATGTCGTTTTTGTTTTAAAATAACTAATTATACGTATAATTACATGATATTCATTATTAAAAAATATGTGTTTTAAATTATTTATTATTGTTTTTAAATTTATGCGTATCGTTTTTGTTTTAAAATAATTAATTATACATATAATTGTATGACATTCATTATTGAAAAATATGTGTTTTAAATTATTTATTATTGTTTTGTTTTTAAATCTGTGTGTTAATCCACAAAATACGAAAATTTCTATTTAATTCTGTAAAAATTTCGTAATATAAATTTGTAATGATGTCACTAAAAGTATGAACTCCTATTTAAATTCCTTATTTATTATCTTAACACAATATATTTTTAATCTCTAAAAATGCTAAGTTTCTAAAATACTCATAAATTGTTACTGATGTTAATTAACTTCAGTCATTCATTGTTTCATTCAGTCGAAAATGTTAAGTCCCACCGGAAATTATTTATACTCTTCCAATGGCAACATCTAAATTTTAATGTCTATACCCTGTTTTTAATTATATAGTACTCACCAACCCTTTGTTTTATTTTGTCAAATTCACTGAAATACATAGGAAAATTTCTATTTAATTCTGTAATCAATTTATAATCCCCGAATGACAACTCTTCAAAAGTTTCTATTCTTCCGGTGGCAACACCTAAATATTAAAGTCCCAAAAGATCGTGACGTTATCTAATCCCACTGCAAAAAATTCGAAAAAATTACTAAGTCCAAAATTTAAGAAAATAAATCTAACTTCGAAAAAATTTTGAAGTCCCCAAAATTAAGAAAAAAATACTAAGTCCCGAAATTTAGGAAAAAAAAATCTAACTCTTCAAAATTCCCTATAGATGGCACCACCAAACCTCATCCAAGATGATAGTCAAAGTTTCTATTCTTCCGGTGGCAACACACAGTTTCTATTCTTCCGGTGGCAACGCTCTAAAAGTTTCTATTCTTCCGGTGGCAACACCCCCTCGTCCAAGATGATGACTAAGTAGTGTAAAAAGGGTGTGTTCACCGACACGGTGGAGGGACGGTGGGTGTAGGGTGGTGGCGCGCCTCCACCCTGACCCTCATCGTCCCTCCGTCCCTCCACCGTGGCGGTGAATCACCCTTTTTACACTACTATCGATCTGCGATAATTTAAAATACTTATCGATTTTTACTTTCCGAACACTATAGTGAGGAAAGTATTGTAATCATGTCAAAAATCCGAATTTGAGATTTTGATGTTTCTATACGTTTCAAGGTCCAATGAGTCCGTTTTCACTATTTTTGCGATGATGTATGTATGTGTGTGTGTATGTATGTGTGTATGTATGTGTGTATGTATGTGTGTATGTCTGTGAGTGAACACGCTAGCGTCTAAACGCTTTGTTCGAATAAGCTGAAAGTTGGTACGTATATTGTAAATCACCATAGTACGAACCCTATAGATTTTGGTGAATCTAGAGCACTTATAGTTTTTTTACAGGGACACAAAGAAAAATTCTTTATCATTACGGCCTATGGGACCAAAATCTTAAAAGTGCAATAGCATCTAAACGCCTTATTCAATTGAGCAAAAAATTTATACACATATTATAGGTCACAAATACTCAATTTGTATATATTTTGGAGAATCTAGGACTTATAGTTTTCTTACAGGGACATAAAGAAAAATTCCTTATCATTATGGCCAATGGGGCCAAATTTTTAAAAGTGTGATAGCGTCTAAACGCCTTATTAATATAAACAAAAAATTCGTACACATGTTATAGGTCACAGTTGCACACACTGTATAGATTTTGGTGAATATAGCACTTACAGTTGTTTTACAGGGACACAAAGAAAAAATCTTTATCATTATGGCCTATGGGACCAAAATTTTTAAAAGTGCGATAGCATCTAAACGCCTTATTCAATTGAGCTGAAAATTTATATGAATATTATAAATCACTGTTGCACTAACTATAAACATTTTGGTGAATCTAGTATTTATAGGTTTTTACAGGGACACAACGAAAAATTCTTTATCATTATGATCTATGGGCTCAAAGATCAGTAGCGTTAAATAAAACATCGTGTAACATATGGAGAAAAATACTCAAACATTCTATTATGGTTTTCTCTCTTTTGTTGTTTAACAACTCCTCTTTCTTTACTTTATCTACAAAACTCTTAATTACTCAATGTTCGGAAAGTCGAGTGGAGTCACTCCAGATTTTTTTCATTTTTAACATTTTTTTTTTTTTTTAATGTAATATTGAGAATAAATTCAACTTTTTTTTTTTAATATATATATTTTGTGTTTTTTTTTAAGAGGCTCACTGCTCGTCTATTCTCACTCTGCTTGGAGAAATAACAGTAAGAGAAACGAAACAACCGAAGGGATCAAAACTTTTATGTATGCACTACGTATTTTTCCTTTCCCAGGCTGGGGCGATCTCGGGCCGCGCATACACAGATTCGGCTCTCCGAGAATCTAAAAAGGAGAGGTTAAAAGATGGCAAGATTTTGCCATATTTAAATCTATTTAAACATATAAAAAGATTGTTTTCTGTCTCCGTAACGTGCAAGAATTCTATCTCTAAGTAGACCAAATTTTTACTCGCCACAGTAAAAATTCCACTCGCCAATGGCGAGCTGGCGAGCAGAAATTTCGCGCCCTGATATATATATATATATATATATATATATATGTGTGTGTGTGTGTGTGTATGTGTGTGTGTGTGTGTATGTATTAGTTTAATAGCATTACAAAAAAGCATGTTGAGGTGTCAACATAATGTTTGTGAATTCTTTAAATATTTTACAAAGATAAAAATGTTTAGTCTCAAAATTAAATATAGGGATTAAGTTCTAATATTTTAATTTTGCATTTTTGAATTTTTATTGAGCATGTATTTTAATGTTTGTCACATGTTTAGATTCTTTTAAAATCAGTGAAAAAATGTAATAATCTGGACTTCATTTCCTTCAGGGTTCTGTTCAAATATACCGGGTAATTTCATTATACACTATCTTTCCATAAATAACCGGACACTTTCGACTTCAGACATTTTGCCAAATACCTTGAAAAATCCTTAGCGAATTATTTTGTAACGCTTATAAAAATATATTATCCCTAATATATTTCAGTAACAGTTTTTCATTCAAGACAAAAAGAGGATCAAGAAAAAGTTTCACACTTTCTAAAAAGTAGTGTTTGATATGTGTTCTGGCAGTAGCACATATCAAACACAGAAGTTTTTACTAGTCATCTGTATGAAACAAGGACATGTATACATAGAGAAATAAATATATCTTAAAAGAAAAAAAAAACTAATTTAATTGTAATGTTTAATTAGTACCTTACACTCTTTTTTTTTTTTTTTTTTTTTTTTTAAGTGTGTGTTGTTTAGAAATATGTATCCCATTAAGAACCGAATTAATCGTATATAAGCAAAAATGAATTGATCAGTAATGAATAATGGAAAGAAATTAGACGTTGATGCTTCTGATCTAAGAGATATACTAGTAACTGGTATATTTTATTTATTTATTATTTGAATTTAGTTTTTACAAATGAAATGTTATTTATTTATTATTAGGTTATATGGAACAACATAAGTATTTAACCTTCGGATATTAATTTGCATCTTTTAATTTTACAGGGGGAAAATATGTGCCCCGAGCGATATTGGTGGATTTAGAACCAGGCACCATGGATTCGGTGCGATCTGGGCCTTTCGGTCAACTTTATAGACCTGATAATTTTGTGTTCGGTATTGATAAAACTATTGTATAAATTATTTTTTACATTAAGTAGTTAAACTCAGTTAAACTGTAATATTTCTTTAAATTTAAAAAGAAATTAAAAAATATATTGAATTCCATTTATTTAATGATTTAATTAAGGAGAATTCGCTTCGCATAAATGTGTTTCGAAACCAAATCTCTTCAATGCTGAGTTTCCAATCACAGTATCGTAAAGATATTTTGTCAAAATAACTGAAATTAATGTAATTTTTACTGGTTTTTATGGTCTACCTTAATCACTTTTGCACTAAACTATTTAACGATGTCGATTGAACAGTATATATATATATATATATATATATAAATATATATAATCGTTTTCATTAGTTTACACAATACTAATTAATTAAATCCGATAACTTTGAAATATAACTAAATTTACTTTTTACAATTAATCCCAAGAAAATATGATGAGTCAGTACTTAAAAGAAGCTATGTTTTCATGACGTTCTGCTGTTTGTCAAATTTTCAAATTTCTGCTTTATTTTTAACGAAATTTTTCGATAAGTTTGGAATTGTGGCAGCTAAATTAATTTACCATTGCAAAAGCGAATGAAAAATAGAGAAATTACATTAATTAGCAAAAATTATTAAACTTACAAAAATTATATATATATATTTTTTTTCTATTAGTTAATTTTATAAGGAAACTAATCTGCATTCGCCTGCCGGTGGTTTATATTTCTAAATAAACGTACAGTCGGCAGAAAAATTATACGAGCTCTAGCAATAATTCCCATATAAGAAAAGTACACTTAATACTGTTTTGTTAAATAAATCCTTGTCGAAACATTTCCTTAATCAGTCTAAGAACATGGTTCGACAAGGATTTGTTTAACAAAACAGTATTAAGTGTACCTTTTTTTTTATATAGTAATAAATCCTTGTCGAATCAGGTTCTTACTCAGTCTAAGAACATGATTCTACAAGGATTTATTTAACAAAACAGGATTAAGTGTACTTTATATATATATATATATATATATATATATATATATATATATATATGATTTATTGCTAGCGCTCGAATAATTTTGCTACCGACTGTATTTTCAAATTTGCCACATCCGCGATTGTAATGAAATGCTCGCCCTCTGGTGGGCTAAGGTGAAATTACAATTAACAGGGATAGCTTTCGTCGAGACGCCATTGCTTGCTGCATATTCGATGTTTAGTTTCACATATATTTATTGAATAAAAATGAATAAATCCGGTAAAAAAAGATAACACATACTGTTGTGTGCCACAGTGTCCAGAAATCCAGAATTAAGCTTCCATTTATTTCCAAATGAGAAATTTAAAATTTCAGTTGCTTCGGCTAATAGAAGTAAAGAATTAATCAGATGATTTGAAACTAATATTTGTTCAGCTTCATTTAAACATCTACTTCCGATCGAACTTCGAATAAACTGAAATATTTTTTCCAAAAGCAATCGATTTTCCATGATGTAATAGCGGAGAAATTATAGCACGAATATTAAGTAGTAACGCAAATAGAACAATAATAAATACACGTGGCTATTATATTTACTAACAATAAAAGTTGGAAATGTGCCATCTATCGATCATTACAAACGCGGATTCTCCAAATGTCGTGATAAACAGCCAATGATAATAATAATAATAATAATTAAAAAAAAAAAAAAATTGAACTTAAAATAAATAAATAAATAAATAAAAATAAAAATGATGGAATTCAAGTAATGGAATGTAATTTAATTTATTTATTTATATATATATTTTTTTTTAGTATGACAGGAGTATTGTTTTAAGACAGTAATTTTAGCCTTGTGGAAATTTGCAGTAGCCCAATTTGAATCAACTATATATCTAATATGTCAAGTTTTAAGTCGTGATACACAGCTACGCCGTTCAATCGATCGCTACGAAAGGTGGTACAGTTATTAATCAGGACAAAATCTAGCTAACGCCATATTTTTTTTATCAGTTGGGTAATTGGTTCAAAAGGTATTAAATAAAATCCCCATTTTTCGGTTTTAATTTATTATCATTATTATTTTTGATATTATCATCATTTTAACTATTTGTTTACGTTTTCGTCTAATTTATCTGAATGGTTTGACCAAAATTTGGTTCTAGCAAGGATGGGGAGGGGCGAGAAAGAAAACTACCCAAATCGCTTATTGTCGGTCCTTACTACTGGAGCTAGAATATAAGGAGAATAAAAGGAGTGATAACTTACTACTACTTACTTCTAAATAACATAGACAGTGGTCTTCTTTCGCTGTAAAAATTAGTTTCTAATCGAGCATGTTAAAAAACTGCGCATTTACCTATATTTTGTCGACTGCACAACTTTTTGACCTGCTCGCTATTTTATTGTGTACGTAAGTGTACGTGTACAAGTGTGACATATTTTATTTGTTACAAATCATGATGAAATTTATTTATTCTCAATGCATTATTACAATTGTGAGGTGTTTTTTCCCCCTGTTAAATCCTCCTTTTTCCCCCGTTATTTTATCCATTCCCCCAAACCAAGGATAAAAAATTATTTATTTATTTTTAATGCATTTTTACAGCTATGATTTTTTTTTTTTTTTTTTAAAGGACTGAGGACTATTAGTCTCAATTTACGGATTTTTACGATACCAGTTTTACGATAGTTGGACATTTATCAAAATCGAAAATTTATCGAAAATATAATTGAATAATTTGAAAACGATGTTATAATTTGGAAAAAAAAAAAAAAAAAACTAATAGTCCTTCGTACTAAACTAAATTCTGCTGTTGTCAGAATTTCATCAAAATCTTTTTCTTTTTCTTTTTTTTTTTACTTTCTTCTATATGTAATATAGAGAAAGTATTGGATTCGCGAAAATTTTCGACCTCCGTTTTTTGACGGATCTACACGTTTTGGGATGTCCTGAACACGAATTGATAGTTTTTAAAAAATGTCTGTCTGTGTGTCTGTCTGTCTGTCTGTATCATTTTTTTGTGGACGCTGTATCTCACGAACCAATGAATGAAATTTAACCAAACTTGGCATTTAGTTGCACCCTGACATGAACTGGTGCCCATTAGATTTGGGGATCAATAGCTCAACAGGAGGCGCTGTGATAGCATTTTATCTAAATTTTTAACATGGCAGAATAGGACAAAAATTCGTATAAATGTGCATAATAAGAGTTATTTTACACTTGTGATTGTAAAATTAATATGAATTATTGATAATAGTAGTACGTAACTAGGAAAAAAATTTTGTGCATGGGGGGGGCATCGCTTCCCCCTCTGGGGGGAAGTACCCCCCCGTGGGGGGTAAATTTTGAAGATGGGTATCATTCGAAAGATCTCGTCAGTACCTTTAAAACGAATGGTTGAACTATAAATCTGTGATAGTTTAAAACAAAGTTATCGATTTTTTTTTACTTTTAACCAAAAAAAAAAAAAAAAAAAAAAAAAAACAGAAAAAAATTCGCATTTTTTTTTTTTTTTTTTTTGTAAATATTGTTAGTGATTGAATATGTATTAATTTAAAAAAAAAAAAAAAAAAAAAAAAAAAAAACTTAGAAAAAAAAAATCGTATTTTTTTTTTTTTTTTTTTTTTTTTTTTTAAATATTGGTACTGATTGAATATGTATAGGAAAATATAGAAGAAAGTCTTGTGGTGGCCACAACATACTAGTTTTTTTTAGAAAAAGAAAACAAAATTATTAATAATCAGTTTCGAAATGGACAGTATCGAAAAAGTTTTTTTTTTTTTTTTTTTTTATAATTTTGAATTAGGAAATAAAAAGCGCGCGTGCAAAATTAAATAAAAATAAAATGAGATTTTTTTTTTTTTTTTTTTTTTTTTTTTTTTTACAGTTAATTAATGTATTAAAAAATATGTTAAAATAAGATTTTTCATTATGTTAAATTATTTAAACTCAGACAACAGCCTCAAAATGTATTTAGCCGATTACGTTACATTATAGTTGAATTAAAGGATTAAAATTTCATTTTTAATTTCATGGGGACTTTTGGATTTAAAAAATTCCGATGTAAAAACTATGTCATTATTTTTTAAATAATGTATAAACCGGTATTAAATGATTTTAGCTGGTACGAGAGCTAAACACGAAAAGAGTAATAAATTTGGAAATACATTCACAGTTAAAACACACTTCTCCAAAATAAGCACAGAATCGGAGCTATTGTAAGAAATGAAACTTCTCATTTTTGACAAGTTTCACTTTTTATAATGGCTTTGAGTAGGAACTTCTCATTTTTTTTTTCTCATTTTCGAATAAAATATCTTATTAATTTTGACAAAAAATGAGAAGGTTGTTTCTTCTCATTTTTGAGAAAGTGCAAGATGTGAAATGAGATAGTAATATTGATGTTTGAGAAAATATTTTAATAAATTAGATGACTATCTTCTCATATTTGAGTAAAGATGTAATCAATTGTGAGAAAGTACGGTTTGAAATGAGAATGTTACTGCCCTTACTTTTGAGTAGATATAAGTATTCATTTGAACAGGGGAACAGCCCCGGCTCACCGCTCGCAGAGCAGTGTTGAGCTATACGAGGACCGAAGTCCCAAAGTATTCATTTATAAGAATACTAGCGAAGTCCCGGTTCGGGAACGAATCGAATTCCGAATGCGGGAAAAATTTCAAAACGAAATGTACAAAACTCGGCCTGATGCTGCCTGCGTGCCAATAGATCAAAGTTTGTTATAAACGAAACCATTTTTTAATTCATGAAATCAATGAAGGTAGTGAATCAACGAAGGCTTTTCTCGCTTCGCTGGTCACTATATTTAACCCTTTCAGGACCATAAGATTTCCAAGACTAAATATGCCAATACAACACAATATTTTAGCTATTGTGGGTGTAAAGTAAGAGAATATCACCAGAAAAACATAGCAGGGTGTATAGGTTTCCTATAATTTCATGGGAAATATTTTCCCTATGGACCATAAAAGTAAATAAACGAAGAGTTAGGTTTATTATATCGGTATTTTATTTATTGCTTTGTAATACAAATTTATTGCTTTGTAATATAAAAATTATCAGAAAAGTAAAATAAATAGCTAGCTATGGTATTCTACGAAACAATTTCGTTTACTTGTGAAGAACAAGTGGACATTGCACATAACACATTTTTTATGTGTCCTATTTTCTATACGTTTTTTTTTTTTTTTTTTATTCGTTCAGAAACACATTTGCTGCCTTGGACATACGTTTTATTTTGACATTGAGTAAAAAAAAATATCGATTCAATAATAACTGAACAATCGATAACGATTTTTGTAGAAGGGAAAAATATTTCCCTTGGGCGTGAAAGGGTTAAAGGAATTTCTCTTCTATATCGCTTTACAAACAAAAATAAAATTTAAAGAAATCGTGAAATTGCTTTAAAGCCCGCTTTGGTTCTCGGGTGTCTGTCCCTATTGCCTGTGACAATAGCTTACCAGTGGGTTTCCATTTGGATGCTTATCATATGACAGTTTCGAAACGGACAGTATCGAAAAAATTGAAGTAGCCATTTTATATTTGAATCCCAGTTACATATGAACAACACGATACTTGGTGTACATAATATTTTCTTTCGCGTTATTTTCTATATTTATTTGATTTATTCGATCAACCATAAAATGACAACAATTTCACACCAAATATAACATTACAATGTGCTATGATCGGCTACGTCTATTGCATGAGACAATTAATCTTTATGGTTATAATAGTAGTTGAGTTAGTTAATAGTAGTTTGTATATAGAAAAATAAATAATGAAATATGTAAATCGGATCATGGTACAGACTTAATGTAGCTCCCCTTGGCGACTTTTGAATCTTTATCCTCACTTTAGACAAAAATACATAATTTATGTTATTATTTTTTTTGTTTCTTTCTTTTCTTTTCCTTTTCTTTCTTTTCTTTTCGTTTTCCTTTTCTTTTCTGTTTTTCAATATTTTATAATTTATTTATCTTTTTTATGCGCTACTTGGCTTAAAGTGACTTTTACGAAAGTGGAGTCCTTGGCGAAAAATGTCCGATCTATTTCAACATCAAAATTTTAAAAATTACCCAGGATTATCAATAAGTAAAGCTCTTTAATGTAATGCTGAATTAGCTTTCCTGCCAAGCGCGATTCATCTGTGCCAGAAACATACTACAGCAAAACCTGTCGAGTTGGACACTTTTTCACAGAACGGAATGTATCCATAGGATTAACATTATGTCCAACCTCTATAAGTTGAACACCCCTTTAACTTTGAAGTTGGACATTCAAATACTACTCTAAGCTGGATAATTTTACCCGATGAGACAGGAAAAAAAAATGATGAAACTTCCATTTTCTCACTTTTTTTTAGAAATTTTACTAATCTCTTGTAGTAATAGCTGTAATATCTATAAAGCAAGGTTTCTTGTCACAATATATTCACCTCTGTCTTATTAAAAATATTTCTTTTCTTCAGTTGAAACATTCACAAATTACTGTAGTTTAGCACATAATGCAAGTCTTTCTTTTCATTGATTTGTATGTATTGTCCATGTCCATTTCTTCAGGAAATATCCAGCAGAGAGCCTTGCAGTCATATTTTGACTTAGGCTGTTCGGAAATGGGCATTGGACGATCATTGTATTGTTAGGGTTCTTTTTCATTTGTCCTTTTTACTTTCCTATGGTATTTTAACCTGAGTGTATAGTTACACTAAACTTAATATTTGAAAATCTATAATGAGAAACGATGCTGATTCAATTTGGATGCATATCAACAGACAGGTGTCGCTGCTATGCGGCAGTTTTGTCCATTCCTGGGAAAACTATAACTTGGTTTTTACAGAGAATAAATTCGCTAAACTTCGTATGTGAGATGGGCAATATGAAAATGAATGTTAACTTAATTTGGGTGTATATGAGCTGACAGGTGGTGCTACTTTTACTCACATTCTGCGATTTTTTATATGACAATCTCAGCGTCTATTGATGAAATTGCACCAAAATGCATATGCAAAATCTTTATTGTGAGAAGCTATTAGTTCCCCATCATACTATAGGTATGGGGAACTTAGGTAATCGTGAAAATTTTCGGCCTCGGTTTTTTGACTTTTCTACACGTTTTCAGGTGTGAGGAATCCGAAAATGACAAAATTTCTATGGTGTCTGTCTGTAGGGTGTCTGTTAGTGTGTTAGTGGGTCAGTCCGTTAGTGTGTTAGTCCGTTAGTTTGTTAGTCTGTTAACACGATATCTCACGAACAAATAATCGCAGAGAGGTCAGATCAGTTTTAAAATATTACTTTCGATACTGGCAAGAACCCTATTTATTTGGAACATTCGAATTAAAAAACTTCACAAGTTATTAGAAATTTACGATTTTCTTAACATGGGAGAATAGGACAAAAATTCACTTAAACGTGCATTAAATGAAAACTTTTTACTGTGAAAATGTCAGACCCGTTTTAAAATATCAGTTTTGATGCCGGAATGAACATCTGTAACTATAAATATGCTACTTTGAAAATTTCGCAAGTTATTGGAAATTTACGAATTTCTTAACATGGCAGTATAGGGCAAAATTTCACATAAACGTCAGATTTGAGCGATATTTTCATGGTAAAGATGTCAGACTACTTTTGAAATATTATTTAGGACACTGGCATGAATATTAATGACTATGAATTTTCGAATATAAAAATTTCGTAAGTTATTGGAAATTTACGAATTTCTTAACATGGCAGTATGAGGCAAAATTTCACATAAACGTCAATTTTTAGGGATATTTTCATCGTAAAGATGTCAAACCACTTTCGAAATATTATTTAGGATACTGGCTTGAATATCATAGACTACGGTTTTTCCATTTTAAAAAATTCGTAAGTTATTTGGAATTTACGATTTACTTAACATGTCAGAATAAGGCAAAATTGAGCATAAATTTCCATTTTGAGGATCATAAATACATTAGACAACTTCAAAATTACATTTATGATATTTGTTTGAACATGATTGAATACAAATATTCTAATAGGAAAATTTCGTAAATTATTCGTAATTTACGATTTTATCAACATATCGAAATTGTAAATTTTTCATATAAATATGAATTTTGAGGATTATTGCATTGGAAACAGTAGCATGAAAACTAAACAACGGAATTGACCCTGATAAAATAAATTAATAGATTAGAATGAGATAAATATATCGAAGTGAACGGTGGATAAGGATAGCCTATTAGGCGGGGATTTCAATCTGTCACTGTACCAAGCTTTTGTCAAATTCATTTCTTTTAACATGATTATAATATGTCTCGCACTAGAAATTTGTGAGAACATATATATGATGGGGAACTGAGCAGAGTCCACCTATGCCAACTAGTTTTAATTAAAGGTTTGTGCATGTTAACTGGTAGGTGACACTGTTATCTGGACAATTATAGAAGGAAGTACTATAATGACCACAACACAACAAATTTTTAGATTTTAAATCGGTAAATTAATTATTTTTTGTACACAAGTCGTGAATGCTTTATTGCGTTACATTTAGATGTGATTAAAAGTTAAAAGAGGTGCATTGATACTTCTTCTGAGTGATTGCACGTTAGGGATTGAGCTCTAAGCGACTGGACATTTTTCGTGAGCTAGCGAAAATTTCTGCTCTGGAGTATTTGATGTTATTTGCTCTACTCCTATGGAATAAGAGGCTATATT
Source organism: Salticus scenicus (assembly GCA_963930645.1). NCBI lineage: Eukaryota > Metazoa > Arthropoda > Arachnida > Araneae > Salticidae > Salticus > Salticus scenicus. The sequence goes on along the minus strand of OZ005655.1, from coordinate 217,995,894 downwards.
TTGGATTGTTCCAGAACATTCATCGAATAGTGATTTTACTGTACGAGTAACAGCTTCAACTGTTTCCAAAATATTCGAAGAATTAACCCTGCTATTGGACTGTTTTCTAGAATATTCGTTTTAATAATAATGCTGTTGTACAGGTTCGAGAAGTTCAAAAAATGTTTGATATTGCCAAAGAGGTCCCATACTAAAGCTGTGACGAAAATAATCGCCAATCGAAATATATTTATTTAAACGTTTCAGTTATTCAATTAAAAAGAAATCTTTTGAATATAGTGCCCAGCGAAGCGGGCACTATATTCTAAAAGAGTTTTTTCCTGTAAGTCCGTGACTGGACGCAAGTTGGTTGGCTAGAGAGATTTTCTTCTGTTTGTCTGTGTGTTGTTGCCACCAGCTTATTATACTTTAGTTAATTAAAAAAATTGTCACCAGCTTTTCATACTTTAGTTAATTTAAAAAAATCTAATTGTCCGATCAATAAGTTAATTATACCGACGGACTTAGAAAAATTGTCCCTTTCATTTGGTACATTATTTGTACCGAAATTTTGATTAGATTTTTTAAAATTAATTAAAATGTGAAAATAATAACCTGCTAAAAGCTTTAAATGTGGACATTTAAAATTTTAATTGTTGCTGAAAAAAAAAAAAAAAACTTTTTTTTTTTTTTTTTTTTTTTTTTGAACATAAAATTAAATATGCTTTCAAGCGAACAATAAAAATTTTTAAAATATTTTACTTATGCACATGAAAAAATGAAAATTGAAAATGGAGTAAAAAAACAATTTAGATAAAGTTGCAGGAGAGTTCCAAAAATTAATGGAAATATAAATAAACGTTAAATAAATAAAATAGTCGTCTGCTCAATCACGTGATATTGAAAAACAAAGAATCGAATTCAGTAAATATGGAAAGGAAATGAAAACGAAAGAAAGGAAAGAAAAAAAAAAGGAAAAAAAAATAGTAACATAAATAATTACAAGATAAAAAGAACTTTTTATATACCATGTTTTTAAATTTTCTGTTGGATCATATAAACGCTACCGAAGGCAGCGGGAACCCGAAGAAATTGGATAAAAGTATTAAAAAATTCATTGCTGTCGTGTTTTGAGCTATTAAAAAGTTTCAAATGGCTATCTAGCCGGGAAGTTAGTTAAAAATTGATTGCAAGCTTTGTACTGTGGTAACGCTGCCGAAGGCAGCAGGGCCCCGAAGCAATTGCTTAAAAATATTTTTAAAATGCATTTTCACCGTATTCTGAACTATTCTGAAAGTTTTAAATGTCTAGCTAGTCGGGAAGTTAGTTAAATAAATTTTCTGTTGAATCATATAAACGCTGTCGAAGGCAGTACGGACCTGAAACAGTTGACTAAAAGGATAAAAAAAAAATGCATTGTCACCATGTTCTGAGCTTTTCTGAAAGTTTCAAATGTCTAGCTAGTCGGGAAGTTAGTTAAAAACCGATTGCAAGCTTTGTACTGGTAACGCTACCGAAGGCAGCAGGAACCCGGAGCAGTTGGTTAAAAATATTTAAAAACTGCATTTTCACCGTGTTCTGAACTATCCTGGAAGTTTCAAATGTCTAGCTAGTCGGGAAGTTATGTTAAATAAATTTTCTGTTGAATCATATAAACGCTGCCGAAGGCAGTAGGGACCTGAAACAGTTGACTAAAAGTATTAAAAAAATGCATCGTCACCGTGTTTCGAGCTATCCGAAAATTTCAAATGTCTAGCTAGTCGGAAAATTAGTGAAAAATCGATTGCAAGCTTTGTACTGATAACGCAGCAGGGACACGAAACAGTTGGCTAAAGGTATTAAAAAAATGCATTTTCACCGTGTTTTGAACTATTCTGAAACTTTCAAATGTCTAGCTAATGGGGAAATTAGTTAAATAAATTTTCTGTGGAATCATATAAACGCTGGGTAGCGGGACCTTAAACAGTTGACTAAAATTATTAAAAAAATGTATTGTCACCGTGTTCTGAGCTGTCCTGAAAGTTTCAAGTATCTAGCTAGTTAGGAAGTTAGTTAAAAATCGATTGCAAGATTTGTACTGGACAAACAAACAAACAAACAAACAAACAAACAAACAAGAAATGTATTTTTGTCTAAAGTGACTATAAAAATTCAAAACTCGCCAAGGGGAGCTACATTAAGGCTGTACCATGGTCAGGTTTACATATCTGGTGTGAAATTGTTGTCATTTTATGGTTGATCGAATAAATCGAATAAATATAGAAAATAACGCAAAAGAAAATATTATCTACACCATGTTCATATGTAACTGAGATAGAAATATGAAATGGCTACTTCAACTTTTTCGATACTGTCCGTTTCGAAACTGTCATATGATAAGCACCCAAATGGAAGCCCACTGGTAAGCTATTGTCACAGGCAATGGGGACAGACACTCGAGAAACTGCGAATGAGTGGGTCGTTGCCGAAGGCAGCGGGAAACCAAAGCGTGTTTTAAAGCAATTTCATGATTTCTTTAAATTTTATTTTTGTTTGTAAACCGATATAGAAAAGAGTTTCCTTTAAATATAGTGACCAGCGAAGCGAGAAGAGCCTTCGTTGATTCACTACCTTCATTGATTTCATAAATTAAAAAAAAAAAATGGTTTCGTTAACAAACTTTGATCTATTGGCACGCAGGCAGCATTAGGCCGAGTTTTGTACATTTCGAGTTTGATTTTGAAATTTTTCCCGCATTCGGAATTCGGTTCTTGCTAGTTTTTAATAAAACATTATTTAAAAGTTCAACTAATGATAAATAAGCTTTTCTTCTCCTGTGAAAGTCGGATGGGAGGAATGATTAAAAGCCATTTTATTACTTCATTCTGCATTCAATAGAAGAAAGTATTGGATTCGTAAAAATTTTCGACCTCGTGTTTTTGATGGATTTACACGTTTTGAGAGCTGTAGAACAGGGTTTGACCATTTTTAGAAAATATCTGTCTGTCTGTGTGTGAGAGAGAGAGAGAAAAAAAAAATATTGTAGGAACTGTATCTCAGGAACTACTGCACAGAATTTTATACACATTGGTATGTAGTTACACCTTAATATAAACTAGTGCCTACCAACTTTTGGTAAAAATTGTCTTGCAGGTTGCGTTGCCATCCAACTTTTTCTAAATTTTTAGCATGGTGGTATAGGACAAAATTTTGAATAAATTTGCATAAAGAGAATTGTTTTTTAATAATCATTATGAAATTTAAAAGAAATATTTGTAATAGAGATAGTCAACTGGGAAATTTTTTTTGTGTATGTAGAAGCCTCGCCTCCCCCTGGGGGGAGTCCCCCCTCGAGGGGAGTAAATTTTCATGATGGGTATCTTTCAAAAGAGCTCGCCAATACCTTTAAAACGAATGGTTGAAACATCGATCTGCGATAAACTATATAAATAAAGAGAAGTGTCTGTCTCTCTCTGTGTGTGTGTGTGTGTGTGTCTGCGCTCTGGTGCTCACACTACTGATCGCAGAGCTATGAAACTTGGCATATAGGTACGTGGGACCTTGCAGGTGTGCACCTCATTGAGATTTTTTCGAATTTCGAATATGAATTTTTTAAATTAATGTTTTTCAATTTTAAATATTGGCTTTTATGTTTCATTTTTTATGAATTTATTCTTCTTTTGTAAACGTCTGAGTATCTTAGCAACGGTTATTACGCAACTTATTTTTTATTTAATACATTCATTTGAAGGTGAAATCTTTTTTCTGTTTTTAATTTATTATATTTATTGAAATAAAATAGTAATGCAGTCGAAAAAATTAAGTATATTAAATTTAAAATTTAAAAACGTATTTATAACAGTTATGTTTATGTATATTTTTTTTAGTATAACAACATTTATTTTTAATTTTATAATTTAATTTCTTTAAAGGAATTCTTTTTTTTTTTTTTTTTTTTTTTTTTTTTAATTTATAGTGTTTGTCGAGGAAAAATGGTAGTATGTAGTAGAAAGGATTAAACTGATTGAAATTTATTTTTTTAATGTATTTAATTCCTTTTAAAATTAAATCTACTTTTTATTTTATTTCATTATGTTGGTCGGAATTAAATTGTAATATAGTGTAAATAGTGTGAGCAATAAAATACATGATCTAAAAACTAAAATATTTAATAGACGCTGAGATACAGTTACCTTTAAAATCGTAGTTCGTAAATAATAGCAGACCTACCTGTTGTCAATAAATACCCATATTGAAATGTCTAGGAAAGAGATATCTGCAGGCAGTGGGGACCTGAACCTGGTGCAATGTGGGTAGAAAAGAGCTGCCATAGGCAGCGGGTACCCGAAGCGATGTTTAGAGCGATTTCAATGTAATTATTTTAGTTTTTATTTATAATGTGGTGCAAAAAATAAATACTGATCCAATTCTTTTGAAAATTCATTTAAATACAGTGACCAGCGAAGCGGGCGTAGCCTGCTAGTTTAAAATAAAGTTATCGATTTTTTTAATTTTTAACATTTTTTTTTTTTTTTATATGTAATATTGAGAATAAAATTGACTCTCTCTCTATATATAGTGTTATACAACTTCTCTAATATATAAATCGTCTGCGTTATCATGGAAGATAATTTTTTTAAATAATAATTTTAATAAATTATTTTTAGTGAGTAAATTTGTGTTGGAAAATACAGAAGAAAGTCATGTGGTGGCCACAACATACTAGTTTTTGTGTGTCATTTTCTGAGAAAAATTAAAAAACAATATTTTCGAGTCGAAATCATTACATTTAAGAGTGGTTTTTAAACAGAATTCTTTCATCGACAAATCTAACAGCATTTTTTAAACAAATGATGCAATTATATTCGGGAAACCGAACCATCTTTAATTATTGTGTCAAACTGACATAATTTTCAAACAAGTCATCCTACTACCTATGAAATTAGAGATTTTTGGAGAAAATGAAATCACATTTAAAAAGAAAATTCTAATTTTCCATTCATGACACAGAAATAAGTTTGTGCCAAAAAGTTGGTCACTTTCATTCCGCCATTCCTGAGATAAACTCTAAGTTTAAAAATGAGTATTTTTTATCGTTTTTTCCTTCAAAAGCAAACAGATATAACAAATTTCGTGATTAACTATGATACATTAGAGTCTGATCTATGGTCAGTTGAAATTTTATTTCTTCTATCAAAAAGACAAAATGAAAACTGGTTAATGTTGCATTGGTCAGTGGTGCATCTGAATGTTCGTAGGTTTTCTGTCACTATTTTTAAATATCACCAATTTAATTTTTACTGTCTCAAATATAAGATTAATTGGTTAAGCTACGAAAAAAGGTACGTTGAAATTTAGTACAAATATGATACTATCTTTTTCTTTATTTTTATTTTTTTAAATAACCTACCATTCATTACCTCTTCATTCTACAAAGGATGATGAGAAAATAAACATTCAGTTTAAAAAAAGTAATAATTTAAAACATAAACTATCAGAGTTCATTCAGATTTGAATAACATGATTAGAATATGTATCATTTAATATACTGAGTGAGTTTATAAAGTATATTAAATACCAAACTAAATTCACTGATTCTTTTTTACTTTCATTACCCTACTACCGTAGTTAGTGGAAATATTGTATTCGGTCCAAAAATTCGATATCGAGATTTCACCTGATTTACACGTTTTAAGGTCCAAAAAAGTGGTTTTTGGCAATTGATCAGAGTGTGTGTATGTATGTATGTATGCATGTATGTGTGTATGTGTAGAATCATCTGGCTATCATATCTCTGAAACTAATAAAGATAGAACTACTAAACTTCAGAATTGAAACAGGTCTGATGTACAGATGAATTTTCCAAATTTTGGTGAAAATTGAAAAACTGGAAATGGAACATCGGAAACCGAAGTGGGACCGTAAGTCCGTATATCAAAAACGGCTCTAAAGATTTTTCGCCAAATTTGCTATATAAACACTATTAGATGTCATTTCGAATGATACAGTTGGTTAGCTGTGGCGAAGCGTCCATGGAAGCGAGGGAAGCAGAGCCTCCCCTATTTAAGATTTTTAAAAAGTAATCAAGTAACATCGTCTCGTCGAAAGATTGAATTGATTCTTCCTCTGCTTTTGGAAGCGCTTCGCTACGGCGATCACATAATTTTCTGAACCCCTTCTCTCCCCTTTTGGTTAGTTTAGTAAAATTGATAGGCGTTCTGTTTAAATAGTTCAATTTCAGGTCTCGCAAGCATATTCCTTTAAAAACGGCTGTACGATTTTTTTTCAAACTCGCCAGATTAACTCACTTTTAAATATCCTTTCGTATGTAATTATTGTTTTCAGGTCAATAATTGAGCTTTGGTAAAAGTTGTTATTCAAAAACGACTCTAACGATTTTCTTGAAAATTGTTAGATAAATCCATTCCATTCTCATATATTACGTGGTTATTAGAGGAAAATTAACAGCCATCCTGCTTAGGTAGGTCAGTTTTAGATCTCGGAAATTGGTGTTTAAAAAAATAACTCTACCATTTTTTTTTTTCTTATTTTTTACCTCACTGCATGTAAGCTTCGTTTTGTATCTTTGTATGTATATTAAGTTTCTCTTACCTGAAAAAATTTAGATTTCTACTTCTTTAGGTCACGCTTATGTCTGCTGATCACATTATCTCCAAAAAATGCATATAATACGTGTAATAATAGGTAATGGAAGTCGTGTGGCTGTTTCACACCAGACTTTTTCTTTTTTTTAAATATTTTTTTCTTTTTCTGTAGCGTATATTACCTAAATAAATAAAATAACTTTAATAATAAGTCATTATGAAATAATTCATACACAAATTATAATCAAAAATACTCTTTAAAGGTCAGAGTGGTGCCGGAAATAACTGGGCAAAAGGTCATTATACTGAAGGAGCAGAACTGGTAGATTCTGTTTTAGATGTTGTGCGTAAAGAAGCTGAAGGTTGTGACTGCCTTCAAGGATTTCAACTCACGCATTCCTTAGGAGGTGGAACTGGATCCGGAATGGGTACTCTGATGATATCCAAAATAAGAGAAGAGTATCCAGATAGAATTATGAATACATTCAGTATTGTTCCTTCACCTAAGGTATTATTAAATGACCGCTTCTCTTTTTTATATATCATGACAAAACTACAATGAAATTATATTTTCAGATTTTTTTTCTTTCTAAAAGTTAAGTAATTTGTTTACATACCTAAAACTCTGGCGCAATGAAATGCAACACAAAGTTTTTTATTAGAAAACTCTATAGTCATTTCTAAATACCTAATTCAAAGCTGAAAAGTGAAAAAAAAAAAAAAAAAAAAAAAGTGTGTGAGAGAGAGAGAGAGAAGAAGAAGAAAAATGTGAGAGAGTGAACCAAATACGAAAAGGATTCGTACGGTCACTAGAGGCGGGTAGGGTCGCGCGCTGCTGGACGTGAAGTGCTGATTTCACGAAACTACTTACACTGCAGTAAGCTCCTTTTTTTTCCACGCTTCAATTGGCGCCACATTGAGGAGGCAAGAGGTTTACCTTCATGTTGCGTAAAGCATTATTCTAAAATTTCTCATATGTGCAGTCGTTAAACATGTCAAACTAGCCGATATCATTCAAAGACTTTGAAGAACAGTTTGTGGATACTAGCCTGAAGAAAACCCAAGAGTATGACACAATAAATTCTTGTTGTCTTTCCACTGGAAAGGTTATTATGACGATGTTTCTCACTGCTTATTATACGGATAGGATACTCCCGTATACTTAATGGTAACCAAAATTCGACTACAGGGACTCTTTTGCCTTTTGGCAATGGCTGTAAGTTTCTCGAGCTCTCCAGCTTACACAAAATCGCTTGTCTTATTTTTATTGTAACTATGTTTTAATTTGGCAACTTTGTTATTGTTTACAAATTTGATTGTCAAAAACAATTTATTTTAAGAACCGGCCTGGTGGTTCTGTCGGTAGGGCGCTACCTTCTGGAACTTCAGGTCCCAGGTTCGAATCCTGGTGCAGGCATGGATGTTTGTGTTGTCTTATGTCTACAAAATATTGTGCACTGGTTTCTGTACATTTCTGTAATATGGATCAATCGAGACGAAAGTCATTGTAACTAAAGGTTTCAAAGCTGTTAAATGTCAATTTATTTTAAGAAAAAAGTACTAAATATTAAGCATATAAATTTTGAAAATATACATGAACCAAAAATGTTTTTTTTTTTTTTTTTTTTTTCATTTTATAGCATTTTGTATTATTTTCAAGCAATGTTAAATATTTATCGGCGGTAATCGCTTTCTTGGTAACTGGTTCTTGGGACACAGCACAGAATTCTGTGACGTGGGGACGTGGAAGAAACCTGCTTTTGTGGAAGTGGAATGTCGGTTTGGCGAATCGATTAATGGTTTGGTGGGGATGTGATGTTAGGGAGCTAAAAGTTTACTAGTCTGGGGTCTACTCTAATATGTAGGCAATGGATAAACACACTACGTACTTCTAGGCCCTGTATCTTAAGTAATCTTAAAAACATTTTAAAACTGTCCAGCTAACTCCTTAAATATTAGTCATAATAGCTTGGAAATATTATTTTCTGAAAGAAGTAATATTTCAAAAAGTCGTCAAGAGTTTTGTAAAATTACAAAGGACTTTCCAATGATGCGATCTCAATGGTTTTCTATTTTGTGTGTCTTTTTTTTTGGGGGGGGGGAGGGGGGAATTGTAAATGTATTATTAAGAAATTAGTAACACTATTTTAACGCATGTATGTGTGTAAACTTTGTTCTGTTTCAAGAGTCGTTGTATTTAACACTGTCATTGATGATTAATGATTTTTTTAAACCTAAATGCATATTAATTCATGACTATGCATAGTAAACATCATAAACAGACTCCATTTTACGCAGGCAAAAAGAAAAAAAAAAAAAAAAGGCTTATGTTTGTGATTTATTTAACTAAAGCAATACTGGATTAAATTAAAATTTTAATTAAAATTAATTTTATCGAAATTAATTACTTTTTTCCAATTTCCCGGCACTTGTGACTAAACATTCGCCGGGAAGCAATTAATTACTATAATTAATTTAAATGCAGCTATTATTAAATTTCAAAGGTATAGGTTTGCAGTTAACAAAAGCAGCCTTTATTACTTAATAAATAAAACAAAAATGTAAACTAAATTTAGCCTTAGTCCATTAACAAATTGGTTATTATATTTTACAGGTTTCTGATACTGTTGTCGAACCATACAATGCTACTTTGTCAGTGCATCAACTGGTTGAAAATACTGATGAGACATTTTGTATTGATAATGAAGCCCTTTATGATATTTGTTTTCGTACATTGCGATTGACAACTCCAACCTATGGAGATCTAAATCATTTAGTATCAGCTACGATGTCAGGAGTTACAACATGTTTAAGATTTCCTGGGCAACTGAATGCTGATTTAAGAAAACTGGCAGTTAATATGGTTCCTTTTCCTCGTCTTCATTTCTTTATTACTGGATTTGCACCCTTAACATCTCGCGGTAGTCAGCAGTATCGGGCATTAACGGTACCGGAACTCACTCAACAGATGTTTGACGCAAAAAACATGATGGCCGCTTGTGACCCGCGACATGGAAGATACTTGACGGCTGCTGCTGTATTTAGAGGGCGTATGAGCATGAAAGAAGTTGATGAACAAATGCTAAACGTACAGAATAAAAACAGCAGTTATTTCGTTGAATGGATACCTAATAACGTGAAGACAGCTGTATGTGATATACCACCCAGAGGATTAAAAATGTCATCAACATTCATTGGTAATAATACAGCTATTCAAGAATTATTCAAACGAATATCCGAACAATTTACAGGTAAATGTTTTTGCTTACTTTTTTTTTTCTTTTAAAGTACCGGGTATCTCATAAGTCTGTAGACATTTCAAAAAATCATAAAAAATGAAGGAATTGGTAGAATTAAACGCGGTTGGTGAAAAAGTTATTCTCGTAAAAGGGAGGTTTTTTTTTTTTTGAAAGAAAAAAATAATAGTTAAAGTTTTCGTCGATAGAGGGCGCTGTACAAGAGAAAATCATGTATTTCCGAAAATAAACTATATTTATTTCCATGCAAATGTTTACAGACACATGAATTCCATTCTATATGTCCGCCGTCGCCACAAATTACAGTTTGCAAACGGACTTTTTTACAACATTCTAACTGAAGCTTCAGTTGGCGGTTCTTACCTGACGAAAAACACTTTCACCAATAACTCTTTATCCACCAAGTCATCATCACGTTTAAAATTTATGTATGCACAAATATAGGGCAAAATAAGAAATAAGTCGTGTTAATCGTAAAAATGTACAATTTACAGAATTCTGATTAACATATTTCTCACCACGTTAGAGACCATACATGATAAGAGGCTGGACATTGACCCGCCGCCATGTTTGTTCAAGTTATTATATGCAATATCACTACGCTCGGAAAAATTTCAAATGGCATTCTATAAGACAGTCTAAAGATAAATAAAAATGTTTTATCGAGATTTTAAGTAAAAGAAAAGTGTCAGACGCTGTTAAAATTAAATTACGTTCTATGGTGATCGACTGGTTTTTGAACGAATGTCCATCTAACTATTTTTTCCCCTTTACAAAAAAAAAAAAAAAAAAAAAAAAAAAAAAAAAAAGCCCTCTTCACGAGAATAACTTTTTCGCAAACCGCGTTCAATTCTACCAATTTCTTCAATTTTTATGAATTTTTCAAATGTTTACAGACTTATGGGACACCCTGTACATACCTTGTTTCTTAGTTGTTGCATATCTTGTTGCTTAATTTTTAAAGTGAAATGAATTCAAATTAAATTCATTATAAAGAATACAGAATGACATTTATACAGAAATTGGTTTATGTTAAATTAAATCTTGTATAACAATTACATAACTGCTATAAAAAATATCTAAAATCTAATTTTTAATAATGAGGAATGGGAATTTTGTGTAAAAAAAAAAAAAAAAAAAAATCATAAAATGTGCAAGCATGTACATAAAATCTGTACGTGATATGCATATGTATCGTGATTTGGCAACAGGTTTTTTAAAGCTACGTTTACTTTTATTCAACATTTAAAGTTTTATTTTTTTTTTAAGCATTTTTAAATTACGTTTTAATAATTATTTTCTATATTGTACTGATAGTTTCTAAAACTTTCTAGTCTAATTTTTCACATTGACACTCTATGCAACATGAATAGAGTAATTTTATCTTGTAAATTGAAGTTTTAAAATTATAAAAAGTTGGGTTAAATTTTAAATTATATACAACCATCTTTTGAATGTTATTTCAAGTCACTTGCATATATTACTTTTATAGCAATATTTTAAATTTCTATCAAAAGATACCTATTCATTAATAAACTTCTCGGTTGATGTTGAAAAAGATTAATTATTACATATATGGGAAAGATCAATAAGTTTAATTATATCATTATCAAAGTTGAACCTATTTTATTACCATTCTGTTTCCTATTGCAACAAATTGCATAAAACTGTTTTAAAGTCAAACTGTAATATCTGGTTAAGTAATCAGTCTTTTGAATTTAACAATTTTAAATAACAGGCTTTTATATGTGCTACGGCGATGATTTTATGTATATTGTATGCAATTGCAATTTTGTTGAATTTTTCAGCTATGTTTCGTCGAAAAGCCTTTTTACATTGGTATACAGGTGAAGGAATGGATGAAATGGAATTCACAGAGGCAGAATCTAATATGAATGACCTTGTCAGTGAGTACCAGCAATACCAAGAAGCGACTGCTGAAGATGAAGGAGAATTAGAAGAGGAAGAAGCAGCTTAAAATTTATTCTTCGTGTACCACCTAACGTACATTCCTTCTTTTCCATTTTTGCAAACCACTTATAGGAGGTATATACTCCCTTCACTATCTGCTTGAGAAATATATCTTCATCTAATGGTTTACAAACGTGGAATTAATACTAACTTTAAAATACTGAAACTTCATTACAAAATATTAATATTTAAGGAAACAAAATTGTAAAACAGAAATGTGAAAATAAAATATGAATTGTCATATTGATTTGAATATTCATTAATAACATCTTAAGCATAAAACATTTTAATTATTTTTATTTAAAATATTTATTTTATCTAAATTAAATAAATTCAGATGTTTAATTTTATTATCGTTCTGGAAATCGTAAGGAAAATAAGCACAATGAGCAATACAATGAAATCCCTATAAAAGTCCACCTCCACAGGGGGTGTTCACACATTTTTGTAACGGTTTTGACTTTCGCTTTGAATTTAAATTTAAATTTTAAAATAAATAAATCCCTTTTCGGCAAGCTTAAAGGCAAAGGTACAATCCTTTATGTTGTATGGAATAACAATTTCAACTTGAAATTATAACATTGACATTAGTTAACATTGGATCATTTGGGCACCACTAAATTTCTATGTTAATTGTTACGAATTCATTAAATTGTATGATTTGGCGAGATTTTGGTGACAAAATTTGCGACTTAGCAATGAAATTTGTGATTTGGTAGAAAAATTTGATAGCAGACGACGAAATTTTTGACTTAGCGATGAAATTCGTTATTTGTCGACAAAATTTGGCGAGTTTGGCGATGGATAATCTTTGGCGTCATTATATATTCTTCTCACGCGAAAACCTCATCTCTTCATAGACCAATACCTTGTTTCCACAAGATAAAAAGTTAAAACAAGCTGTAACGTATTATTCTCAATTTCAATCGTAAATTTAAATTCTTGCCTAAACCGGCGTTATAAACTGTTCACCACAAACGATATTTTTACTAAGACTAACGTAATATTTTAATTTTATATTTTTTAATGATTAGTTAAAGCATGTTTTTTTATTTTTTCAGTGATCTTTTTTTTTTATCGTTTGCACGTGACGTACTCTTTCTGTTGGTAGAGGTGTATTTCGATATCTCGAACCGTTCGAGCAGGATCGCTTTACAAAAACCCACGAAATTTTCTCTCTTTGCTTTTTCTTTTCAGGTACGCGGTTCCGGAACAAAAGGACGGTCGCCTCCGATTTTGAATTGTTTTTTCATTTGACATGGGTCGACATTTTAATTAATATCTCCGCTAATTAGGGTCGCATCGTTTAGCAAATTAGATAACGTACATCTGCGATAAATTCTCCGTCCGACGGTACCTGTTCGAAGTCCGTGCGACCATTAGCGGCCGAGCCTTAGCTGCTTCAAGTCGTTTATCACAGACAGACACACACACACACACACGTACAGATTTTAATAATATAAGAGATGCATTAACACATACTTATTCAATGGCTTTGTTCCCACACATTGCATTATTTACGCCGCCATTTTGTTTTTAAGAAATTTAATTATCAACTACTATTTTTCATTCTACTTAAAATTTTAGGCTAGATTTCTTGGTCAGTAAATGTTTATTATTATTTTTTTTAAATCCAAGCTCATAATCATTCAACAAATAGAAGCCATAAAGGCATACAATTTGGTGACAAAACGTGAGACTTAGCAAAGAAATTCGTGATTTGGCGGCAAAATTTGATAGTTGACGACGAAATTCGTTATTTAATCACAAAATTTGGCCAGCTTGGCGATGAAAAATGGCTGCTTTTGCATCATTATATTATCTTCCCACGCAAAAACCTCATATCTCTTCACAGAACAATATTTTGTTTCCGCTAGATAAAAAGTCAAAGGTAGCTGTAACATATTACTCTCAATTTCAGTCGTAAATTTTAAATTCTTGCGTAAACCGGCGTTCTAAACTATTCACCACAAACAATATTTTTACCAAGATTAACGTATTTAAATTTTATATTCTTAAATGATTAATTAAAGCTGTTACCATGGTCTTTATATTTTCAGCGATTTTTTTTTTTAATTATCATTTGCACGTGACGTAAGTATAGAGTTCTAACAACCACGTGACTTTCTTCTTAGCAACCGTACTTTGCTGAAGGACAATGCTAAGTTTTCCATGCCTTTGGAAGCGTAGTAGTCGAATTTTTTTATGCTTTTACAAATACATTTACAACACTGTGTTACAATAAATTTGTAACACTATTCCGCAATGATAAAATGGGTCAGTGGGGTCAACTGTCCCTCAGCAAACATGCTCGTGCCGTCATCTGTTAGAACTCTATTATAGATTATAAATTTGTGCAATTAAAGCTATAGAAAAAGTCGGCTTCATCACAGTTGACGAAAAATCACTTTTTAACTTGTAACTTTTAAGCAATTGAACTTATCGAAAAAGTTTAAATACAAAAATTGTTCTTTAGGGTAAGGCGGTAATTCGCCTAATTTGATGTATTTCCCTATTTTCAATATTAAAGAAATTATGGGCAAATGAAAATTTCCCCCACCCCACCATTTCCACCCCCTTTGAGCTGGCTACCCCATCTACGAACTCGACCGAGATTTTTACTGTCCTGACAACATATCCCGAGCCGGTTAAATTTAAATAAAAATTACTTCATTTATCGTGTTCACAACTTAACATGGGAAAAAGCGTTATACATATATATATATACATACTTTTGAACGGTGGGTGGCTTTGGGTTCTAGGGGTCATGATCGGTGAAGATATGAAGAAATTTTCCAGAAGTCGTGTCATGAGAACCATTGCAATAGGTAGATCTCCTATAATAGACCGTGGGCCATATGCTAAAAATGTCATTTAAAAACAAGTTCGTTTCAACTTTTTGGGGGCAATCTGAAAATTTTGCTAATATATTATTTTTAAGATAGGTAATGAAAAGATCAAATGTTCTGGAAATAAACTTTGCACATAAATTTGGAAAATTGATTCCAGTTTGAAGGAACTGAGTTTACATTTACGATGTTGGATAATAGCTGTGCGAAATATATTTTTGTTAATATTGTGATTCGTTGAATAAATTTTAAATTAACTTGCACACAAGTGCTAAAATCATATTCCTGAAAAAAAGTGCTAAAAAAGTAAAATTTTATTAACTAGTTGATCTGCAGATCAGAATCCTCAACGTCCAATTTTCATCACTCATTATTCAATAGGTCATTGATAATATTTATTTACTCCATATTATATATATCATTATTATCATCAATTTCAATCTTTATCAGTCCACTGTAAGATGAAGGTCTCTTCTAGGTGATTTCAATTTGCCCTGTTTTCTGCAATTTTTCTCCATTCTGCTCTTCTAAAGTTCACAATTTTATCTCTCCAACGACACATTGGTGTCTTTCTCGGTCTTTTGTTGTACCGCGGTATTCAAAACAGGACTGGTGGTCCATCTATCATTTCTTCTGGAAAAGTACCCAGCCCAGCTCCATTTTAACATACTTCTAGAAATGACATCAGTAACATTGGTTTTATCCCTAATCTACTACAAGTGTTTCGTTTTCTTTCTCTTTGCCTGAGTCCTAACATGCATCTCTCTCACTTTATATATATGTATATATATATATATGACGACTCGCTACATAAACAGATACATTTCTAATGGGGGCTACCGGCCCCTCTTCAACTTTTCGCTGTATATCTCTGTCTATACCTATCTCTCTACATATATATATATATATATATTTATATATTTTCCTAATAACAGCCTTCTATTAATTCCTTATAAATAGAAGGCTATTAGATTATTTGATACATAATCTTGTACCAAACTATGATTTGGTACAAGTATTTAAATCATAAATACATGTACCAAATTTCATGCAAAAATATTACCCTGTGTAACCCTGTAAACTAATTATCAATTCTATGCTCACATATTTCCACAGAAAAACACGCTTTTAAACATTCTAATAACATTTTATAATATTTAATGTAACCATGTTAAAATAAATTTTTAATACATACTGTCTATAGACCATAATGGTACGATATTCTTTTGTGTATCCCTGAAAAAGAGCCACCGTTATTATATACGCCAATAAAAATAGTACACCTAATTAATTATAACTCACTTATATTTCAACTTAATATGACATCATTTGAATGATTAGAGAATGTCATTGGAATTCTTTTGTATGGTCCTGTAAATAAAATTAGCTTATACATATCTCCTTTTTTTTTTTTTTTTTTTTTTTTTTTTGAGAGAGAGAGAGATAAAACATGTTTTTAAGTATGTTTATAACCTATGCTAATTTCACTGAATGCAGCATAAACGCGTTAAAATGCGCTTAGATAAAAATTTGCCCATAAGTTCTAACGTTATGAAATTCTTTTGCTTTTCTCTGTAAAAGAGTACCAGTAAAAACATTTCAACTTATTCTATGTTTTTCAAAAATAATCGTTCGAAATTTGACAAAATTTGGATGATTACATGACATTGTTGGAATACTTTTGTAAGGTCCTGTACATTGATTATGAAGCCTAAGCACACATATTTAATTTCTATGGAAAAGATCAATTTAAGCATATCAATAATGTACGCTAATTTCATTTCGTTGAATGCAGAGTAACGATGTTAAAATTCGCTTAAACGAAATTCACCCCATAGACCGTAATGATAAGAAAAAATTTGTTGTGTCTCTGTACACGATCCATAAATAATCTAGACATAAAAAATTACACAGCTATTTCTATATAGAGCCTGAACATGTATACGAATTTGCAAGTCAATCGGGAGATTTTTGCGTCCGCTATCGCGGTACATACAAATTCTGTCCTTAGGCCATAATGATAAGAAAAAATTTGGTGTATCCCTGTAAACGAACTACAAATAGAATACACACCTAAAACTATACAGCTAATTCTGTGTGGTTCATAATCATGTGTACCAAATTCCAAGTCAATAGCATGATTTTTGCGGCCGCTATCACGAAACAGACAGACACACAAACAGAAAAGAAAATCTTTTTTAATCTCCACATGGAAGCTTCAACTAACGTTTCGCCAATAATTTAACTACATTTCAGAGTAAAACTTACTGTATGACACTTTCTATGGTAATCTATGCTGTTTTCTAAAGGCAGTTTGAACAGTTCATTAACTGGAAGAAGAAGCAAATGGGTAGATATTTTTCTTTCACGAATATTTAAAACTTTCCATTGATCAACACGCAATCTCACTTTAGCTCAGCTTATTTGAGAAAAACACTTTATCTCTGAATGTATCTCATCGCCGATGTGCAAACAAAAGTAATTTCTTCTGATATTATATTATATTATCTATATATTAATAGGCAAGCATAAAATTTGTAGTCCCTTTTTAACATATTAATTATGGGAGTAGAGGGTTGAAAATGGTATCATTCGAAAGGTATGGCTAGCCGGAAGGTGCGAATACAAATATTATTTTCTTACGATGTCAAGAAGGTATTTAAAATTACATTTAATTTTTATGCATTTTCCCCCATTTTTCCCTTTTATACACGTATTCCTTTACATTAAAAAATACCTAAAAGTAGAAAGTTGTTAAATCTGGCAATTTCATAAAGCTCAAATAAAACCATAGACACAGTAATTTATGACACAGTAATGTAGCATTACTATACGCAAGCGAAGTGATGACGTCACTGTCTGTCCATGGAGCCATAAAAAAGATTTTCTATGTTAATTGTCCATTGGATTTTTTGTAAAAAATTATTAAAAAATAGCGGAAATTATCTGCCGATTTTAATTCCAATATTTGAGTATAGTTATATATAAGTTACTGTCTACATGTGTTTGATTGAGTTATTTTTTTCTGTAAAATTGATAAAATTTTAATTTAAAATCACAAAACTCCAGAAAAAAAATGGCAAACTTCCAGTTTCGAATGTAAACATAAACATTTCATTTCAAAGGGTGATATTTAAACAATAAATATTCAACTAATATACTAAATAAAAAGAAAATGGATTTGTTACTAACTGCTGCATGTACAAGTAGACGATACGGAAAAATTCCGATTTCCGTTTTTTGCTGAGTTTACATGTTTTGAGCTTTCTTTACGTTTCAATTAACTAAAATCGGCTACTTATTTTTTAAAAATATGTCTTTATTGCTAGCTTTTGTGGGTAGAAGAAGCAAGTAGAAGATACATAAAAACTTTTGATTTCCGGTTTTCGAAGAATTTACACGTTTTGAGATTTCCTTGCATTTTAATTAAGTGAAATTGACTACTTATTTTTGTTTTTTAAAATGTGGTTTTATTATTCTTTCCTCTGCATATATAAGTAGAAAATATAAGATTCAGAAAAGTTTTAGATTTTCGGTTTTCGACAATTGCCGCAGCTGTGTTGCAATTGCATTCCGTTTAAGAAAAGGCAATAACTTTACTTTGCCTCGCTTTGCAAAAAAAAAAAAAAAAAAAAATGGTCGAGTTTCGACCACTGGGCGATTCTAGTCTGTAATAATTCTACTTAAAAATATAGAAAAAAAAATTATAACAGAATTCGATCAAAATGTTAATAATGCGCATGATAATGATGTCGAGAGAAACTTTACATCTTATTTGAGAAAAATATTACATTGTTTAATGTATCTAATTCCCGATATGCAAACACTATGCCATTTTTTTCTCACATTCTATTAAATGTAAATGATACTTAAAAAATACATGAAAAGAAAACAATATTAGAATTGTATGAAAATGTCAATGAATATTGACTCAAGATAATGTAAACATAAACAAAACATATCAAATGCAAGCGGAGCGCTAGCGCGCGTACTAACATCAGTCGTCATTGGATCGAAATGCCAGAAGAAAAAAATTACCGGTTTTGATTGGAGAATAAGCAAAGAAACGAGAAGAGAATGTTGCTATCTCTAAAAGTTGGTAAAATGGCAGGACCGCAGAAACGTCAAATTCGTAGAATTTATTTAATCAATTTTAAAATAATGTGCACATCTTCATACCAGAACATCGCGAATTTGTAGATAACTGAATATTCTTTTAATTTTAACATTAAATTGAAATTGCCCCTCGATGATTGAAACGGACTTGAACGATATCCAGTTATGGCCCACGGCCTATAAGGAATCTACCTAAAAATAAACAAAGAGTGAAAAGATTAAGACATGGGATTGTTTATAAAATAAATAGAAAATATTTCTTCTGAAAAATTTTCGTGATATTTGCGGAAGAACTTTGCTAAAGGTGAAAAGTAGTCTCCCAATAGTTGTCTTTTTGTGAAAATAGCTGCTTTTTCAAGCTTTTTAGGCAAAAAAAGTTGCCATAGTCTCCTCAGGCTGAAAATAGTCGCAAATAGTTGCCTTTTAGTAGCCTGTGGCAACCCTGCCAGTTAAAAAGAATTAATATTCTTTTGGTTTTATTGAATAAAGACATACGCATGGAGTTAAATCAGCCGATCCGCGTTTGTAATGATCGATAAATGGCGCTTTTTCAGCTTTTGTTGTTAGTAAATATAATAGCCACGTGTATTTATTATTGTTCTTTTTGTTATTCTACTTAATATTCGTACTATAATTTCACCGCCATTACATCATGGAAAATTGATTGCTTTTGGAAAAAAATATTTCAGTTTATTCAAAGTTCGATCGGAAGTAGATTTTTAACTGAAGTTGAACAAATATTAGTTTCAAATCATCTGATTAATTCTTTACTTCCCTTAGCCGAAGCAACTGAAATTTTAAATTTGTCATTTGGAAATAAATGGAAGCTTAATTCTGGATTTCTTGATCCTTTAGAGTTACACTGTAGTACACAACAGTGTGTGTTATCTTTTTTACAGGATTTATTAATTTTTATTCAATAAATATATGTGAAACTAAACATCGGCAAGCAATGGCGGCTTGATAGAAGCCGAATTAAAGCATGTTAATTGTAATTTCACCTTAGCCCACAAGAGGGCGAGCATTTCATTACAATCGCGGATGGGGCTCAGGCTCTTCCAATAACTTGTAAGTCTGTTATTCACCAATAACTTCAACCCCCGGTTGAACATGAAAATTTAAAAAGCCTATAAAGGCGGGGTTCAAATTTTCACAGGGTTCCCACAGGTCAGGGAGAACAGGGAAAAACTGGAAAAGTCAGGGAATTTGAAATTACGAAAAAAAGTCAGGGAAAATTGTAAATATTGCTCAAAAACCTGGAAAAATGATGATACAAACCTGGAAAATGTTTTTTGAGCATTCAATTCATATCGCAAGTCACGTTAGGGGAGAATGGGGGAATGGCGGTCAGTGGGTAATGGCGGTATCACGTCTATATTCCATCTTCTGATTTTAAAATAGAGGACTAGGTGGCATTGCCACCTAGTGGAAAGCTCAAAGACTAAGATACAAGTCATTGAAAACTTGTCTCTAGGTCAGAAGTTGCAATACAAGATTTTTCACCATTTTCTTGTAAGTTTGAATTTCTGGTAAATAAGGTTCCTCTTCCTAAAAAACGAATATTTCTTTAGAATTTGCAATAAGTCCAAGGTAAGAAATTATAATGTATATAAATTTATAATTAAAATTTAAAAGGAAACTTAAATGGATTTAAATAAACTAATTCATGCAAAAAAATCTAGGTGTGGGGTAATGATGGTCAGTAACTGCCATTACCCCATTGTTGACTGTCATTACCAAACAATGTCTGATATTATCAAGATGAGTTTTGAAATCATTGTTTTCTTTATAGATGCCAAGAAATAGACAGGGGACAACTGAGAAAGCACAACTGACAAGCGATGCTTTATTAGCAGCGATTGCAGCTGTGAAAAGTGGAGTTTCCATAAGAAGAGCTGCAAAAGATCATAGCATACCGCGGTAGCCTGGTCGGTAAGAGCAGCGAGTTCGTGATCGAAAGATTGCGGGTTTGGTCCTCAAGCCGGCCGAAGACCGCCGTGTACGCTAATGGCGACTGGTGCACGTTAATTTCCGTCGTGGTCTCAAAGTCCTCCAAGTTCCCATCAAAAATTATACCTCTGGGGGGGTACCGGAACATGGGTTTAACTCGCTCTGATCCGGATCAAAATTCGAGTTCCTGTTGTCTGGCTGGTGCTGCCATCTTTCACCAGCTTCTGGAGCTAAAGTCGTACTTCCTCCCTATGAGGCGCTCCTAATAACGGAAGACGCACCCCTCATGCCTTAAAAAACCGGTAAGTTCCACTACCGGGGCTCGGAATTTCCGAGTGGCACACGACAACAACAACAACATACCATTTAGCACCTTTCAAGAAAGAATAAAGTCTGCTGATGTAACCGGCCCACGTCTAAGAAGACAAGCTGTTTTTAGTCCGGAACAAGAAGCTTCTATAGTAAAGCAATTAATTACTTTATCAAATATGTATTATGGATTAACACCTTTGCAACTGAGAAAAGTTGTGTTCGAATATGCTGAGAAATTGAATATCCCAAACCCATTTGACAAGACAAGTAATTTAGCTGGGTTTTTGAATCGAAATCCATCACTATCACTTCGTAAACCTGAAGCCACAAGTTTGAATAGAATAAGGCTTTAGGCAATAAACAAATTTTTTTGGAAACCTTGAATGTGTTATGGAAAAATATAAGTTTTCCTCTAGTAAAATCTATAACATGGATGAGACTGCAATCACAACAGTTCATGACACAAACAAAATTGTAGCAGCAAAAGGACAAAAAAGAATTGGTGTAGTGACATCTGGTGAAAAAGGACAAACCACTACAGTTATTTGTTAATTTAACGCAGCAGGAGGTTATATTCCTCCCATGCTCATCTATGCCCGGCAAAGGATGGCTCCAACTTTGGAAGTAAATGGTCCACCTGGGGCTTTATACACTTGCTCAAAAAATGGCTGGAGTAATGAAGAATTATTTCTTGAGTGGTTCAAACATTTCAAAAAACATTCTAACCCAAGTGAAAATGAACCAGTTTTGTTGATTTTAGATAATCATGGTAGTCATATTACTTTAGAAGCATATGTATTTTGTAAGAACAACTTCATTACGATGCTGTCTATACCGCCACATTCTTCTCATAGATTCCAGCCTCTAGACGTTGTTTTTTATGGACCATTGAAAAATGCATACAGCAAAGAATGTGATCTTTTCATGAAGAACCATCCAAATGAGAGAATCACAGTGTACAAAGTTGCAAAACTTTTTAATAAGACGTACTCAAATGTTGCAACTATTGCTAGAGAAATCTCCGGTTTTTCTTCAACTGGCATATACCCAATGAACCCTTCAGTCTTTTCTGATGAAGACTTTCCATTTGAAGTAGAGATGAGCACAACCTCATCATCTCAATGAAATGAAGTAACATTTCAAGATGTTTCTCCACTACCAGATTTCAGTCATCCTGGTCCAAGCAACACAAGAAGGATGCGTTCAGATATTTTGACTTCAACCCCTAATAAAACAGTTCTAGAAGAAAAGAAAGCAAAGCACGAAGAACGTTTGAAAACATAACAAAAAACTCAATCTTTGAAACAGAAGAATACTTCTAGAGTTCCTAGTGCTGCATCACATAAAAGGAAATTGTCTTTCCTTTCCTCAGAATCGGATGTTGACTGCCCAACTGAAGCTGACTTATGCCAAGATTCCAGCAATGACAGAGACATGGAAACAGATGAAAATGAATCTGAACATAAATCACAAGGGCAGTTTGTCATAGAAAAAGATCCACAGTGTGTTCTTGTGGGAGATTTTCTTTTAGTTAAAGTTTTCAATTACAAAACTGAGAAAAACTTCCCGGCTCAAGTAATTGAAACAAATAAAAATTCATTTAAAGTAAAATTTATGCTTCCATATAGAAGTCAGCGGGACACATTTATTTTCCCTGATGTTGATGATAAAAGTGACATACTTGCACAAGATGTTGTTGGAAAGTTCATCAAATTTCAACAACTGAGATATGGAAGAATTAAATTTGAATAAGCTTGCTTTATTTTTGTGCTTACTGCTAATTCAAAAGAAATTTATTAACTGCACCCATACCAGTGACTGCTATTACCCTACACTTAGGGTAATGGCGGTCAAAATATATTTTTACGTTTTTTCTGTTTTCATAAAATCTATTAATCCTATGTAATGAAGTTTACTACAAAGTATGTTAATATGATAAAAGAACACATTTCAATATTAAAATTTAAACTATTTTTCTTTCCTGCACATATACAGCAAAATTTCCTTAAGTGACTGCCATTCCCCCATTCTCCCCTACTATGTTGTCTTTTATGTCGCGAGCTATGTTCTGTTTCATACCGCGAGCTATTATGTCTCGAACCAAATTTTGCGACAGAATTTTCTAAAAATAGACCTGGAAAAGTCAGGGAATTTTATTTTTGAAATTGAGTGGGAACCCTGTTTCAGCAAATTTTACCGTGTTGTTTCTGCCATCTAGCGGTATAGTTATTTTCAGATTTTTTTTATGTGAAAATAACCAATCAAAGATTATATGAAATTCTCGACGCAAGATGGCAGAAACAGAGTGCCAAATTTTGCTGGAAAGCTGTACCCTGCCTTTAGACGCTTTTGAAGATTTTGCATTGAACCGGGAGTTGAAGTTAATGGTGAATATGGCCATTAGATGAGCTCACTCTTTATCATGCAAAGTGAAAAGTTTCAGATTTTACATTTAAAGCTATGTTCGACATTTTGAATATATACATATTTTTTTTCCATCAATTGTCCTCAAAATTTATCATTCTATGTGGGTAGGCGGCAGGTACAACTGTTCTTTAATCAAGGGGCCTAGAGTGCTTTGTCCACCATGGGGGTCTTTTTCAAGGGTTTTAGCCAGTGTATTCATGTGAGTTTTGGGGGAAAAACTCACATTCGAAAACTCACACTTTCGAAGAGATTCACGAATGTGACCTGAGTTTGAATCTGACATTTTCTGTTAAACAGTTTTCAGAAGAAAACCCATCAGCCATTGGTGTGGCTTGCCACTTTAAAAACCTTTTTATAAATAACCTAAGCTCCAGTGGCAGAAAGTTTTGTAGCTGTCTGCGACAGGCTTTTAAAATTTCATAATTTGGCTGCAAAATTTGCGTGTAATCAGGGGTGAAAATGGACACTCAAAAAGCCCGAAAGCTGATAGCGGCAATCTTGGGGAGGGGGTGGGGGAGCTTAACAACAGTGGTGATCTCGTGCAACAATACACAAATACAATTTTACTACAGAACAATATAGTATAAACAATTATAAAATAATAAGTTGAACTCATTCAATTACGTATTTTATAACAATGTTTGACACAATACAATATAAATAATTATAAATAATAAAAGTATTAGTTTTAGCTTTGATGCAGAAATTTTTATAAGTGAATTTCGAAGTGGAGGAGAAGTTTTGGAGCATTTTTAAATGAAATTAGCACTTTTCTACAGTCCTGTAAAATCTCAGTAATAGGTAACAGGAAAAAATCATACACGCATAACGCTGCCTATCAAGAGAGATCTAGGCTCCCTAGATCGCCGTTGTTATGCACTCTTTTGTGTGTTCCTACCAAGGCCCCTTTAGGGGGGCTCTAGAGTTCCTGCCAGAGAGCATCTAAGACGTCATACATCGGTAGCGCATTGTTGCGGGCGAGAAATGTCCGTAAATTGCAGACAATGTTTTATGACTGCAGACAAAGACTGTCCGAATGTTGCAGACTAATTTTTTTATTAGTGCAGATAAAAACTGCCTGCAAGCCGTTTTTCTGTGTCCGCGACTATGTCGCCGAGTCGCGGTGTTTTTGCCACTGGGACTAAGCAAAGTCATACTAACTATAAAAGGGTATAACTCTAAAGTCATTTTTGCAGAATAGGGCACAGAATCTACAGAGGTGTGCAAAAAAATTGAACCACATCATGCTGCAATTGTAGTCTGTGCTTTGTACAAAAAACAATAACTATACTTCACGCAACTGTCATGAACTGCTGCAAATAATGGAAAAGTATATTTACAAGAGTTTGAATGTCAAAAATATATTTAATACATTTCATGACGTGAAGTTTGAATAAAAAAATATCAAGACATTGTAGCTAAAAGGTACAAGCCCACTTCTTCCGTGTTATTACCAAAGCTGGAGAATATTAGCCAAAATAATGCAGTTCAAGTGTTACAAGTGAAAATAAGAATTGCACTAACATTGTGCCACTACATAGTTTAACCGTCTGTGTAGGGATTGATTTTGATAAATCAGGCGCTTTTTCTTTTAACTTTCTTTATCTACATATATCGCTATTCACATCTTTATTTTTTTTTTTTTAAGTGAAAATCATGTCAGTGTGTTTTCCAAGCTAAATTCATGTTTATTAAATGAATATAACATATTTGAAAATTTTAGGCATCCATTTGAAATATAATAATAAATGGTAAGCATGCAATTTTAGAAATGGTCATTCTATAGGAAAATTCTAAAGCATATATTATTTGTTTCACTCCGAAAATAATTTAATGAATTTAAGAAAATTAGTTAGAATGTAATACATATGAAATCTTTTAAGCTTCTCTGTGAAAGAACTATGCATGATATGCCTATCTTTTCATATAATGATCACACATTAGTAAAACAATGCAATGTATACCAGTTTTTACTTTTTATTCTGTGTTAAACCATTTAATAAATCATTTTCGTAATTATTATTATTTTTTTTTTTTTAACTTTTCGAACACCAGTGTTCAGTAAAGTGTATTAGCAAAAAAACGAAAATCTCTTGCTTTTTCACATTCTGTACAAATGTTATGCTTTTTTTTTTTTTTTTTTTTTTGTTGTTGTTGTTGTTGTTGTTGTTGTTGTTTTTTGTATAAATAGTTATGCATTATAAATGTTATGCATTATGGTTGCATTTTACAAAAAATGCGTCTGTCATGAAAACTCTATGCCACTAATACTTAGTGGGTCCACTCCCGGCCATGATGACTGCACAGCTGGGTACTGACTGACAAAATAAATTTTTGGATATGTTCAAGGAATATTTTATTGTACACAGCTTAGATAAGTGCTCTCTTAACTGTGTTACAGATATCAGGTTTACATTCAGATTTAGATCCAAACTACTGCAAAGTAATAATATTACGGTACTGCAGCAATTTTTAATTTTTTTTTAAAACCTCGATATGGAAAAAAAAATGCATTATGATGAATACAGTAAAATTGAATACAAAATAAAATTTGTGTGAAGAATAGATCGGTTCTAACAATATTATGTTATAAATTAAAAATGTGCCATCTTTGAGTCAAGTGAACATCTCATTGCTATCCTGGATGTTTACAGATATATCTTTACTGGTCATCACAACTGAATTTGTAGCTGGGTTCATTGCTGAAAATAATTCGGTTCCAGATCGAATGCTTCCAATACAACTGCAACTGTAGTAGTGCTGTCCAATGGCAAGAAGACAGTCAGGGTTGGTGCAATGATTTTTTTTAATCTTAGTCCCCTCTGCCCTTCCACGCGGCTGTGTCACTGAGTTATTTGTGACTTTTAGTATCCCTGTTACACATCAGATTACTGACTGCCAAAAATTATTCATTTCAATATTCTATATCTTTTGTAAGGCAATTCCATCGCATTCGAATAATATTTTTTCGGCATATTTAAAAATCTTACGATTTTTGATAGGGAAAGAAAAAACAAAAGGGACTTAGGGACCATTTTGCCAAAATAAGGGACTTTTAGGGACCTAAAATAAGTTAAAGGACTTTTAGGGACCACACTAAATACCCTGAAATCGAGCTCTAGGCGGGTGGAAACCAATACGCTATTGAAGTGATGACGTCAATGGCCTGAAATTTCGTCTGCTCGGTACAAGCAAACTTATTTAATATGGGAATTTAACATTAGCTGTAGAGCTTGCTTGTACCGAGCAGACGAAATTTCAGGCTATTCACATCATACTTCGATAGCGTATTAGTTTCTTAATAATTGATATATGCAAAATTTACTCTGTGCAAGAGTTCTTTCATTTGAAAGTTCTTGTGTTTTTAGAGGTTAAATAACTTTTGTTCTAGTGAAGTAAATAAAGAAAGTTTAAAAAATCGATTTGAATTAAATCGTTGAATATATCATTTCAGTTACGAATTTTGATGACAGGAGTTTGCACTGAAAATATAATTAAATTATAGTAGGATTCATATACATAAATTTTCTACCGTGGGCATTTCACAAAAAATTATTTTATCTAAATAGAAGTAGAAAGGCGGAGCTTCAGAAATGAATGCCACAGTGAAAAACATAATTAAATATACTGTTACGAAAAACTTGTTGACTTTCTTGTATGAGAAAGTAGTTCGTGAAGAAACAGGCAAGTTCAAGTTGATGAATGCTCTTTATTCAACGTAACTTTTCGAATCAGTACAACAAAACTGTTATCATAGGCGTAGCCAGTTTTCCGAGCGGAGGGGGGGGGGGGGTGGTGCCCAAATTTTAAACTAAAAGTTACAATATGAATACATTATGTACATAGTGCGCATATGTATACATGTGTGCGTTTTAACACTTGTATAAAAGTTGCACAAGTTAACACATGTACGTTTTAACATTTAAATTTAGTAACTTTCTCTTAGAATAAATAACTGGACTTGACGCAGAACAGAAATATCAATATTTACACAACGTTAAAAATATCAATGTAAAAAAACGTTAAATGCAGACTGCAATTTCGGTAGCGTAAATCGATACATTTGGCTTCCTTTGAAATATCATTTGATAAAGTTTGGACTTTCAGAATAGTGACGCTATCCGTCTAACAGAAAAGGAACAGAAGTTTGAAAATTGAAACAAGGAAAGAATGTTGCATAAAAAATATTAAATGGTATCGAATATTTGGTTTCAGTACGAAATGAATGAACGTTAAAAGGTTAAATAAAAATCTTAAACTTTAAATTATAAACGAAATTCTAAAAACTAAACTACGGAAAAACTTATACTATAGAACTTAAATTGCGCACGCAAAATGATAAAGTAGAATTATAACGACATGTTTACTTTATTTATAATCTCATTTCATTTCTTTTATTTTACCAGTTTCAAATTATGAACATATATATATATATATTAATTAAATGTATTTATATATATATTAAATTAATACAATCTCGTAGCTACTTTTTTAAAATTAATATTTTACTCGTTCCCATATTTATGATTAACATTTATTTTCTTTATTTTAAAACAATGTTGTATTGTTGTAGCTGTGATGTTAGTTTCAAACAGAATAGTACAAACGGGTACTGTGATCGCTATAAAATTAAAGTGATACTTATTAATAAGATTATAATAAACTGTTGTGTGTACCATAATATAAAAATGTGATGTGTGTAAAAGTCGCAGAAAATAAAATCAGTATTAAATAAATGTATCGAATCGGGGAAAGTGTAGAAACACGCCACAGACCGGACCAAGCGCTGATCATTAGCCAAATAAATTTACGAATTACCACTGTACATAAGAATTCCATAAAAAATTGCATAAAGTAAAATGAAAACATTTAAAGGGACACACAATATATCAAAATGGAGGATAGATAAAAAGCTAGTGGGGTGTCTCATTATCCGACCGTGAACTGGCCATCAGCCGAAAATATTGTCTAGCAACCACCACAATTCAAAATTGCATACATAATCGAATCCAGAAGCATTCATTAATAAAATAGCACGAAAAATCATCATGACATAATGTCGGAAATTTTCTACCCACACAAATAAACGCCTTTGCTATATAAAAAAATTAAAAGACTAAATAATGGAGCATGTTTTGCGCATACCTTTCTTTGATGTTTGTATTTTCTGTGTTGTCTTGAGCTTCCTCTTCAAACTCTCTCTTATTCTTTGGTTGGAATAATTATCAAGTCCTTCACATTTTTGCACATGATTCCAGAACAGTTTTTCGTTTCTTTAGTCATTCAATACAGCCTTAATAGAATTATACACCACCTTCTCCAGATCCAGGATTTCCGGAAAGAGGAAATTGTTTTATAAAATCGCATGTGAAGAAGGAATCCGAATAAATATTTTCACTGTAGCCTAATTTTCTTTCTTTATTAATTACAAATACAAAATCGTCTGTTCATAAATACATAATTTATTTTCAGCAATAAATCGTTTGTCAAAGTTCAAAAGTAATGCAAACGATTATAAAATGTTTTATTAGTAGTAAATTTGAGTGACAGCTTTTAAATAAGGTAAAAAAATTAAATAAATAAATAAAATGTGGAAGTTTAGTCACAAAAATAAGATATTGTATACTTGACCTACCATTTTTGAGGTGCTTTAAAAAAGTTGAAAATTGTTTTAGAAACAATTTTGTTTGGCATGTATTTTTGTGAAGGGGAAGCATGTCTATTGCATCCTTCAAAACCTTCTGTTTGATTACTCTACCTGCATTCTTAAAACATTTAAGGCTTAAATTAAAAATATTTTTAAAATGATTCAAAGAACTTTCACCCACAATAAATTTTTCAAGAAAAGTCTGCTTATGATATGATTTACAATACTAATTTGAACTTTCCAGTGTTGTCTTTTTAAAAAAAAATAGCAAATAAGACAGGCCGACGAAGAAATTTTTTTCTTCGGGTTGATATGTTTTTCTGATATATTTTTGGATGCTGTTTAAGGAAAACTTATTTAAAAATTTCCCTTATGTATAATTTTGAAAAAAAAAATAAAAAAAGGAATTGTTTGAGCTTAAAGCTCCATTTTTTTCGACTCCCATCTAAATTATTTCCCTGAAAATTTGGGTGATGTGAGTGAAGAACAAAGAGGAGCTGTTTCATCAAGACATCAAAGAAATGGAAAGCAGGTATCAGAGACGATGCATTTTTAACATGCCAGCAGAATATTGTTGCATATTGCATAGAGAATATCCCCCCCCCCCTCCACACACACACGCACACACAAGACCCCAAAGCCTTGCACGAGGTAAAATGCTCTAAAGGGAGATTCGATGTGAAGAAATACATTTAAAAGATAATGTGTAAATAATAGCCTATTTCAATGCATTTTTTATATAAATTGTTTCGAATTTGTTATAACTTCAAGACGAATTCTTCCGATTTTCATCCTTACTTTCTGAAAATTTCTTACGTAATAGGAAAAAAAAAAAAAAAATCTGAATTCAGATTATCAAAACACATTAGAGACACCTAATGCAGTACATAAAAATTTTGAAAAGTACGATTTTGCTGACCAGTGTAATTGGAAAAAAATTACTCGCTAAGTTATTATGATTCCAGACATGCATTCAAATCAACAATTACTAAAAAAAATTATTTTTGCATTCAAAGAACTTCAAAACCTGAAATTATCGCAAATATTTAGTTTCGAAAATTGGACCCCGTAAATAATACTTTCTGTAACTCATGGTAAGGGAAAGTAATAATCATTTTTAAACGTTTTTACTGGACGCAATATAATTTGGTATGAATTCTGTTAATCGAACCTAACTTTTCTTACAATCTTTTATACGAAAATTATTTTGTATCAATAAAATATGTTAGTTTCATTATGATTAGTTCACTTTAAAAATATTGTTGATATGTACCAACTAGAAATTTTGCACTTAAACAATAATGTATTTGAACTTTTTGCATGTCATAGTATACGGATCATCTATATTAATAAAATCAGACTTTTGTCTGTAAATTTGTCGGAATCGAAAAATTTTGCGATATCTTCACGTTTTACACCCCATGAAAGCCAAAAATGACTTCAGAAAATTTTGCCTGTGTGTGTGTCATCGTGTCCGAATGTCGCTTTTTTTGTCCGGGCATCACTTGAGAACGGCTGGACGGAATTCAATGGCGCTTGGCAGGAATTTAGGTCTTCACCCAACTTAAAATTATATCTATCAACTTTTCAGAAATTCTCCCCCGTTCCCCCCCTAGGGGGTAAAAGACTAAAACACGTTTGTCCGGGCATCACTCGAGAACGGCTGGACGGAATTCAACGTCGCTTGGCAGAAACTTGGGTCTTCACCCAACTTGAAATTATATCTATAGAAATTTTCAAAATTATGATTAGTGTTTAAATTGTGGGTAAAAAACGCCTGCGCATGCGCCATAAATATTTTTTCACTAAAATGCTTTGAATGGAATAATATTATAGTTTTAAAAAATTAAAGAACACGCTTTTATAGAAATGTGAACTAAAAAAGCACAAAATATCTATCTTAGTATTAAAATACAGGGTAAGAGAAAATCGTGTGAGTGACACACCATAATATTTAGATACATTTAAATCTTTAATTAAAATAACTTAGAATTAAACAAAAACCATTTTTAAAAAATCTCCCCTGACTGGGATCGAACGCTGGACCTTTAGGTTCGTCGCGCGGCGCCTTACCTCAACGCCACATCATTCACGTAGGAAACGTATTTTTTTACAATATAAATTTTTTGTTTGCTCCCAGAGCAGTTACAAACATACATACATACAGGTGAAGCTAATAAAAGCGTGTTAAAAATAAAATATAAAAATAATTTTTTAAGTTAAAGACTTTCGTATTCGCGTGATTCGCACTACAAATTATGAAAAGATTGAAATGAAGTGTTGCCATCTAATTTTCATACTTTAGTTAATTTTTAAAAATCTAATTGTCGTATCGAAAAAATGTTTACACCCCAGGACTCAGAAAAATCACCTCTTTCATTTGGTACTGAATTTGTAACAATAAGTCTGATATTTCTAATTTATTTTTCATTTTATCCGTTTTTCCGTTGCCACTTAAATTTCATACTTTAGTTATTTTTTAAAAATCTAATTGTCGCATCGAAAAACTGTTTAAACCCCTGGATTCAGCAAAATCGCCCCTTTCATTCGGTATCAAATTTATAAATATAGGTCTGATATTTCTAATTTATTTTACCCTTTTTCCGTTTTCAAACCAGATTCGATATGGAACAGCTTTAGTTTTGGATCCCTTTGGCAAAATTTAAAATTCGGAACCGAAGTAGCTCAGACGTTTCTCGCCAAGATCTTTAATTGCACAATTGAGATAGCCAATTCAGTTCATCGCAGAAATGGCTTAAAATATTTAAAGTCACCAAAGGGTTCCCATACTAAAGCTGTGCGTTTTGTATTTATTTATTTATAATATTTTCTATTAAAGACTTCTGTGGTCACGAAATTTGGTGCGTAAATTGTTTGTTTGCATCCGGCACTTATTGTAACTGGATTTCACGAAATTCGAAATTCCCCCCCCCCACACACACACTCACACACCTTCTCGGAGTCGGAGGGCAATAAACGGTATAACTTTAGTATAACCCCACAGCTGAATTTGCCGATTTTTCTTTGGCGCCGTTTTGAAGGATAACGATGTCGTTCTGGACTGTTTGCGATATAATATGCAGCCTAATATGTTGTTTATTTTGGATTTTTGATCTTATGATTTAGATTATGATTTTATCATTTATCATATATGATTTATGATTTTGCCATAAGCGCCAACAAAAAAAATCGCCAAATATCGTTGTGGGGTTATACTGAAGTTGTTCCCAATAAACATGTGTAAAAACATGTTTTTCCGTTTGAATTCGCTTTGAATTATCTTAGAATGGCGAATTTTTGTGCGCGGATATTGATTAAGTGTACGCATTATGTACATTAGTGAGATTTTGCAAAACTTCGAACTCACCGCTGAGGAAGGGGAAGTAAAAAGTGAGTAAGTTGTGCCGAAGACAGTGGAGACCCAGAGTCCTTAATTTGCGAGCGAGAAAACCTCTACCAATCACAGCGAGAACTTAGATTATTAATAAAGATATGGTATTTTGAGACTTCATTTAAGTTTAATGTCCAGCGAAGCGGGCAAAGCCTGCTAGTTATGATATAAATTGAATACGATTTTTAGACTTCTTGCCAATACCTGCTTTTGAGTTATGCCCATGCAGACTAACCACAAGAACCTGGTTATACAATTGAGCGGACCTCAAGACATACTATTGTAAAAACTATTTCATATTCAAAAATTGGACCGCAAAACATTATATTCTCCAACATGTATGGGTAAGAAAAAGTTTAAAAAAAAAAAAAAAAAAATTGCTCATTTAAAAGAAATGACAAAAAACTTGACTCTCTGTTAAAGCCACGAGTTTAAATAAACTAAATCATTTTATCGCCTCTTTTCCTGCTTTTCCTTGAAAAAAAAACAAACTACTAATTTCATTTTATTTTTTTGTTTACGAAGAAAAATTACTTTGCAAATTTTTGTAAGAAATGTGCAAGTAAATTTGGATTTATGAACAATTTAGATTATTTTTTAAAATATATTTTACCATCATGTTTAAGAAAGTGTCTTTCTATTGCATAAAATCATTGGTGTTAGTAATAACAATTTTTTTTTAACCTTCCAGTCTTTTTTTTTTTTTTTTTCTGTTTTCAATTTGTTTTTGTTAAATATACTGAATGAGTGTGTGTGAGCGGGGGGGGGGGCACCCACCCCTGGTTACGCGCATGGTTATTACAACGAATATTCTCGAAACAGCCCAATAGTACTACTAATTTATTGAATATTCTACCGGCAGTCAAGTGAAGCTTTCCCTCGTACGGCAAAAGTCGCTATTCAGCGAATGTTCTGGAACAGTCCAAGAAAACAGTCACTTGTTCCACAGGTTTACAGCAAATAACAAAAATACTCCAGAGCAAAAATCTTCGCTAGCTCACGAACAAAGTTCAGTCGCTTAGAACACAATCTCCAAAATGCTATCGCTCAAAATACGTCTCTGAATCGCAGTGACCTTACACTCTCTCGTAGAAGTCAACTCCCTCCTATTTATATAATCTGGCGATGGGGCTTGTCGATTCCATAGATAATTTCATATCAAGTTCGAGATGTTGGCTCCCGTGCGTTGGAGAGCTTCGAATTTTCTGGAACCCTAAACTACTATTTTTCGCCAAATTCGTCATCAAGTTTGTCGCGAAGGCTAACCTCACTGAAAGTGAATGAACTACCTCGTTATTTTCCCTTTGCCTGTAAAACTACTTTCACTGCAACAGAGCAATTGAGGCAGGAAAAAGACTTAATACGTTGTAATAATACTCTTATATCCGAGATGTACAAATCATTAAGATAAAACATAATTACAGGCACTTTTTTTCTTCTGATTATTTGGCTCAGTACTTATAAAAATGTTAATTTTGAAAGTATTTGGAATCACTGGAGAACAATTTATTCAAAATATATTTATTACAATTATTATGAGTTTAATTAAGTGTATGTTTTCAAAGAACTTTCTCCGATTCTCTGAAAAATCATTTTCATTTTTCATAGTTTTTTTTTTTTTTTTTTTTCTATGAATTTTATTTTAAAATAGATTTATGTAATCGAAAATATTGACTTGTATTTATTTATTTATTTTTAATTTTAATTTGTAGGTTTCCACATGATATATTTTACAATATTAAAACCGTATTGAATCACGTGACATGAATTTGGTCAGATACAAATTAAATTTTGACAAAGTTGTATTTCAGTTTTCACGTGTAAAAGATATAGATTTATTTTCACGTAAAAAATAAATAAATAAAATAAAACGTGCAGATGTTTTCTTTTTATTGACACCAGCTTGATATAATAAAATCAAAGGTATTTACGCGATTTTTAACTAATATGTGTACAACGGAACATTTTGAAACATTGAGATTGAAATCATGTACAGACCGAAATATAGGCTCGATTGAGCCAAAGAGTGGTAGACTCCTACTGTTCAAAGTACAGATGACACTTTTCAAGTCAATTTCTACTTTCGGAATTTTTTAACGATGATAATTTTATTTTTAATTGACTATTTATTTACTTTATTTATTTATTTATTTATTTATTCAAATCTTTTGGTAGATTTTAATTAGGGACAGACAATAAAAAACTTTATATACCAACTTACACAAAAATACATTGAGCAGTTTTGTCCTTCTATGCCATACTCTCAAAAAAATTTTACCATTTCAAGAAACATCAAAGTCATTGAAAAAAAGACAATAAGACTTCTTCACACACCATAAATTTTAAGCCAGCACAACCGGTTTCGAAAGGACGTAGCCTTTCTTCATCAGGTGCAAAAAACACGTGCTACTGCCTTGGAGGCAAAAGCAAGACGGCTTAAAATTTATGTTGTGTGAAGAAGTCTTATTGTCTTTTTATCGTTTGTACACCAGTTTTGCATTTAGTTTTGGCAAAGTCATTGAAACCTGGCAAGTTCAAGTGACTGGTGGCATTTCGAAAAGTTTCTTGGAAATCTTAAAAGAAACTGGTGGCTTTTCGACAAGTTTTTTTTTTTGTTGAATCTTGAAAGGTTTTTTAACAGGGCGTTTTGAAAACTTAAAAAGTTTTTCGATTTTCGATTTATTTATTTATTAAGTAGCGCGGGGGGGGGGGGGGTTGTCTTGAAAAGTTTTTCAATAGGTATCTCAACAGCTTTTTTGAGAATTTTGAAGAGTTTCTCGGGAATCTTTCAAGATGTCGAAGGAAAACAAGTTTCTCTGGAATCTGAAAAGAATGGTGACATGTGAACTTTAAAAAGAATCTCGGAACTCTTCGTAACAGATTTCATAGCCACTTCAAAGTCGCCCAGAGTTTTGGACAAGTCGGTCAGAGGTGAGTCACTAGGAGGTTTGGATGAGTCATCGGATGGATGGATGGATGGGTTTTACGTCGCACTAGTGCTGCGCTGATGGGAAATGACGAGTCGTCGGAAAGCTTGGACGAATAAACAGAAGGCTTCAATGGATCCTCGAGCCAACCTGAAAAAGAAATTTGAAAAATTGAAAAAAATATGACGAAAAAGAATTTGATAAACAAAATGAGTTTTATGTTAAACTTGCTCAGGAATACCGGGCATCAATGTTCGTAGTGGTTCAAATTCACTTTGAGCCTTGTAGAGCGACGACCTCGAATCAAGATCTAAATCGACATTATAAAAAATTCCGAAAGGGTACCAATGCTCGACCGACTGTATCTGTTTGCATGCAATTTAATTTCACTTGTTTGAACTGAAACTGGCACTTTTTCTTAATTAAAAGAATAAAATCTTGTTTTATATTAAAATTTTTTAGAACAAAAGGAGATAAATTACATATAAATCCCAACTACAAGAAATAAGTGTCCAATAATCTAGGAAACTATGGAAATAACATTTTTAAGTGCTAATAAATTCTAAAAATTATTTTACAGTTTTTATTTAAATATACATATAAACTTTTTTAAAAATCATTGTTAGGTGTTTGCTGGTTAATTTAGGCTGTTCGGAAATTCAAATTATAGTCGGCAGCAAAATTATTGAAGCGCTTGCATCAATTCGTATTTAAAAGATGTGCACCTAATATTGTTTTGCTGAGCAAAAATTTGTCGAGGCGTGATCTTAGTCTTCATGCTGTTTATAAAAAAGTAAGTTGATGATAAAAATTAGCGATCAAACTAATAGAAAAAAATCTGGAGTGACTCCACTCGACTTTCCGAACATTAAGTAATTAAAGGTTATATAAATAAATTAAAGTAAGAGAAGTCATTAAATAAACAAAACAAAAAAATTTAATAGGGAATTTGACGATTTTTCACTAAATAATAAGCTGTTTAAATTAACGCTATTGCCCTTAAAATAATTTGAGCCCATCGATCGTAATAATAAAGAAATTTTCATTGTGTCCCTGTAAAAATCTATAAGTAAAAATCTAATCCAAAATTTATACAGTTTGTGCGACGGTGAATTAACTATAAAATGTGTATAAATTTTCAGCTCAAATGGATGAGGCATTTAGACGCTATCGGACTTTAAATAATTTGAGCCCATAAGCCACAATGTTAATGAATTTTTCTTTGTGTCCCTGTAAAAAAATCTATAGTGCTAGATTCTTCAGAATTCCTACAATTGGTGTGACGGTGATTATATAAATTTACAGTTCAATCGGATATGGAGTTTAGACGCTATCGCACTTTAAAGAATTTAAACCCATAGGGCATAGTGATAAAGAATTTTTCGTTGTGTTTCCGTAAAAAAACTATGCGTGCTAGATTCACCAAAATCTACGCGGTTCGTGCAAAGGTGAACGTGTGTATAAATTTTCAGCTCAATCGAATAAGAAGTTTAAACAGTACCGCACTTTAAAGAATTTGGGCCTATAGGCTATAATGATAAAGAAGTTTTCTTTGTATCTCTCTAAAAAAAACTATAAAAGCTAGATTCATCAAAATCTATACAGTTCGTGCGACTGTGACCTATAATATATGCACAAATGTTTTGCTCAATTGCATAAGGCATTTAGAAGCTTTCACACTTTTGAGAATTTGGTCCTATATGCCATAATAATAAAAAAATTTTTTTTTTTTTTTTTTTTTTTGAATCCTGTAAAAAAAAAAAATATAAGTTCCAATTCACCAAAATCAATTGGATTCGTGCTGAGGTGACCTATAACATACGTACCAACTTTCAGCTCATTCGAACGAAGCGTTTAAATGCTATCGTGTTTACTTACATACATCATCGTAAAAAATAGCAAAAATTAACCCTACAAGACTCCATTTTTTTTTTTTTTTTTTTTTTTTTTAGTGCGCGACAAAAATATATAGGTTGTAATTAGTGATCAGAAGATAGAGAAAACTTATAAAAATAAAACCATATTTTACGGAAAAATCAACTTTTTAGCTCAACGTACCGTATGTGGAACATACATAAAAATATGATTTACTAATACGTTTACTATTGTAATATATATATTTAAAAAAAAAAAAAAAAAAAAAAAAACTTACCTCTGCAAAATATACACTTCGTTATAACACACAGTAATTTTTTTCGAGTCAAAACTGTTCAATAACTATTCTTTTTTTATTTTTGAATTCAGACAAACGACTAACGTATCACTTTCATTCAAATTTCACACTGAGTGCACTACAACAAAAACACGAACGACATCTTTAGGTAAAGATTCGTATTACTACATTGCTAAATGCCAGTAGCTTCTATCAAGATGTCAAGAGATGTCGCTACTAATAGTTTTATAGCTATAGGAACGATTAAAGTAGGTGTTCCACATATGGAACTGGGTGCCTTGTAGGGTTAACTCAGGTCACTTCAAAAATTATGGAAACATCAAAATCTCAAAGTCGTATTTTTGACATGATTATAACACTTTCCTCACATATGTATATTCGGAAAGTAAAACAAATATGAAAAATGTGGATGTGTGCTTCAATAATTTTGCTGCCAAGTGCCAACTGCAGCTAATATTTGAGAGATTCCCGAAGTCATTTTGTCATACTCAGTAAGGTCACACTCTGTATGAACAGGCAGGTGCAAAAATTAGAGCACTGCGAGCAGAGTTGCAAGGTTTTCAAAATGCCCAGTTTTTACCCTGAGAATTTACAGCAAAATTGAGAATTTTCAAAATTTCCAAAAACTGGGAATTTTGAAGTAATGAACATTTTAACAATTAACGCTAATATATGAAATTTTTTATAAATAATTAAATTATTACTGCATTGTTTTTGTTTCTTTATTTTTGGTAGGGTCAGGTGGGGTAAAGTGAGTATACTTAGAATGATTGCTACATATCGATGTTGTTGTTCCTCTGACCTACTAGCATACGGTACAGTCGGTAACAAAAGTGTCCGAACACCAGCAAAAATTCCTACGTAAAAAAAGTACACTTTATACGGTTTTGTTAAATAAATCCTTGTCGAATCCTGTTCTTAGTCAGTCTAAGAACATGATTCGATAGGAATTTTTACTAGTGTTCGGACACTTTTGTTACTGATTGTGTGGTAGTTACAAAGGTGATACAGTCCACCTGCGGCCGAGCGGTTCTGCGCTCAAAGCTGATAGACGTGTGGTGCCGGGTTCAATCCCAGGTCATGATCGTCATCTCAGCTGATCAGAGTTTTCTGCGGTTTTCTCCAAAACTTGCATAAATAAGGGATAGGTCTTCTTAAAAAGACCTTCAAAGAAATATTGCACTTGTATCCCAGGAATGTGTTAGTTAAAAAAAAAAAAAAAAAAAAAAAAAAAAGTCTTAATGCATGTAAATGTGCATATTATATATGAAATTCAGGCTTGGTAAAGAGAATATTTTGTGTCATAACTAGTATTCAGCCAATAAATTGACAAGCTTCAAAGAGAGTAGTGTTAACACTTTTAGCAAAATTGAGAATTTTTAGAGAGATTAAAAACGATCTCTCATTGACTCAGAAATGTTGCTAAGTTGATCAATTTGACCTATTTACGCGAATTTCGGAAAAAAACTAAAGAAATTTCAGAAAGACTAGGTTGACGAACGCCGAATCCGGCATTTACGTTCTACCAGCTTTGATCACATAAACCTATAAATCATCAAATAAATAAATAAAAAAAGCCATAAAAGCATATTTTAATTTTTATTAAAAATTTAAAGAAACAGGGATAACTTTGATTCAAATTATTTCAGATGGATGGTTCAACCATTCGTTTCAAGGCGAGTTATTTTTTAATAATATTAATAACTAGCAATAATATAAAATAATAATATTAATAATATAAAATAATAATATATAATAATAATATGAATTTAAATAGCTATCGTAATAAATAATTATAATATTAATAAAAATATATATAATATATAATATTAATAATTATATTAATAAAAACTTTGGCTATAATTGTACGACCTACTTCGGTACTAAACTTCAAATTTCGCTAAAGGGGTCCTATACTAAAGCTATTTCTTTTTTTTTTTTACTTTTAAATTATTTATTTTAGAAGGTACTCTGCTGTGATTATTATTATTATTATTATTATTATTATTATTATTATTATTATTTTCTATGTTCTTGAATATGGATTGAT
Source organism: Salticus scenicus (assembly GCA_963930645.1). Taxonomy (NCBI): domain Eukaryota; kingdom Metazoa; phylum Arthropoda; class Arachnida; order Araneae; family Salticidae; genus Salticus; species Salticus scenicus. Next base: position 217,956,261 of record OZ005655.1, on the reverse strand, counting down.
TTATGATCTCTCGTATAAATCCCTAATATTAGACAAAAAAAGCGCCAAATTGATGAGTTATTAGAAACACTCCAAGCCGTACCATAAATTGCATTTTCACGGATTCCCTGTTATGAAAAATTTTATTTCGGTAAAAAACGCCATCAGTAACCGAAATCCAACTTGGTACAACTATAGTATTTCCCCACAGCTTAATTTGGCGATTTTTCATTGGCGCCGATTTGAACGATAACGATGTCGTTCTGGACTGTTTGCGATATAATATGGCAGCCTGCATGCTATTTATTTTGGATTTATGATTTAGCTTATTATTTTATCATTTATGGTATATGATTTATGATTTTTAGATTTATGATTTAGCCATAATCGCCAAAAATAAATCGCCAAATTCAGCTGTGGGGAAATACTATAGTTGTTCCATTTCAAGCTACACGAAAAGTTTTAACATCACTGAAACGACAGGAAAAAAAAAAAAAAAAAAAAAAAAAAAACTCATTTATTTTTAAACATGTATGCGAAATATGTTCACTTGGGAGGCAAATCAGAAGGATGTTAGGTTAAAAGGTTAAAACATGGAAAATTCAAGCAATTATAAGTTATCCAATAGAAACTAAAAATATGATATTACCTTTGCCCCTATTTGATTACCACACTGGCCTGCTTGAATGTGAACTATTTCACGCATTTTAAATGGAAAATACAGCTACGAAAATAATAAAATACAAGATAATTCTGTACGCACGTATAATGTACTAAAAAAACTTAAAGAATAACTAAAAAAAGGAAAAGCTGTTCTACTTGGTTGCCAAGGGAAATACTACCTGATGCCAAAATTGAAACTTTAAAAATATTACCAAACGATTTCATAAAAATTTCACTCTCAAATTAAACTACAAAAACTGTGCTTTTACTTAACAGATAAATTTGTAAAATAAATAAATAAATAAAAATTAAAAATAAAAGGAAATGTATTTAATCATTTTGTCTAATTTGAAATATTGTAAAGGAAAATTTAAAGAATTTTATTTTGTTTCTAGCAAACCCGTGCGAATTTTTCGCACTTTATAGTGCGACCACGTTTCCTACGACTAGCAGTGAGGCCGAGTCCAAAAGTTTGGAGGGATGCAAAATTGGCCGAGAGATAGTTATTTGGAAAACATCCAGTTATTCGGTGTTCCCTTATCGCTTGTTTTCTCTCAGTCACCCCTATTTTAACACTGGACTCGTTCAATCCGCACTTGCGCAGAGGCTTCCATGGTCGCAAGAAATGTGGTTAAAGAATACTTCTTTTCTTATTTACCTTTAAATTTTGAAACTCAGAAATATTATGCCAATTTCACCACCCAATTAAAATTTTAATTTACCAGAAGCCAAATTATTATTAGAACCAAATTAATATTGTACAATAGTAAAACCAAAATCATTCAAAGAAAGGTTTAAAAATAAAATTTATGGTTCACGACCCATTTTACATACTTCCACAGGCAGTACAGTTTTAGTATATAGGACTCCCACGACGCCTTTTAAATTTTTGTCGCCAAGTTGGATTAATTTTATAATTTTTTGTTTAAAAAAAAACTAATTCCTATTTTGATTACATTTTTTAAGACTGTGTTTTTTAGCTAATTTATGATAATAATCCGTATTCTGTATATATCTTTAAAGTATTGCTAGGTTTAAAATGACGCTCGCAAAGATTCTGAAGAAGCAACTTTTAAAAATACATTTTTCCGCAAAGTAATGTCATCAGACAAATGTCATCATTTTTTCTTATTAGTTCATTGAGCTGAGTCCACGAGCTTAAATATTGTTCATCTATATATATAAAAATGAATTGCTGTTCGTTAGTCTCTCTAAAACTCGAGAACGGCTGAACGGATTTATCTTATCTTAGTCTTGAAATGTTCGTGGAGGTCTAGGGAAGGTTTAAAAGGCGAGAAAAAATCGAATAATTTCCGGGAAAACCCTAAAAACAGCCCTTTTCTATTTCCCATACAAACGTTTTCTAGAGTTATGTCCGTGAATTTATTTGACTGAGTTTCACGCCAAAACTGCTCGACGGATTTCGATGAAATTTGTAATGGAGATAGCTTATACCCTAACTTAAAAAGTTGGCTACTTTTTATTCCAAAAAAAAAAAAATGTTTTTGCGATTTTTATGCATAAAATAGCAATTTCGTAAGCTAATAATAGCAAAAAATTAGCCATTTAAATTTATCCATAATTTAATTGTTGCCAAAAAAAAAAAAAAAAAAAAAAAAAAACGAATTTATTTTTTTCAACAGGAAAATAAATACATTTATCTAAAAGTGAACCATAAAAAATTATGCATCTCACAAAAATTGACGTCATTTTTAATTAAAAATTTCTTTTACACATTGATAAAGTGCTAATACGCAAGCGAAGTGATGACGTCACTGGCCGTTTGTGGATTCAAGAAAAATATGTCCTATGTTAAACGCCCATTGGATTTTTTGTAAAAAATTATTAAAAATCGAGGAAAATTATTTCCCGATTTTAATCCCCATATTTAGGTATAGATATGTATTAGTTATCATGTCCATGCGTTAGATTAAGTTATTTTTGTTGTAAAATTGACAAAATTTGCATTTTTAATATCAAAACTCTAGGAAAAAAAAAATGGCAAACTTCTATATTCGATTGAAAACACAAACATTTCATTTTAAAGGATGATATTTACACAATAAATATCCAACTAATACACTAATTAAAAGGAAAATGATAAATATTCTAGCATAATTTGAAGTCAAATTTCTTTCCAAATGTCTAAATAAAGTATCTGATATAAGATACGATATTGCAGCGGAATAGATTTGATATCGGTCATCCTTAGCAGAAAAAAATATTATCGACAAATTATTTGGCGAACATAATTTAATTCCTTTCAAAAATCATGGTTATTTTAACAACTTATATTAAGAGAGTAATGAATAATATGAAACAATATTTCGTACAATGCATATTACGAAAATATACATCTGGCATACATATTTTCGTATTACGTTTTTGATCACCAAATACAATAAGCGCCAAGAACGACAGAGTTTTGAAATTTAAAATTAAAATTTTGTCAATTTGATAGCAAAATAACTCAATCTAACACATGCACACGATAACTATAATCTATACTAATATTATAAATGCGAAAGTTTGGACGGATGTTTGTTACTCAATCACACCACAACGGCTAAACGGATCTGGATGAAATTTTGTATAGAGATAGGTAATAGTCTGGAATAAGACATAGGCTACTATTTATACCGGAAAAAATGTAAATTTTTAATTAATCTTCTGTATAATATAAATATTTCTTCTATCCGCGTTTGTAATGATCGATAGACGGCGCTTTCTGAACTGCAGTTGTTAGTAAATATAATAGCCACGTGTATTCTTTATGTTATTCTACTTAATATTCGTGCTATAATTTCTCCGTCATTACATCAAGGAAAATTGATTGCTTTTGGAAAAAAATATTTCAGTTTATTCAAACTTCGATCGGAAGTAGATTTTTAACTGAAGCTGAATAGATATTAGTTTCAAATCATCTGATTAATTCTTTACTTCCATTAGACGAAGCAACTGAAATTTTAAATTTGTCATTTGGAAATAAATGGAAGCTTAATTCTGGATTTCTTGATCCTTTGGAGTTACACTGTAGCACACAACAGTATGTGTTATATTTTTTACCGGATTTATTCATTTTTAATGAATAAATATATGTGAAATTAAACATCGACTAGCAATGGCGGCTTGATGGAATTCGAATTAAAGCATGTTTATTGTAATTTCACCTTAGCCCACCAGAGGGCGAGCATTTCATTACAATCGCGGATAATAAAATTTTAAAATAATTTATTTTAATTTTTAATTGTTGCCAAAAAATATTTCACGCGAATAATAATAAAAAAAAATAATACATATTAAATTTGCTTAGGCACATGACAACATAACGTCATTATCAAAATTAAATAATAAGAAAATGAAAGCTAATTCAGATCTGTATTAAAGAGCTTTATTAGTTGATAATCCTGGGTATATTTTTAATTTTAATACTGAAGTAGATAGGACATTTTTCGCCAAGGACTCTATTTTTGTGACAACAACCTTAAGCCAAGTAGTCCATAAAAAATATAAACAAATCTGTACATATAAAAGAGTAAACTCAATGATTCACTGACTCAACACTGCCATGACGATTCTGTGGGAAAGAGGGTCACAAATTTTAGTGACCAGGTTGGATTTCGGAGCCTGACCCCCAACTAAGACGGAATTTTGCAAAATATCCTCCCCCCCCCACCGTCTCCTTGGGGGGCAGAAGGCTTAACTCGGCTCCAAATTACTTAACGGTGAAGAAATTGCAGATGGAAAGACCAGACTTCAGTACAAAAAAATTATTTTCTGCGATTTTGGAATTTTGGATTTTTAAGGGGGGAGGGAAGGGAAAAGATTTTGGAAGAAGGGTACTCAACACACGAGGAAATCGAACTGAACACACACTACAAAGGGATTTTATGAAATTCCACCCTACCGCCCTTTGGAGAATGGGGGGCAAAAACATGTATTCATGCGTAGCGCTGCACTAAATTATCTAAGGTTGGACATTTTTTATGTAAGGGACGATTATATGCATCTAACTCATAGTATGAAGAGATTTTGCGAAATTCACTCCTCCTTCCCTCCTTTAAGAACGGGAGGAGAGATTAAAAAAAAAAAAGTTTTAAAGCATAGCTCAGCTTTAAATAATTTCATGATCTCAATTTTTTTTTATGTGTCGGTCAGGTATGTGTATGCAACATGAAATATAAAGTAATTTTGGAAATTTACCCCCTCCCCTCCTTCCTCTTGGGGCGGGCGGGGCAAAAACCACATTTTGAAGCTTAAATCCGTCCAAATTACCTAAGAATGGCGAATTTTGGTGTGTGAATGTTAATTAAGTGTGCGAAATATGCACTTTGATGAGATTTTGTAAAACTTTCAACTGTAACCGCGAGGGAGGGGGAGTAAAAAGCAGGTAAGGGACTGCCGA